>OY744611.1:12551844-12586844 GCA_963556255.1 Allolobophora icterica | reverse complement strand
ATGGATGGATGGATGGATGGGTGGATAGTTGGATGGACGGACGGATGGATGGATGAATGGAAGGAAAGCTGGATGGATGGATGGATGGATGGATGGATGGATGGATGGATGGATGGATGGATGGGTGGGTGGGTGGGTGGGTGGGTGGGTGGGTGGGTGGGTGGGTGGGTGGGTGGGTGGGTGGGTGGGTGGGTGGGTGGGTGGGTGGGTGGGTGGGTGGGTGGGTGGGTGGGTGGGTGGGTGGATAGTTGGTTGGATGGATGGATGGATGGATGGACGGACGGATGGATGGATAAATGGAAGGAAAGTTGGATAGATATAAGGTTGGATGAAAAACTGGATGTATGGATGGATGGATTCATGGGCAGATGGATGGGTGGTTGAAGTGGAGGGAAGAGAATGACAGAAGGAAGGGGAGGATAAAACGGAGGTGCAGAGCTATAGGAGGTATAGACTGTCGATGTAATTAAGTCTTCTCTCTGAGGAGTGGCAGAGTAATCCGATTAAGGCTCTGACGACGACCGACGAAGGATCTGACAGCGATTGCTTGGCTGCCAGTTCCGTCTGACAATGGGTTGAAGCTTCGGAAGGAACAATGACAGTGGGGTTAGGTGACTGTGGGGGGGGGTGGCTGGGTGGGTGAGTGAATGGGTGGTGGGTAACTGGGTGTTGGGAGACTGAATAGATGGGTGACTGTATGTGAGGACCAACTGGGTGGGTTACTGGGTGGATGGGCTGATGCTGAGATTGACACGATAGAAGACGATGAAGAGGGATAGAACACATCGGATGCTGAGACATGGTTGTTCTGGTCATCGGATGATGAAGTCCGAAATGCGAGTGATACAGGTATAAGGAGGAAGACGTGGAGAAAGAAGGAGAGGAAGAATGGGAGGACGATTAGGAGGAGCAGAAAGAAGAGGAGTAGGAGAAGATGGAGTAGGAGAAGGAGGAGGACTGGCAACCTTACATATGTTGTATTTCTGCTATTCTGTACCAGCATTTAGGGTTAAGGCGCTATATAAATGTCTCGATACCAGACTGATCTCTGATCGTATACTCTAAGAGTGTCAATGTTTTTATGTAGCGCCAGTATTTATGATCTCATAGACAACAATGCAGATGAATGGAGATTATCCATTGTCCTTGAACAAATAGAGAATATCTCAACGGACAGACGCACAGACAGACAGACAGACAGACAGACAGACAGGTAGATAGACATACAGATAGACACAGATAGATATAGAGCGACAAAAAGAGACAGACAGAGATAGACAGGCAGACAAACAGAGATAGATAGACGGATAGGTAGAAGGAAGAAGCGAAGGAGAGAGGGGCCTTCAAGCAAACAACGTTTCTCGCCTCCGAGCATTTGCGTAGCGTCTTTAAGGACCTCTCGACGACCTCTTCTCCCTTTCCTCGTCGAGCTTTCACCTGAACAGTCCTTCATCATCAACGCCATATCCTCCTCCTCCTCCTCTTCTTCTTCCTCCTCCTCCTCTTCATCGTCATCGTCATCGTCATCTCTGGTCTTGGCCCCTAGAAGGCAAGCACGTGCTCGCACGAGATGGCCGACGGAGCTCTGCGATTGGTCAGTCGCGATGCTCTTATGGAAGGAGGAGTAGACAGACAGACAAACAGACGAAAGACGGGCAGGCAGGCAGACAGACAGACAGACAGAAGGACAGACAGACGGACGGACAGAGAGACAGAGAATGCTGGTGGGGCAGTTGTCTTTGTTGCATCTGAGCCAATCAATGATGATTGTTGTTCGAAGGCAGAATGAATGGATTGAAGGAAGGAAGGAGGGGGAAGGGAAAAAACAAAACCATTTACGAAATACAATGCAGAGACAGTGGAATCATCTGAATTGACGAATGAACGAAGGTTCCGTTGAATGAAACAATGAAAATCATAAATACCGGAATAAATAAATATTATTACAGAAATATGGGAGAGACTTTGGTGGAACCAAGGGAGGGAGGCAGGGATGGTTGGCAGAGTGGTACGGAGGCAGAGAGGAAGAAGGCAAATAGACAAACAAGGACGGAGGAAGGGAGGCAGAGAGACAAACAGGGACAGAGGAAGGGAGGCAGAGAGACAGGAAGGCAGAGACGGAGGCTGCTTCGAGGCCTCTTGTTAAAAAAATTACACTAGATGGTCTCACAAAACTTGAACATATGTATGCCTTTTAATTATTTAATAGCAAGGCATTTAAAGTGAAAAATTAAAGAGGAGACGAAATCTCGAAGGAAATGTCTGTTGTGGCGAGGATTTGAACTCCCGACCTATCGATTGAAAGTCCAGTAAGCTAACCGCTGGACTATCGTGCGCCATCGCGTGATCGGCTTTATCTCGAAAAACATCTGAGTCCAGGCCGTGGAATTTAAAACGAACTGTAATACAAAAATTATACAACTGCCATCTAGTGAACACTGTTTGAATCTTTTCTAACTGCCTGCTGTGTATCTGCGTTATGGGGAGCTAGCTGTTAGATCATATACCCGTTAAATGACTTATAGTCTATAAGTCATGTTAACGGGCATACTATACACAACTAGCAGTTGTTCTATAAGTTATAGAACAACTCCTGTTGTGTATAAGGTATCTGCTTTATAGGGAGCTAATCAATCAATGAATGAATCAATGAATCAATGAATCAATGAATCAATGAATCAATGAATCAATGAATCAATGAATCAATCAATCAATCAATCAATCAATCAATCAATCAATCAATCAATCAATCAATCAATCAATCAATCAATCAATCAATCAATCAATCAATCAATCAATCAATCAATCACCGTGGGCTCAGCGCCCGTAGGTGTCTGATGCCTTCCTGACAACGTCAAATGAGAAATCCACCCATGACACTTTCCCATCCATCCCTGTTGGTACCAACTTTAGCCTGACATCAGATTTCAGTCGTCTTGTCTTTTTACTGCCATGGAGTATTGATATCCATCTGGCAAATCTTCCTCCTTTATCCGGGCTTAGGACCGGCGCAGAATACTATTGGTTTGCAGTTCCCGTGGCGGAGTTATAGGGAGCTAGCTGTTAGATCATAATTATGCCCGTAGGCAGCCCGTCCGTTAACTGACTTAGGCCTATAGAACAACTGCCTGTTGTGTATTCAGTATATCCGTTATAAGGAGCTCGTTGTTAGCATAATTATATGACGATGGATTTTGTTTTGACTGATCGCCTGATAAATGAATTACAGAATAAGTTAACGTTGAAATGAACAATTTCGCAGTTGAAGTCGGCTGAATTTCATCTGAGGGCGAGGAAGATTCGGATGGAAATACAGACACTGACAGAGTTGCTTAGTGATCAGATACATCAAAGACAGACAGACAGACAGACAGACAGACAGACAGGCAGGCAGGCAGACAGACAGACAGACAGACAGACAGACGAAAAGACAGAGAAGGACAGACAGACAGACAGACGGACGGACAGCTGGACGGAAAAACAGTCAGAGACGGACAGACAGACGGTCGGTTAGACAAAGAAGGACGGACTGACTGACAGGTTGGAAGGAGGAACAGACAGACAGACAGACAGACAGACAGACAGACAGACAGACAGACAGACAGACAGACGAAGTGTCGTATGTCTGTATTGAAGAGTTCTTGTTCCTGAAATGTTTGCGAAAGAGCGCGAAACACGAACCCTTGAGAGCACCTGTCTTCGAATATATGTGTAGTCCTAATTAACTGAGTGATGGAGATTTTATTTGCTTTGGGGAGGGAGGGAGGAGAGAGGGTAAAGGTCATGTTCCAATTTTTCATTTATAGTTCCATTCACATTGAAATTCCTTTGTGTGTTTTCTTCTTAACGACAAGTGCGCTCCCCTTTGTTCCAGCTGCCAGTGGTAGTCGCGGAGGAGGGGCAGGACTGGTTACCATGGCTGCAACGGAGCCCCAGTCTCTGCTGCTGAATCTAGGCGACATGGCGATGCTTTGGTGCCACTCGACGGGTCGACCGGTTCCAGGTGCAAGGTGGTTCCGCATGGATAAGCAGCTGGTAACGGCTGGTGGTGGATCTGAAGGAGGAGCTGGAGAGTATGTGGTCCATTCGGATGGAGTCCTTGAGATACGGAGTCTGCAGACAAAGGACTTCGGTGCCTACAGATGCCATCCGGATACAGCCATCAATAGCAAACCAATCGGATTGGCCTGGATCAACCAGGACAGCGTCACCAGTAAGAGCACTTTCCTTTTGTAAATCCAGGAGAGAAATGTATTGCTAACAGCATTTACCAATGCTTCATTAGGAAGGCATTGGCAACAGCAGGATTGCAATAACAGTGCTGTCACCAATACATGGTTCTTCACTTGGCATCTATGGGGCAAAGGAGCTCCAATGATTTAGCTTTGATTAGCTTTGAAGTAACGCTATAGAAACTTGGGAGTTCATGATTTTCTTACATCATTCCTTTATGTTTCTTCTATCTCTATAATGCATTCCTTTAGGCTTCTTCTATCTCTATAATGCATTCCTTTAGGCTTCTTCTATCTCTATAATGCATTCCTTTAGGCTTCTGCTATCTCTATAATGCATTCCTTTAGGCTTCTTCTATCTCTATAATGCATTCCTTTAGGCTTCTTCTATCTCTATAATGCATTCCTTTAGGCTTCTTCTATCTCTATAATGCATTCCTTTAGGCTTCTTCTATCTCTATAATGCATTCCTTTAGGCTTCTTCTATCTCTACATTGTAGTCTGTAGCCTTTAAGCCTATTCTATTTCGACAACGCATTATTTTAGACGTCTTCTATTGCAATAGAATATTGCATTCTTCTAGACCTTTCTCTTTAATACTACATTCCTTTAGACCACTTCTGTTGCGAAACTGCATTCATTTAGGCGGCTTCTGCTTCAATAGTACGTTCTTGTTGACTTTATTGTTGTTGTTATTGTTGTTTTGTTGTTGTGTTGTGCGTTGTAGAGTCGCAGGAGACAACGGTGCCACAGTTTGTGATGAAGCCACGTGACGTCGTCGCAGTCGAAGGCAGCGTAGTCATCTTCCACTGTGGTGCCAATGGTCGTGATCGCAGCCGAACTCAACCAAAGGTCGTCTGGCTACGAGATGGCGCCACCATTGACACCATGACGACGACGATGACGTAAGCAACGGGAACTGCCATTGAGATTGGAGAACATGTCACGTGATGCAGTGTATTATAACATAAGTTGCTTTGTGTTCCAGTTTCCAGTCAGCGTAGATCGCTGCGTTCAGTGGTCTGTGGAGACCTGTTGGTCCCGTGCTTCCGTACGACGATGCTTTCACGTGTATGGGACCAACCTCCTGGAACAGTCTACCATTAAACATATATGTACCACATCGCCACAGATATAGTTCAAGAGACATTTTCAATCCATCTTAATAAGACGCACCTGTTTATGTCTTTTAGATTTGCCATGTTAACTGCTCTTGTCAGATTCTTAAAAGGCGCTTTGCTTTGCGATACGCTATATATAACATTTCATGTACATTTTATGTACATTTCATGTGTATATTTCGTCCTCCACTGGACATCGATCTCTGACATGACGTAGATACTGTGCCTATGTAAATGCATAAATACATCTTGCAACCTATTCTAATGTAACATAACGAATTGTAATCGTAAACTCAGAATTTGCCACAGCGCACCTGTAAAGCTAAGCACAGGGCACCAGCTTATTCACAAGCGCTGCGTCGTATCAGAGATCGATGTCCAGTGGAGGACGATAAATATGCATGAAATATACATGAAATGTTATATCGTCTCACAAAGTAATGTACTGACGTCAAAATTAATATGTAATTAACATTAGGTCTACTACAATGTGATTTAATCAATTGAAATGTAATATCCGATGTTTCTCAGAGGTGATGACGACGACGACGATGATGATGATGATGATGATGACGGAAGTGGTCGTTTTTCGATCATCGGTCGGAGTAGTCTGAGGATCGATGGAGCGGAAGAGGAAGACGCTGGACTCTTCACCTGTCGGGCATCGAACATGGAAGACTCAACTGATGCACACGCTCTGCTCACCATTCACCGTTAGAACACGACCTACCTATTATATATAGCCTATCTATCATCTATTACCCAGTCTTGTTGTCAAGACCTTAAACCTCAAGACCAAGACCAAGACCAAGACCTTGAACCTCAAGACCAAGACCAAGACCAAGACCCTGAACCTCAAGACCAAGACCAAGACCCAAAAAATCGCAATCAGGTCAAGACTTCTAAAATTGTCAAATCGGAATATTCGCTATTTTAATGAAAACACGAGTCTTTTATTTTGTTCAAGCAAATTAATTTTAAATGCAAACTACAGAGAAATCCGAATTTGTATTCAAAAGTCCTTCATGCAAACTATTATTCCAAACGCCTTTTCAATTTTATAAAAACCAATTCGCTCAGAATTTTCTGACCAAGACGTGCCATGTGGGGCCTCATAAAAATTCCGCCATGTGGAAAAAATACGTTCTAGGCCTACAGGTTGTGAATTCACACACACACACACACACACACACACACACACACACACACACACACACACACACACACACACACACACACACACACACACACACACACACACACACACACACACACACACACACACACACACACACACACACACACACACACACACACACACACACACACACACACACACACACACACACACACACACACACACACACACACACACACACACACACACACACACACACACACACACACACACACACACACACACACACACACACACACACACACACACACACACACACACACACACACACACACACACACACACACACACACACACACACACACACACACACACACACACACACACACACACATGTAAATGTAGATAGTGAGTCCTTTTGAAATCTTCCCATGGTTTATCATACCGTGTGATACAGAATAACTGTTGCTGAGGCCAATGGGTTTTCCTGACCAACAAGACTTGTATCCATCCATAGATAGGCCTATTGGTCGTATAATGCAAGCAGGCTTGATACAGAATTCTTGAGTTCTGTTAAATGACTGTTCATAATGACAGCCGGTCTTGGTCTTGGTCTTGCGAGACCAAGACCAAGACTTTGAACCTCAAGACCAAGACCAAGACCTTGAACCTCAAAACCAAGACCAAGACCTCGAACCTCAAGACCAAGACCAAGACCAAGACTTTTAAAAACGAACTCGAGTGCACTCGAGACCAAGACCTTGGTCTCGAGGACAACAAGACTGCTATTACCCAGGGTGAGAATTGTCGGGGGGATGGGGGGTTCAACCCCCTAGTCTTTCTTAGGACCCCATAGTAAAGTCTTCATTGCACACCCAAACTTCACATGAATCAAGGTCTAACCCCCCCCCAGTCTTTTTTCTACAATTCTCATACTGCTGTTACCATGCATCACTTATATCATATGCATTATGACGCACATTTGCATGATTTATGCTAAGGCTTACACAAATAATGCATGTATAATTGTATTTGTATAGTTTATCGCAATGCATATTAATTGATGTGCATTTGCATATTTTATGCTAAGACATCACGATGCATGCACATTGACGTACATTTGCTTAACTTATAACAGTGCATTATATTATGTAATGCAAAGTCTAAGCCTTAGACTTAGACTTTGTATGTGATGAACTCTAGCGCTCTCTGGCAAATGATATGAGGACAAAAGAGGTTGTTTACGAGAAGGCGGCTAAAGTTCTTAAAACTGAGGCAAGTGGAGCGGAGGAGGAAGACGTTGGACTCTTCACCTGTTGAGCATCCAACATGGAAGACTCAGCTGCTTATTTTCTTGGTAGTTGGTCCGTATCTAACGCAGAGTAACTGGAAATTTTCCCCCGACATTTTGTCGAAATAGCGCGCAAATGCTCTGCTTCAAAGAGTGATACAAGTAGCCTACATTAACATGGTTTGTGTTAATGCATACATGATACATGTATGTATATATATGTATATATATTAGCATAATTATATATATGGTATATATATTAGCATAATTTAAGCCATTCTGAACTTTGCAGGGCCTCATCAGCTATTAGTTGCGTTGTATTGCATTAACTGTGTTGTTTATTTGGCACAATTTGTGGTTCAGTTGCTCCGAAGGTAGAGGTTGGACCAGAGAGCGTCGTGGGTGACGTGGGTCAGGACGTGGAGTGGCGATGCGTTGCTCATGGAATTCCAAGGCCAGTTGTGCGGTGGATGAAGGATGGGGAGCCAGTGGTGGCGAGTGACTACATCCATCTGGTCGATGGTTCGATCCTTCGCATCCTTGGTTTGGTTCCATCGGATGCGGGAACTTACCAGTGCACTGCGTCCAATCAACTGGGACAGGCGGACAGAACAGTGCGATTGGTCGTTGCAAATCCTCCATCATCTCCTCCTTCAGGTCAGCTGCATTCATCCTCTCATCCTATTCTTAATGTCCCTCTTCCTCATTTCCTAACTCCGCCACTGACCATGGAGTGAGTAGTGCCAGTTCAAAGCCTGGTCAACGCCCATGGTAGCCATAAGTAGTCGTTAAACATTGGAACTACCGTACTAGTTCCTTATTTCCTCCTCTGCCTCCTCCTCCTCCGCTGAATGTACTTCGTCGGTTTCCTCTATTCCTCTTAACTGATTAGAAGATCGGATTAAATGGGACTTGATTAGATTTGCTTAACTGGTCCTGGATTCATTTAAATAAAAGAGAATGGATTAGAATCTTTCTGATTAGTCGATTTCTTTTCTTTGGTTCTTGCGCACTGCCCTTCTTATTCGTCTCACTCTACTTCCAATTCTCCTGCCATTATCCTACTACTCCTTCTCTGCTCAATGTGCTCAATGTCCTTCTTCTTCGTTTTTGTCTTCTTCTTCTTCTTCTTCCTCCTCCTCCTCCTCCTCCTCCTCCTTCTTCTTCTTCTTCTTCTTCTTCTTCTTCTTCTTCTTCTTCTTCTTCTTCTTCTTCTTCTTCTTCTTCTTCTTTGTTTTCCTCTTTCCTTTCTTCTTCTTTGTTTCCTTCTTCCTCGTTTTCTTTTTCTTCTTCCGTTTTCTCCTCCTTCCTTGTTTACTTCTTTATTTTCTTCTTCTTCTTCTTCGTTTTCTTCTTTTTCGTTTTCTTGTTGTTGTTGTTGTGATGATGTAGGATGTCGTTGCTGTTGTTTGTTGCAGGTGTGCATCATCATCAGTGGCCCGTGGAAGGAGTTCCTTCGGTTCCACTTAATCTCACAGTCGTTCCGGTCTCTGCGGATTCCGTCACGCTAACCTGGAAGCCACCACGTGACAAAGGTCATGCAGAGGTCATCAACTACAGCGTTTCCTGGAAGGAAGACGGTCCATCCGAAAGGTCAGAATCACTCGAACTACACGAATGACGGGTTGCATTAATCTAGAAGTTAGAACACCATGGTCTGTTATCATTCGCAAATCAAGCAATCAATCAACCAAAAATCATCATCATCATCTTTATCATCGTCATCTTTATCATCATCATCTTTATTATTATCTTCATCATCATCATCATCGTCATCATCATCATTATCATCATCATCATCGTCATCATCTCCATGGGAATCATTATCATTTGTTGTTGTTGTTAGAGAGCGGATGATGAATACGTCATCACTGGAAGCGAGTGTCCAGTACTTGTGTCCATCCACTCTCTACCAGTTCAAGGTCAAGGCCTGGAACTCAGTCGGACCAAGTTCACATCCGGCACAAGTCTCCCTTCAGACGCCTGCTCAAGGTCCAAAAACCAATAATTATAATGTTAACTGTTGTTATAATGTTAGAAATATGAAGTCCTGATCGATCAGATATATGTATCACAAGAAGAAAAATCATACCAATAATATTAATTATATTAATGATAATACTAATTACACAGTTGGACTAGAGGAACATCATGGGTGGGGGTTGTCTGTCTTCAGATTAGCAGTTTGCAATCTTGCCTTGATTCACATTGTTTGGCAGGCATAAGCTCCGAAGTGCAGAACATCCAATATTATAATATACGAAAGAGAAGCCCACGTGTCTTTGGCTGACCAATGGCAAGCGACCTCAATCACCTAGTGGTGTCACTGGTGATAATGCTTAGATTGGGGTGCCATTGTGATTCATACTTGTTGTGCCACCTCCTACCTGTCACAGACAGCAATCTCGGCTGCAGCTGGAGCTGATCAGGCTGCGAACACATATAACTGCTAAATAATTCAGACTGCCTGCACAAACGTTTATCCCTGTTGTTCTTAAGCCTCTTGGTCCTATTAAGGAACAGAAGTTGTCTCAGAGCTTTGCAATCGGAGGTCCTCTGAGGGCTCTTCTAAGCCTTTCCATCTACTTTCAATAACAGAATGTTCTTGCCTTCAGAACGAAATTATCTGATGGTTTTGGACTTATCTCCAGAGAAAAGATTACGTAAATTTTATGGCTATTTATGTAACTGTGTTTATTCCTGAGGACTATATATTATTCTTACCTCGTAAAATAAAAACTATAACACTGTCGTTTTTAGTATTGATAGGCCATATTTTACCACCTGATGTTGATATGATTTCCAGGCTCCTAACAAATTTCCAGAGAGAATAAAATTATTATTTTACGCTAGATCCTCGGAATTTATAATGGCTCATGAGAATTGTTTTCTTTACAGTTATTGTTAATGCGTTGTAGTTCTTCTACCTGATGTTGTGGTTGATTTGCGAGCTGTGGCACTGTCTTCCACGTCGATTCTTATCCACTGGAAGACTCCTGTTCAGACCCAAGGACCAATTGTTACTTACAAGGTTAGCCTCATTTCCACCATCTGCTAAAACTATCAAATCATAAATCTTAAATAATAAAAATTATATTAATACTGATATTAATACTAATATTAATATTAATAATAAATAAAATAATAGCCAAACAGTCAATGGAATACATTCCCAAGAACGAAGCTATATAAATGCCCAACTCATGAACCGCAGATATTATTATTTATTGTTATTAGCCTATTGCTATTCGCTGTTGTTATTATTGTTGCCATGAGAGTACAGTGCTGAGGTCAATATGCATGTTAATGCCCCGGAGAAGTCGATAGCTTTCCCACGACGGACAACCATTGACGGTCTTTGAAATCGGTGACCGGTCTCTTGGGAATGAAGTCGATTGACTGGCTGACTGTTGATGTACATGTATGTCCATAGGTCAGCTATTACATACGTGGTGGTGGATCGGAGAGAGCAACGGAGAGAGAGGTCAAGGTCCTTGATACGGAGTTGACCTTGACCGACCTTGACGTCTTCAAGGTCTACGTGTTCCACGTCGTCGCCTCCAACAGAAATGGACCTGGAAGAGCGACGGATGAGGTCTCGTGCAGGACTCTTCCAGATGGTTAGCTCTCTCTCTGTGTCGGTCTGTTTATCTGTCTACATATATGTCTGTCTGTCGATCTACCTGTCTGTCTCCGTTTGTCTCAGTCTACGTCTGCATATCTCCATCTTTCCTCGTCTGTCTAATGTAGTCTAGTGACTTCTATAGCGCCGTTTTCATAATGCATAAGACGACAACGAGGCTTCAATCAATGGTAGCATCCAGTGAAATCTTAGGCAAAAAATCAGAATCCTTTGGGTCGAAATCGATTGGTCAGAGAAACCAGGGAATCGGTCTACAGTGGGTCAGCAAGTTGATAGAGTTGAAAGGGTCTTAACTTTCGACCTGGAAGACAACAAAGCAGTGAACGGACGAAGATAGCAGGGCAGCGAATTTCACAGCTTCGGACTGCAGACAGCTGCTGAGATCATCCGGAAGCCCAATACAGTTCCAGTGCTAGGTACAGCAAGAGTCCGATTATCTGTGGATCGAGTGCTTGTATAAGGAGTGGCAAGGAGCAGAGATGGGTCGGCTGATTCAACTGTGATGTCTTGTGGATAATAAGACAGATTCTAAACAGGATTCTTTGTTCAACTGCAATGAATACAATTATTGTGAGTTTGATATGTAGTCTTTGTTGTTGCTCTAACCGAAAACGCTTGAGCCATTTGTATCTGTCTCTGTCTCTCTCTCAGCCTGAGTCTCTGTCTCTATCTGCCTTTGTCTCTCTGTTTCTGCCTCTGTCTTCGTCTCTTTATGTCTCTGTGCATTTATATAGCTCCTTCAAGAACCTCTCAAAAGCACTATAAAGACCTACACGTCTTCCTCTCTCTTGCACTTGCCTGCTAGGTTGATCTGTATCTGTATCTGTCTGTCTGTCTGTCTGCCTGCCTGCCTGGCTTTTCTTGTTGTCTGCTTTATTAAAATGTTATCAATTATTTCTTACTTATATTAATTTATTTCAATTGAATTGATTGTAGTTCCATCTGCGCCGCCTCAGAATGTTTCGGCAGAAGCAATCAGTACCACGGTTCGTTGAAGACGGATTCATTCATGCGTATCAGTGGCATCTTCTCTTCTCCAGTCTCCTAGATACTTTTACTTTATATGCATTCACCTTGAATAAATATTCATATAATATTAATAATAGATATAATAATTATAATAAACATAAAAATTTGAGAGGACTATATCCATTCCAAAACAACGCTTTCTAAATTTCTGTAATCCTGAGGAATCATCTGCACCTCGAGAAAAAAGTATAATAATGGTTATTTGGATGTTGAATTCATTTAAATTAAGTAGATCGGTGGACTGTTGTCGTCTCAATTGACTAATTAGACGTATCCTACTGTCGTATTGTGCGTTGCTATTGTTTTCAGTCGATTGTTGTTCGTTGGGAGGCGCCACCGGACGACGCACAGAACGGAATCATCATCGGATACAAGATTCGCTACAGACAGCGAGCAGAAGGAGGAACAGGAATAGGAGGAGGAGGACGAGGAGGAGAGACAGTGACAACCGATGGTGCTAGGAGAATGTATGAGGTCAAAGGTAAGATGAGGTCAAAGGTAAGATGAGATCAAAGGTAAGATGAGGTCAAAGGTAAGATGAGGTCAAAGGTAAGATGAGGTCAAATGTTAGATGAAGTCAAATGTAAGATGAGGTCAAAGGAAAGATGAGGTCAAAGGGAGATGAGGTCAAAGGTAAGATGAGGTCAAAGGTGAAATGTCTTTGGCTTTTCAAAAGCTGTTGCCCACATCACAGATGTAGACATTTTCCGGCACGCGAGAACGACTCCCACCAACTCTGAGATGCTTAAAACTAGAAGATCCGAATGAATGGCAGGCAACATCACGCATTGATTTCCGATCCACAAGGAACACATGGACCCAGACGGATGGGATCATCTGTACCTCGGAAAAATAATAATAATAATAATAATAATAATAATAATAATAATAATAATAGTAATAATAATAATAATAATAATAATAATAATAATAATAATAATAATAATAATAATAATAATAATAATAATAATAGTAATAATAATAGTAACAAAAACAAACTGTCCGGATTCAGATACAGAGGCCATATGATTAGATGAATGTTTTGACGGTCTGATGAGGAGTGGCATTGTCTTGTTGATGTATAGATTTGGAGAGAAATGTCGAGTACGTGATCTTCGTTGAGGCGTTGACCGTCAACGGAACTGGACCAAGTTCTCCAACGATTGTCATTCCGACTCTTCTGCATGACCTCGACGGTATACGCCCCGTCTCTCCCTCCCAGATCCATTTTGATGATCAACTTATTTATCCATTGATTCAGTTTATCAGCAATACCATTGCTAATTTACTACTACTAATTCTATTGCTATTGTTGATGGTATTGTATTGTATTATATTGCATTGTATATGGGCATTTATAAAGCGCCTCTCACGGTAAAGACATTCAGAGGCGCTGCCAGTGCGCGAGATCCCGATACTGATGCCTATGACGACGATGACGATTGCAATGATGATGGTGGTGATGATGATGATGATGATGATGATGATGATGATGATGATGATGATGATGATGATGATGATGATGATGATGCTGATGCTGATGATGACGCTGTAGAGTCTAAGGTGCCTGGTCAGCCTCGTTCTCTCAGAGTTCGTCCATCGACCAACACAATAAGCGTCACGTGGATGGCGTCGGCGGAACCGGAAATTGCAGTCAGAGGATACGTTCTCGGATACGGAGTTGGAATTCCAGATGTCTACCAGCAGATCCTTGATCCACGGCAGAGGCAGCACACGATCAAAGGACTGAGTAAGTTCGATCACCACTGATCGATCGATCACCATCGATCCACTGATAGCCACTGATCGATCGATTATTGTTGCCTTTCTGTCCAATTGCGTCGACTTGTTTTTCACTGGTTCTTATTTCTAACCCCATTAATGATATTAATGATAATAATTGTCAATTGATAAGCTATTGATGATCGATTTACCATCGATTGATGATTGATTGATTGATGATCGATTTTTGATCGATGGATGATCGTAGAATCTGGATCGGAATACGTCATCAGTCTGAAGGCGTTCAATAACCTGGGACAAGGAAGACCAGTCTACGAAACGATCCAGACGAGAGAAGAATCGATCGGTTAGATCACTCGATCTGATTATCAGCATAGGATTAAGATGATGATTATGATGATGATTATGACGGCGATTAGGATGCTGAATAATTGTGAATCACGTGACCCGCTCTTGCAGTCACATGATTGAATGCATAAGCCACGTGATTATCTGTTTGATGAACTTGAATCCTTATTCGTCACATTGAGCAGAAGAAAAAGAAGATGACGATGGTGATGATTATGATAATGACTGTACGATAATGATGATAATAATGGTTATTTTTAATGTTATTATTATGACGATGATGATGGCAATGACGATGAAATTAACTGCAGAAACAACAGAAAAAGCTAAATAAATGAACGAAAACGGTGCTATATGCAAAGGCGCTGTATGAAGGGGAGTGTTTGTGTTTGGTCAGGCGAGACGTCACTGCTTCCTCCGTTTGGTGTTCGTGCTCTTGTTCTGTCCTCATCGTCCATCATGGTCCATTGGTCAGATGCCCCGGCGATGACCGTGGTCAGTCGCTACCAGCAGCGCCTTTCGGACACCTACCGCTTCTACACGGTCCGCTATGGTTCAAAGACCTCGCGAAGACCAAAGACCGTGAACACAACGCAGACTTCGCTACGCTTGGATGACCTCCGACCGGACACTGAGTACGAACTGACCGTCAGAGTCAGCATCGGTCAGCGAATCAGTCCATGGAGTCTAAGCGTCTTCAATAGGACCAAGGAGGCAGGTTAGTTCCCTTGGCAACCGATTCGTATCCCATGCATAATGTATATATATATATATATATGGCTACTTATGTAGCTCCTTTTAAGAACCCCACGAAGGCGCTTAACATGGCATTCTAAAGAGATTGTTAAGTCATCTTAAGATGGCTTGACAATGTCTCTTGAGCTATCTATGGCAAATGGTTTGTATGCTTAATGGTAGACTGTTCCAGGAGGTTGGTCCAATGCCTGAGAAAGGACGATGTACCAGCATCATCGTACGGAAGCACGGGACCAACAGGTCTCCACGGACCACTGAACGCAGCGATAATCGACTAGGTTGACTGGAGGCAGGAATGCATAGATCTCTGGTGATCCATGTAGCGCTAATGACTGCTATATCTATGTATGTATGTATGTATGTATGTATGTATGCATGTATGTATGTATGTATGTATGTATGTATGTATGTATGTATGCATGCATGCATGCATGCATGCATGTATGTATGTATGTATGTATGTATGCATGCATGCATGCATGCATGCATGTATGTATGTATGTATGTATGTATGTATGTATGTATGTATGTATGCATGCATGCATGTATGTATGTATGTATGTATGCATGTATGTATGTATGTTTGTATGTATGTATGCATGTATGTATGTATGTATGTATGCATGTATGTATGTATGTATGCATGTATGTATGTATGTTTGTATGTATGTATGTATGTATGTATGTATGTATGTATGTATGTGTATGATGCATGTACGCAAATGATGAATGATGAGCAATTTGAAAAGATAAGTCTCACGACGAAATGATACAAGTAATGAGCAGCACTAATGAATAAACAGGGGAAATTCTAAATTCTTGGTCTATCAGTCGAAAAGCTCCTTCAAAAAGAACAGTTCTAGTTAAAGGTATGACGACAGAAAAGCAATCAGTTTACCTTGTTGAATAGCGATAACACTGAGGAACGAGGATTGAATAAAGGGTATGACCACACCTCGTTAGAAAAACATTCACATTAGCCTATAAAAGACACCTCAGCAACAGATGTAGAATGTAGTATACAGTGTTTGTGAACAGAATACTCTGAGCCAGTTACTTTACATTCTACATTGATTACAGCTAGGAGTTATATTACATGTTACAGTTACGTGTTACATGTGATGCTGTAGCTCCTTCTAGCGCTGTGCGTGATGTCGTTGTGTCGGAGGTGGAGGGTCGACCAGACTGGGCTACTGTCAGCTGGCAGGAGCCACGCCAGACAAACGGAGCAATCACAGGTAAGTCACCTGTGTGGGTCAATTAAGGGCTGGGTCAGTTAAGGGTTTCGTCCCATCTACCTGTCTTATCTGAAGGCGGTGTTAATGAGTGTTTTTGGTCATGCTTCTTAGGTTATCTGGTCACTACCTGGCTTTTACTATATATGCCGTTTAGGTGCGCTCAGCCTATGACCTCCTTATTATTTGGGTTATTAACTTTTCATTGTGGCTCTTATTCTGGCCATTGATTTACTTATTTATTTTATTACGAAACCACTTAATTTTATTTGCTTATTAAGTTGGTCATCGATTTACTCATTAATCTGGCTATTATTCGCGTACGAGGGTATTCTGGTATTCTGGTTACTCTTTTGGCTGATCGTCTGATAATTAATCTGGTTATTAACCTGGATATTCTAGGATATCTGGTATTTTTCGCGGTCGATGCGTCTCTTCCGGACCACGAGTGGGTCGTTGAGGGCGTTCCGGGTGACCGACTGACGTCAGTCATCCGTGACCTCAGCCTCGACACGATCTACTACGTCAGAGTTCAGGCGAGAAATGCCAACGGATACGGACAAATGACTCCGTCCGTCGCCTTCCGAACCCCAGGTGGTAGGTCACTCTCGGTGCATGTATGCATACATCTATGCATGCATATATCTATATATGCATGTATTTATTATATGTATGTATGTGTATGTATGCATGTGTTTTTATGTACGCGTGTATGTGTGTAGCCTAATGTAACGATCATATTTGATCATTTATCTCATTTTGACCTAAAAGTGTTCTCTTTCCTTTGATCTGACCCGATCTTTGGTAGATCTGATTCGATCTCTGATCTGTCTAATATAACTGACCCATGTCCACTCAATTCAGATCAACAATAATCCAATCTAATCAGTTGGCACCAAATCCATTTACTCTAACCGAATTTAAGGAGAAGAATTGGTATGAAGGGTTGACAACTTTATTTCCTTAGCCTCCTATAAGGTCCTCTCCCTGGCCGCCTGGTCTTCCCACCGATAGTGCACGTGCACCTTCAGTTTGCTAACCACCAGACTCTATCCCACCAGCGCAAATCCAACTTTAATCTAAACCCAGCTTAATCAAGACGAGGCTAATTGAATTTTCAATCTAATCTATACGAATACCTTAATCTGATCTAATCTTACCTGGTCTGGTGTAATCGTCTCGTTCCGTTTGCCTTTCTATTGCAGCCGGTGGAAGAGGCGGTGGAATGGTCCGAGATGACGCCAACAACCGTGGCGGTTCTTCGCGGACGTCCGAAGGTATGTCGCACTCTTCGAATTTACATGGCGCCTTGACTGTGAAATATACCCAGAGGTGATCAACGGAGTACTCTGCTTGTGTGGGCTTAGGAAGTTGTGTGCTGCGAAAGCATCCATTCCTAGCCCTACAGAGTTCCTCGGTCAGTCGGTCTGCTGCTCACTGGTGACCTGGTTGTTCCCCCAGCCAGAAAATCCAAGCGCAGCTTAGAACCTTAACTGTGGTGGGTCGAACTCTTTGAAATAAGTTGCCTACCATCTTACGACCTCAGCTTCTGTCTATTCTCTCCTCTGGTCCGCAACCACTTCAAACCATTCTGTTTGATCCTGGTTTTCTGTCACTGGGTAGAATGTATCTCTGATGAGCGTCCATTGAAGAAGCGCTATATAAATCTGTTATTACAATTACAGCTGCGTGTTTAATATGTTGTCTGAAGAGAGTGCAAACCGGGTTTTAAGAACCTCAGAAGGACGCTGAAACGAACATAGATCTATATCTAAAAGATCGGAAATGCTGAGCCCATAGAAAACATGAATATGTGTCTTGAGCTATTTTGTAGAGGTAAAATTATTATTTTAAATGGGATGCTGCGGTATATTATAGTTTATTGTAATATAACTTACTATGCTGCATAATTTAGTCCAGGATTTTATACAGCACCCATACCACAGATCTAATTCGCACAGTGTCGTAATACTTAACCTATCTACGTGACATGTTTTCAAATTTCTTTAATTGTATTTGTTTTGGCTAATTGGCATTTCGACCTATGTTGTAATAGTCTGCACTGTTAAAGATCAAGTACTCACTCACTCATTCACCCACTCGCTCGACCGATCACTAACTCATGCCCGCTCACTCATTTCTCACCCATTTACTCAACTTACTCGATCGCTTCGTAATGAGTAGCTGGCGATGTGTTGCCATGGTAACAGAGATGTCGTCATCTGGGGCGGGGCTTCCATCGTTCGTTGTTTGGATCGTGGTCACGTGTGTTGGGGGAATTTCGTTGGTCGCTTTCGTCGCCGTTCTGTCCGTTTGCTGCCTACGACGTCATCACGGAGGAGCAAAGGATCTTGGGACATCTGGCGTAGGCGGAGGAGGAGGATCGGTAGGATTGGGATGTGGAGAGGGAGATGTAGGGAATAGTACATCCTCATCGCCTGCCATCAACTCAACCGCAACTGACAGGTGCGCTGTCAGTCATGAGTTCTTAATCAATTCCTAAGCTCTGAGTCGCTGATCATGCGTAGAAGCTGATCTCTTTTCGTAATCTCGAGATATTTGTAGCGCCCAAAAAAGTGAAGTCACGGGAACCAGCCTATTCACAGGCGCTTAGTCAAAACAAAATCGATAGGTGGTCGTCCATTAATTATGTCAACAAAATGGGGAGGGAGGGGTTTGAAAAAGTTTGGCAATTCTTGACAACGGGAGGGGTGTTCAAGACAAATGGACGTCAGCAATTATTTAATGAAAAAGCAACCATAGATTCGGAAAGTCTTTATGAGTGATTTTTTTCTTTTTTGTTTGTAATTTAATCAAATGCGTTATTTCTTCATTTGAAATTACCTTGTTTGTTGACAATTGTTGTTCCCAGATTATTGACTCTTATAGAACGTGGCTTCAAATGCCTCGATATAAAAACGCCACTTAGCCGAAACAAGCATACAATAATATTACAGTAATATTATCTAATTCTCTAAATCTGCTCGCTCATCTAATTCTCTATTCAATTAGGATCTCTTCGTCGTGATCTCACCTACCCCACGCAGTCTATTAATTCTTGATCTGATCCATTATCGTCTATGGTCTAATTACCATTACCATTTAACGATCTATGATTATCTGCAACACAGTTTAATTGGCGTAATAGATGTTACGATCGATTACTTCTGCATTTATCAAGCGCCACTATCTAATGACCAAGCATCGTTCGATGGCGCTGACCAATTGCACGCGTGAAGGACTTGCTCAAGGTTCCTACACGGTAACCGTCTCAGTGGAGGAGATCGAACCTGTTATCTGATCGATGCTTTTGTTAAACTTAGTACGAAGTTAGGATCATCAGTTGAACTGAAGCCACCTGATCTCTGGGACCACGACCGACAGATGTTGACAGAAGTCAGTCGCAGGACCAACCCACGCAACGACTCCACGCGGACCTTGAACGATGAAGGACAATCAGCTGGAAACACCTGGACAACAACATCTGATAGCCAGACAGGTGAAAGACAACTACTCTACCTCATTATTAAGGTCACGTGGTTGTTTACGGGAAAGAGTCCAGAGACAGACAGACGGACAGACGGTAAGAGAGAGACAAGTAGACAAGCAGGCAGACAGACATACGGCAAGACAGACAGACCGATACACAGACAGATACACAGATAGACAGACAGACACATAGATATACAGACAAACGGACACACACACAGACAGACATGCAGACATATAGACAGACTGACAGAAAGATAGACATACAGACAGACAGATAGTAATATGACTTAACAGCCAACTCTTACACAATGTACACATGCCACCTGTTTCATACAGCAAAACTATTATCAGTTGTGATGAGAATGTGGAGAATAGTCATCGTAAACTCCACAATTCTAAAGCGCTACTCAAAAGCTAAGCCTAAGCGCACAGCACCAGCCAATTTACGAGCGATGATGATAATGGTTATAATGCACAATTTGTCCATGATAATAGAAATGATGATCACGATGAATGAATAGAGTGAAAACAACGACAACGACGACGACGATGATGATGATGATTATGGTGTTAATGTATGAAGACACTTAAATCGAGCATCTAAGACACCTCACAAAAGCGATGATGATCTGATGATGATGATGATGATGATGATGATGATGATGCGTTGTTGTCGTTCTGTAGGGCCGATGATCTATGATGATCGTAGGTACGATCCTCTTCCTGTTCATCCGTTGATGCTATCTTCCTCCTCATCCTCATCCGCTGGTCATCATCCTCCGCCACTACACAACGACTGTACGATTTCCATATACCTTCGCAGAATAACTTAAGAAAACGATATATTATAGAATATTAATCATAAATATTACTAAATTTTAAGATGATGATGATGAGGATGAGGAGGAGGAGGATGATGATGATGAGGATGAGGATGCTCATGATGATGATTCAATTTAATTCAATATTCGTTTATTTGATAAATACAGGCTGTCACAGACGCAGATTGTTTGGATGAATGATGATACTGATGTTAAGTCTTTAGTTGTTGCATTGTTGTTGTGAATGTCGTAGTTTCATCGGACGTCGTTGCCTATCATCATCATCCTGGATCCTCTTCCATCTATCCATCGTCGACGACCCCTCGCGCCCTCCACTCGACCACTCCTCGAGTCAACGTCGGTGACATCATCACCCCTCATCGCCCTCCAGCCGCTCTTCCCTCCCTCGCACCACCTGCCTCAGGTCAGACTAAACGCCCTTCATCCCTGCCACTCATCATCAGTCCAATTGATTCACACCGACAGACAAATAGACTGACACCGACAGACAGACAGACAGATAAATCGACAGACGAACAGAAAAAAACAGAGACCGACATTCAGACAGACAGACAGACAGACAGACAGACAGACAGACCGCAGACCGAAAGATAGTCAGACCGACAGATAGACAGACCCACATATCGACAGACGGACAGACAGACAGACAGACAGAACAGCTTCAAACAGGTCCTCCGAATTGCGCTTATAGTTCTATCTGGTCATGAATCAGACTAACGCAGATGGATCAGAATGGCTAAGGTCAGGAAAGGTAACAAAGGTAATTGATAAGTTAAGATAAGGTAAACTAAATTAAGGCAGATTAAGTTTAGATAAATCAGATAACGTAAGGTAAGAAAGTAATAGAAAAATAGGTTAGGTCAGATTAGGTAAGGCAAGACTAGGTAAGATAAATCTAGATAAGACATAGTATGGTGAGATTAGATAAGGTGAGATAAGGTAAGGTAGGTTAAGATTAGGTGAGGTAAGATTTGGTAAGGTTAGATCAGGTAACAGACGCTTAGATAAGATGAGAGACAGTAAGGTAAGATTAGGTAACGTTATAAGGTAAGGTAATATCTCCAGGCTCCTCTGCCTGCAGAGGAATTACGACGATTGCGATATAGAGCTCTTGGCGCTACATAAATCCTGTGATTGCAAATGTGTCTTTCAGTGGATTACATGATGTCGACGCTGGAGAGACAGGCGATGAGGAGACTGATAGGATGCAATGGGGGACGATTGGCCATCGTCACAGGTAGGAGGAAACATCTCCTCTAACTACGACAGGATCTCTTCCAGAGTGCCACTAACATGAATCTGTTAAATGAGAATTCGTAGGTGGACACTTACTATAGCGCCTTTTAAATTCCTCACAAAAACGCTGCTTAAGTCAACCTAGAAGAAGAAGAGCAGTCCCTTAAGCTAGCCCTGAGGCAGCCATGGGTATGAAGCGCTAACCACTAGACTACCGAGCGTCAACCTAACTGCATTATAAGTCACCAAGAAGAAAAAGTTAACCAATGAGCAAAGAGTGCTCGGACAGTTCGAAGAATCTCCACTGGTGAACTCCCGCAGACACGCAGAGCCCAACCGATGGATTCCCATCCACAGCTGATAGTTAACACGACGTCTTGCTTAATAATAATATTATTTTGTCGCATTGCAACATTTAAATGTAGATCTAAGAAATTTTCTGAAATTTCTCAACGCCATATACAAAGCGCCGGATTAAGACTTGGGTGAAGCCTTAAGCTATATAAGACTCGGAGACTCCTTGCTAAAAAATTACACCAGAAGGTCTCACGAAACTTCAAACCATGTCACCTTGTCACCTTGTGCTGTCAACTCCTGGAGCTCTAGCGATCGCCATGACACACATTCTCCATTGCTTCCTATTCGAAGTCATGAAACCATGTAGGCATTTTAATTATTATTTAATAGCATGAACGGGCATCACGTTTAATCCATCGCAAGACAATTCAGTTTCGCAAAGAATTTTACCACTCACACTTCTTATCCGCTCTGCGTAGTTCGCGCCAACTGAGGCAAGTCTGGCAAGATGAATTTTGCTACACAAGCCGTTTAAAAAGTTTCTACATAATATATATATATATATATATATATATATATGTTATATATACATGCATACAGTACACATACTTTTTTTAAAAGCTCTCTCCAAAAATTCTGAATTTTGTTGAGGCCTCTGCGGATTGTGAGGCCTTATAAGTATATATACAAAGTCGTTTTTCACTGGAACTTTTGTCAAATCCAGTCCGTAAGAACCAGATTGGTGCATTTCGATGCCAGGTCAGAATCCGAGGGGTCAAGTTGAAGAGACAGTATGTTGGTGATGGTAGATTGGTGGTTAGAGGATGGTGCAGGAATGGGATAGCCCGAACAGCTCGGTTTTCAGTTTTGAGTAGAAATTACAGGAGAGAGAGACAGACAGACACACAGACAGACAGAGACAGATTTCGAGATAGAGAGTGTGTGTATGTGAGAGAGAGAGAGAGAGAGAGAGAGAGAGAGAGAGAGAGAGAGAGAGAGAGAGAGAGAGAGAGAGAGAGAGAGAGAGAAAGAGAGAGAGAGCGAGACAGACAGACATACAGATAAAGAATAGAACCAGAGAGAGAAAGAAAGAGAGAGAGAGAGAGAGAGAGAGAGAGAGAGAGAGAGAGAGAGAGAGAGAGAGAGAGAGCAAGCCGAGGAGTGCTGAGATTACAGTACCTCTGATTAGTTATCGTGAACGGGCGCCATATAAATGCTCTGAATGAATGAATGATTGAGTGAATGACAAGATAGAGATGGAACATATAAACTCTAACAACTTTGATACAAAGATTGCTCCTATCCTTGACGCTACTTTTGTTTTCTGCTGCAGCCGGTGACAACCATCAACTGTCGGCTCCTCCTCCTTACCAACAGCATCCTCCTCCAGTGCCTTCCGACCTTCCTCCACCTCATCCTCAGCAACTGGCGTCATCTGTGTCGTCGTCTGGGGGCGCCACTAGCAACCTCAGTCTTCCTCGACAGATGCTGAGTCGTTCACTGAAACGATTTCCATCTTCCTCCTCCTCTTCCTCCTCTCCTCCTCCTCCTCTTCCTCCTCTCAGTAGCACTCCCAACACTCCGAAGAACTTCAAACACGTCGGTCAGTAGAGTTTCTGTGGTCGTCGTAATCGCTGCTCTTTTGTAGTCGTTGCTGTTGGCAACTTATTCCCACTGTTGTTGTAGTCGTTGTTTTAGTCGTTGTCGTTTTTGTTGTGGTTGTTGTTAATTTAAGAAGATTTACAAAGCACATGACAGTATGAATAAGTTGATTGCCACGTGATGTGTGGATGATTTGTTGAATAGTAATAATGATTTGTTGAATGTGGATTTGTGATTGATGAACTGATTGATATGGAAACTGATTGATTGATATGGAAATAGTAATTGACTGACTAAGCGAATGAATGAGTGATTGACATATTGATTGACTTGTACGATCGAATGATTAAGACATGATTTGCATTGTGAGATGATAGTAAGTAAGTGAGTGAGTGGTTCTTTGTAACTTCAGTTCGTCCGATGCCATCTCTCTATCATCCATCGACTGTGTCCAATGAATCACTGGCGCATCCATCCGTCACAAGGACAACTGCAGCCCAGCCAACGATGCACCACAGCCAACAGCCTCTGCAGTCATCATCACTCGCTTCTTCATCCTCTGCTTCCTCATCATCCACAGCCAGACAGACAAACAAATCTTGCGTGTCGGTAAGAAGAACATCCTCTTTTTCTGCCTCCTCCTCTTCCTGCTCCTTCACTTTTTCCTCCTTCTCATCCTCATCCTTTCCATGCTATTGTATTTTACATGTTATAAATATCTGGTTACTACTATTACTATTACTGCTGCTATTACCACTACTACCCATACTAATATTATTACTACTACTACTACTACTACTACTACTACTACTACTACTACTACTACTACTACTACTACTACTACTACTACTACTACTACTACTACTACTACTACTACTACTACTACTACTACTACTACTACTACTACTACTACTACTACTACTACTACTACTACTACTACTACTACTACTACTACTACTACTACTACTACTACTACTACTACAACAACTACTGTCAATGTTACTGCCAATGCTAATGCTACTGTTACTGTTACCTGGCGTTGAGAGGTCGGTCCTATGATGCATGAAAGGAATGAGTGAGAGTTACCGGACTGGCGCTATAAAAAGACGTTGCAGTGTTGTAATGATATGTGTGTATGACAGGCATCGCGCAGTACGGATGAACTGAGCTTCGAGATGGAACACCTCGAAGGTCTGATGAAGGACCTCGACACCATCACTCGAAACGAACTGCGCTTCTGATGGGAAACACCTCTCCTCCTCTTCCTCGACATCTGCAACCAACCGACTCCAGTTGGAGTCTTGGATGCTCTGGATACAGAGGCTGCGATGTGAGTTTCTCCATCGGATGAGTTGTCAGAGAGCAGAAGATGCAAGGTATCTTGGATCTTGAATTGTCAGAGGTTCAAGGTCAACAGAAGCGTCATCGACCAATTGTTTTGGCTACTGGCGCTATAGAAGTCATCTCAGAGAAGTTCAGCGTTGCGTGGCATTTATGTGGCGCCGCTGATGTTCCTTAGTCATGGTTGAATGATTCTGATCAAACCAAGTTGCATTTTTCATATGTTGTGTTCACAGAATTTTAGATTTTATTTTGTAAATATAGTTTACTTTTTTGTTTAATTAAGATAACTTCTTTTGTAAGTCAGATTTTGAAAATCGTTTTTTTATGATATTCATCTATTTTTAAGAAAGCATTATTTGTTACGTCATACTTACGTAGTCGTGTGTACATGATTTTGACCACGTGACTATACATGATTTCGTGAGTGTCTCAATGTTGTCAGTCGAAAACCAAGGCTTTTATATGTGTATTAATTGTCAATTTTCCATATCTTACTTAACACTTATTTACGTATTTGCTTGTTTTGATATTGTAATAATTTATTGATTTTGTCGTTAACTCATTAGTTAGAGGTGTCTGATGCTGTCAGTGATTATTTACGTTTTCCTTTCTTCAGATTAGTTACTTTTTTTCTTCTGATGATTATTTTATCTTCTTAGTTATCTTGTCTCTTTGATTTCTGTTAATTAGGTTTTTTATGCCGCGATATAGTATGTCAGATTCGATTTGATTTGTGGCTGGTTTGTGTATTTTGCCTTAGCTAGCTAACGTGTTAAGGAGGTCGAATGAGACAGACAGACATAAATACATACAGACATACAGACAGACAGACAGACAGACAAACAGACATAAATACATACAGACATACAGACAGACAGACAGACAGACAGACAAACAGACAGAAATACATACAGACATACAGACAGACAGACAGACAGACAAACAGACAGAAATACATACAGACATATAGACAGACAGACAGACAGACAAACAGACAGAAATACATACAGACATACAGACAGACAGACAAACAGACAGAAATACATACAGACATACAGACACTCAGATAAACACTCAGATAGACACTCGTGTAGACCCACAGACAGACACACAGACAGACCAACAGACAGACATACAGACATACCTACATACATACATACATACATACATACATACATACATACATACATACATACATACATACATACAGATAGACACAGACACTGAGATAGACCCACAGACAGACACGCAGACGGACAGACCAACAGACAGACAGACAGACAGACAGAGACGTGAGAAGCAACAAGTGCCCTTAATCATGCCAGTGTGTCATAGAACAGCTGGGTTTACAAGTGCCCTCTTTCTGGTCTTACCCTTGCAACGAAGTGCTCTTATACGCTGACCACAGGCGGCCTTAGCATCCTCCTCCTCACCCTCCTCCTCTTCCACCTCTTCCTCTTCCTCCTCCTCCTCCTCCTCCTCCTCCTCCTCCTCCTTCACCCTGTTCCGAAGGAGATTCTTTTATTATCTGATCTAATCTAAGCCTTACAGCACCGTTTTCATAAAGCATAAAACAGCAATCGTAGGCAAAGTCACAAACCGTCATTAGAAAAGTCAGGTGTCGAAATCCGATGAGTCGGAGAAACGAAAAGTCAAGTTACGGAGGATAAGCAAACTGAAATAGTTCTAAGTTAAGCTCTGAATGACATCAGAGAACGAAGAGAAATTGGCAGTCTTGTTGTCCTCGAGACCAAGGTCTTGGTCTCGAGTGCACTCGAGTTCGTTTTGTAAAGTCTTGGTCTTGGTCTTGAGGTTCAAGGTCTTGGTCTTGGTCTTGGTCTTGAGGTTCAAGGTCTTGGTCTTGGTCTTGGTCTTGAGGTTCAAAGTCTTGGTCTTGGTCTCGCAAGACCAAGACCAAGACCGGCTGTCAATATGAACAGTCATTTAACAGAACTCAAGAATTCTGTATCAAGCCTGCTTGCATCATACGACCAATATCTATGGATGGATACAAGTCTTGTTGGTCAGGAAAACCCATTGGCAGCAGCAACAGTTATTCTGTATCAGACGGTATGATAAACCATGGGAAGATTTCAGAAGAACTCACTATCTGTACATTTACATCCAGTGCTTGAAAAGCTACTGTGTGTGTCAGCGACTTCAGCACCTGTAGAACGTATTTTTTCACATGGCGGAATTTTATGAGGTCCACCAGGCATGTCTTGGTCAGAAAATTCTGAGCGAATTGGTTTTTATAAAATACAAAAGGCATTTGGAATAATAGTTTGCATGAAGGACTTTGGAATACAAATTCGGATTTCTCTGCAGTTTGCATTTAAAGTTAATTTGCTTGAATAAAGTAAGAGACTCATGTTTTCATTAAAATAGCGAATATTCCGACTTCACAATTTTTAGAAGTCTTGACCTGATTGTGATTTTTTTGGGTCTTGGTCTTGGTCTTGGTCTTGAGGTTCAAGGTCTTGGTCTTGGTCTCGAGGTTCAAAGTCTTGGTCTTGGTCTTGGTCTTGAGGTTCAAGGTCTTGGTCTTGGTCTTGGTCTTGAGGTTCAAGGTCTTGGTCTTGGTCTTGGTCTTGAGGTTTAAGGTCTTGACAACAAGACTGGAAATTGGTCAGTGAATTGCAGAGCTTCGGACCAGTCACCACAGACAACGCCCAACAGACAAATACTGTTTTCGTATAGGAGACACAGCAAGAGTCAGAGTATATCTGTTCAGCGTATACGCAATATTTAATGGCATTAACAGGTGTGCAAGGAGCGGAGGTAGGCAGCTGATCTGAATGCAATCTTTTGTGATTATTATTATTATTATTATTATTATTATTATTATTATTATTATTATTATTATTATTATTATTATTATCATCATCATCATCATCATCATCATCATCATCATCATCATCATCATCATCATCATCATCATCATCATCATCATCATCATCATCATTATTATTATTATTATTATTATTATTATTATTATTATTATTATTATATAATGATTGTGAATTTTGGAATTATTTTGAATAACTAGTGTGATTTTGTGTGTAAAATTCTGCATTATAAATTTAAGACAACTTCTTTAATAACAGCTTGTGACATATACTTTATTGTAACTCGCTTGTGCTAATGTTTGTTTTGCTTCTTTCGTTTTGATGACAGTACTGTTGTAATCATTGACTTTTCTATTTGAAAACATGTTTATGAAAGCAGCTTTAAATATGATGTTTTGTACTAGCAATTGATATTCGTGCAACTGTTATATTATGATTGATTTTCTAATATATCTGTTATTTCAGCTTTTAAAGGTTGTTTGTGTGCTGCATAAGACTGTTTGTTGTTGGTGTTTAGGGAACACTGGGGTGGAATAGGAGATATCCTACCCATCCTTTGGCCTTCCCAAATCTTAAGAAGGGATTCTGCTGTAGATACACAACAGAATCCCTTCCTCTCTTCCATCCTCTCTCCTCTGCCTGACTTTCTTCTTTTTCTCCTTCCTTTAACTGCCTTATACCCTCATAATTGACCTCACAGTATTGTTTATATAAGATTCGGAAAGGCCAAAAGATGGATAGGATATCTCCTATTCTTGGCTGCCCGTCTGAAGAGGTGCCACACCCTCTAAGGTCCCTGTGTACAGACCGAGTAAGTCTTAAGTTGAGAGCGAAATGACATAAGCGACTGAGCAGAACGCATAGATACAGAAAGAGAGCTCCAAGATCTGGGTCCAGCAACCGAAGAAGGTCATTCACTCCAAGGACAGTTCTTGTTTTAAGCAGGGCCACAGAAAAAATAATCAGATGGCCTCGTAAATATATTGATAAGCCTGAAAAGATAAGGACTGATTTTAAGTAGGGCCTACTACGGCTGGCTAGAGTTCAATAATTGTGAAACTTCAGCACCAAATTGAAACAAATCCTTTGCTGAACAGGAAGCCAATGCAAGATTTAAGTATTGAGAGGGGAGTGAGGGGCAGAAATAAGGAACGGAAGGGAAGGAGAGATGAAAGAGGAGGGGAGTAGAGAGAAGAAAGGCTTGGTGTGGTGTGTGGGTCTCCGGCTTCTTCGGCTGATGCTTCTGGCCTGAGAGCGAGTGGAAGTGAGACAGACAGACAGACAGACAGACAGACAGACAGACAGACAGACAGACAGACAGACAGACAGACAGACAGGACAGACAGACAGACAGACAGATGCATACAGACAGACAGACAGACAGACAGAGATAGGGAGACACAGAGAGAGACAACGAGACAAACAGAGACAATCAGAGACAGACAGAGATAGAGAGCAGTTGATCAGTTGGCAGATGTCTTTTGCTGCCCATTCCATTTTTATTACTCAACAACTAAGGCGAACCAGGTGCAACTTCTGTAGCTCCCGTAATCAGTCAGTGGCGTTTCATATTGCTTGCAATAGCAACTGAAATTCATTTATCGCCTTTTCGAAACATTTATATAGCGCTTTGATCCTGCGAAAACTCTTCGTGGTCGTCGATCTCTGGAACAGAGGGCCAGTGAATTGCGTGGTGTTGGGGTGGAGGGTATAACCCTTTCAGTGGGGCGATTAGCAGATGGATGGAGAGGAAGAGATGCATGTGATGTGTTGTAAGCTCAGCATCCTCTGCTGTAGATCGTCTGGTCAAGGTGAGCAACACAGAGGCAGGTCAGTCCGTTTTGCTTGGTTGTCTGTGTCTGTCACTCTGTTTCTATCAATTGTCTTTGTCTCTATGTCGGTCTCTGCAACCTCTCTCTCTCTCTCTCTCTCTCTCTCTCTCTCATCTCTCATCTCTCTCTCTCTCTCTCTCTCCTCCTCTCTCTCTCTCTCCTCTCTCTCTCTCTCTCTCTCTCTCTCTCTCTCTCTCTCCTCTCTCTCTCTCTCTCTCTCTCTCTCCTCTCTCTCTCCCTTTCTGTCTTTGTTTCTGTCTGTCTGTTAAACTTGAGGCGTGTATACTAAGTCCAGACTACTGGCTGTAGTAGATGTTGCCTTTGGGTGTCTATGGCAATTGAACCCTCGTGAAATTCTATCCTCATTTAAGTCAACGTCAAGAGAGTTCGTTGGCAGCATGACTCGGTCAAGCAATCTGGAAAAGAGTGTCTAATGCAAATGCAAACGTGTTTATATATCGACCGTTGGCTTCGACGCTGTTCCGTCGTTTTCAATGAATTGATCTGGTGAGATCCGCTGTCTGTTTGAATGGATGCCACGCCCTGTAAGGTTCCCGTGTACGGACCGTGCTAGCCAGAGACTGGTCTGATGATCGTCGGGGAGCATTGCTTCTGCACTTGAGCCAAGTAACCCTATTAGTTATAAGCCAGTCCAACCCAGCAAGCATACAAACATTGGAACGACGTATATCCAATGTACAGAAATCACGAATGTTGACCCTATGCCGGATACTAACTACATGACTGTAGCAAAATACAAGGGTGCACTGCACACAAGGCCGTCTTATCCATGGGCATAGTAGGCACCGTGCTAAGGGCCTACGAAACGTTCAGGTGCCTATGAAAGCTTGAAAATCTGAAAATAAGATATTGAATGATTGACCGGAAAATGGAAAAAGGAAAATTGCAAATGGCGGGAAATTAAATTTAATAACTTTTGTACTGAACCAGTTTAATTTAAGCTGTGCTAGCCTAAATTATGTGAACTTTGCGGAGTTGAGTTGGGGGTGAGGTCTATGATTGCAAGAGTGCCTAGGGTCTACGGCGACCTTAAACGGCCCTGGGTGTACAACGTACACCCAGGGCGACGTACACTCCACGTAATATGGAGCTTACTTCTTTTATTGATGACACTTGTAGAGTCAACATCATAACTTTAAGAAAGGAAGAACGAAATCGACTATTCTTGCCAATCATCCCGCGACGGTTGGCACTGCGCCGGCCTATCAAAGGGTTGTGTTCCAGCCTCGTCACCGATCGCTACGCTCTGCTGCCTGCGCAGATTTACAGCTTACTCGATTCTACGCATCGATGCTTCTCGATCATCGCACCTTGCTCCTGTAACAATCTTCCAGTAGATATACGTAGACTCTACTCTTTCATTGATTCGACTCCATACACAATGAAAATGTCCGTTACATCGTGTCCCAATAATATTGTTAGATATCACTTAGATAATCGCATAGGCGTAGACTGGCGCTATAAAAAGACGTGACAGTGTTGTAATAGATATTACAACGGGGGCAGCCGGGGCACGTGCCCCCAATAATTGAGATTGGACTGTACACCCAATGGAACAAGAGTAGAACAAATAACCAAATGCCCCCAATATTTTTGACAAGTTTACGCCAGTGGATAGTCGTGCAAGCAGCGCTTTTAGGGGGCTGTATGTATAACAGTAGGCCTATGAGTGTTTTATCACATTGAATTATTGGTGTTGACATAGCGTGACACTATATATAGGCTTATATATGGTAAATACCGAAAATAATATGTGTAAAGAAATTATAGTTCCGTATATGTGAGCACATTTACTTGATGCAAGCTGAATTCGGTTAATCAACGTATGTCACTATTAAACGTTTCAATATTGACCGAGAGTTATAAATTAGTTGGTAATAAGGAGAAGGCTGGTTTCTGAGATCGGTTGTTGATTAAGAAGGTAAAACTATGTTGGGCCAATGTTGTTGCCGAACATTTGATTGGATTTCAATTAATCTTTGACCCAATGTCGGATGTGCAACTCATTTGTCGACAGTGACGCTAACCCAACATTGTCTCAGCGTTGCGGACGAGTTCGTTAAGGAGTGGCCTGACGTTGGTAATCATCATCATCAGTTCTGGCGCCAGCCATTTGGACACAATGCATGGGTTAATAAATAATCTCCATTGTCCTCGATCATTTGTCAAGTCCAGGGCTTCTCTCAATGTTAATCCAAGTCTTGTTAAATGTTACGTCTTCGTTCATGTTCAGTCTTGGCCCTCCTTTGTTTCTCTTTCCTTCGAATCTTGTCTGTATTGCATTGTCTGCGATGCAATCAACTGACATTCTGTTCACATAGCTAAACCATGGAGTCGTCGATTGAACATGGATCTAGGAACTCTCTTATGTCATTACTTCTAATTTCTGCCGTCTTGAAGTTCCTTTTATTTCCGTAGCCAACTCTTCATGCTGTTAGGTTGCTTTTTCTCATCTTGGTTTTGCAGCGTCCAGCATTCTGGTCCATATGTATTCTGATCCATATGTACTTCTGATCCATATGTATTCTGATCCATATGTATAATATATGGATCAGAATGAATCGTCTCAAATATTCCTGTCTTCGTTTCTGTTTAATTTTCCTCTTCTTCTGCGATTGGTTGTATGCTGAAGGCAAAACTAGGCTGAACGAATGTTATTGGCCGAACGTTGATCGAATTTCAAATAAGCTGTGGGTCGATGTCGGACCGATCAACCTATTTGCCGACAGTATCCATTATTACCTAATGTGTGTGTGTGTTGTGTGTGTGTGTGCGTGCGTGCGTGCGTGTGTATGTGTGTGTGTGCTTCGATGAAACTGAGATCTTCGCCGGGCGAGTATACCTGGCATTTGACTAGATTTGCTCTTATGTCTGTGATGCGCTGCTGTTGGTTCCTCGTGGATAGATGTAGGCGCGCAGAAGTTAGATCAGCCCAGAGTGCATTATTTACACTAGGTGACACATTAGATTTGCTTTGTTGAAGTAACCAAACTATTTAAGGGAGCAGTTTCTGCCACACCCGCGCAGAAGAAGGAGTTTTAGGGAAGGAGGGGCAAAAGGAAGAGGAGGAGTAGGAGAGAAGGAGAAGATGAGGAGGAAGAAGAGGAAAAGAGAGAAGGAGGATGGTTGGAGTAGGCCTACATACCTAGACCTAAGGATGTTTTGCTCGATTCTGCGGCAGACTCCATAAAAAACCCTCTGTTCATCACATAGTCTGGTTCTCAGCCTCCACCGACGATCTCAGCGCCACGCCGCTAAGAACAGATGCGGAGGGAGGGAGAGAGGGACCGAGTTGGCTGTCTGCTGCTGATGTTGAGGCCTAAGGTGATGCTTAAGAAGAGCGGGAAGGGAGGAGGGGTGGTAGGCAGCTAGCATTGGGCGTGTCTAATCCACGGGGCATTCAAGGCTACTGCCTTGTGCCACAAGTCTTCTTGTGGATGCGGGTCATACTGCTGGTGCTACGAAGAGATTTTGGCTGATTGCGATAGTCGTGCATAGCCAGCGTTTGCAACCGATGCTCTGAGCTTTATCGCAGCTGAACGTCGCCCATCCGACCCCCTCCACTCACCCCATTGCGTGTGCGTGTGCGTGTGTGTCCCCGTGTGTGCGTGGGGTCGTCGTCAGAGACTCTGAAGGTGTCTACTAGTAGTTTTTGTGGACTGGTTCTTCATTTCCGGTGAATATGTCTCGAATCAGTTGAGGACTTAGACGACGATTTCCCTATTTGGAGGTGAGTTCCTCTGTCGCTCTTTGCTCCTCATGAGTTGTATCACAGGTAGAAAGGGGATTTGGGGGTACATGGGCGATACCCTGGGCGAACAATCCTGCCTTAAAAACCCCGCCCTTAGTTCCCCACCCCATTCACTCATCGTCCACATTCTTCTTGAACGCAGTAATGTCTGGCGAAGGGAGTCAGACCTGACTGAGGTCGGAAGCAGACACCTTCGACGAATTCGTTTCATGAAGGCGCTATATAAGTGTATTCAGAAAGAATGGCACAAAATTTATTCTGTATTAAGACGACTTAACAGACACAGAGGTTCGAGACAGACAGACAGACAGGCAGACAGAAAGACGACACAGATCGACAGACGACACAGATAGACATAGGCAAACAGGGAGACACAGACTGACATGTAGGCAGATAGACCGATAGGAAAAACTGATAGCCAGACAGACAGGCAGACACACAGGGTTATGTTTACATCCAACGTCATGCGATTATATAGCGCCACAGTTTCGAGGTATCTGTAGATGGCGTTCCTATACAGGATTTGAGACTACAGACAAGTACTAGAAACGAGCAGACAGACAGACAGACAGACATACAGACACAGACAGACAGACAGGCAGACAGGCAGACATACAGACAGACAGACAGACAGACCATTTGCTGATGGCGGTAGATGGAGATGGTGTCCCGTCTTGAACATATTCTTTTTTAAGTAGAATTCTGAACATGGGAGCCAGTGCAGCGGTCGGAGCCACAGCCGCCTCGAGCGACTGCTGTGCTTCTTCGCTTGGCTGCAGCTGGTCACGCAAGAGCGATCACAGCTTCACGAGGACATGTCTACATCTCCTTCTACTCGTGATGCTCTGCCTCAGCAGCCGAACGGTGTCCGCTGCTGCACCTGGAGGGAAGGCGCCCGGCAAAGGTAAAGATTTAGTTCAGTATAGGGCGCTATATGAAGCTACTGCTCATACTCACTCACGCACCTTGATCCTTAACCAACGGTGGACAAACATACACACAGACGCAAATACAGACACACAGGCACACACGGACACACACAGATACACACAAGCACACAAGGACACACACAGACACAAACACAGACGCGTACAGGCACACTCAGACACACACAGACACACACAGACACAAAAACAGACACACACAGACACACTCAGAGACACTCAGACACACTCAGAGACACTCAGACACACTCAGA
>OY744611.1:12541844-12546844 GCA_963556255.1 Allolobophora icterica | reverse complement strand
GGGCTGCATATCTAGCGGTTCTATCAGGAGCAAGACGTCAGGCCACGGAACCTGAGCCAAGAACATTGAACCACAAGACCACCTGACTTGATGAAGAAACAACAAAAGACTGTTAAAATCAATACTTAGTAGTAATCATTAATAAAACAGGCGAGATTGCATTATGATGAAGACATGAAGGTAGTGATTGTGAGGTTGGCGAAAACAACACTTCAATCAATTTATTGACGATTAAGGCCATGACGACGACGACGACGATGATGATGATGATAATGATGATGATGATGATGATGATGATGACAATGATGATGATCATCATCGTTGACGTGTTGTAGGTCTTAAGAAGAACACCGATTACAGCGTTCGAATTCAGGCTATGGGAGCCAGTGCTGGGACTCATTCTTCTTGGGTCAACACCAAGACGCTGGCCAGCGATCCCCAAGGTTACTCTCGCTCGCTCGCTCGCTCGCTCGCTCACTCGCTCACTCACTCACTCACTCACTCACTCACTCACTCGCACGTTTCAGAAAGAGGATGAATTGGAGAATGATTTTGATCATAGAGAGTGGATGATGAGCAGGATGATGAGGATGATTATGATTATGAAGCAGCAGAAGAAATGAAAGGCGATGATTATGAAGATAATAATAATAATAATAATAAGACGATTTATATAGCGCCGTAGCACAGCCGAGGCCGTAGAAAAGGGCGCTGTACATAAGTTACAAAAGTTGGCAGTCGTATGAAAGTTTAAAAAGATATGTCTTCAGCTGTGATTTAAATGACTCCAGCGATGGTGCATTCCTAACGTGGTCAGGAAGATTGTTCCACGCAGTGGGTCCCGTGACAGCGAAGGAAGAGTCGCCAAGTCTCGTAGAAGACCGCGGTACTTGTAATTGATTTTTTGTTGACGATCGTAGCCGACATCTGTTCTGGTTGTCTGCCACACGAACGCAGAAATCCGAGATGTAATTTGGCATCAGGTGATGCAGTGCTTTATACGTGATCAGGCACAGTTTGTACGTTATCCGCTGAGGAACGCGCAGCCAGTGAAGGTTGTCGCGCAGCAGATCAGTGATATGATCTGATGGTGTCCGGCCATATATGAGTCGTGCAGCACAGTTAAGCACCGACTGTATTCGATCTAGTTGACAAGTCGGCAGGCCCGCCAGTAGGCTATTGCAGTAGTCAACCCTGGAGACTATGAAGCTGTTGACCAAGATGACGGCCGTTGAGGTTGGAAGGAATCTGCGTATGGTTTTAATACGCCGCAGTTGGTAGAAGCAGCCTCGAACGAGTTGACTCACATGGTCCGTCATGGTCATACAGCTGTCAAAGTGGACTCCAAGGTTGCGAATGGTGTCAGCTGGTTGAATTTCTGTATCACCAAGGGTGAAGGTACTGCCGGTAAGTAGATGGCGACGCCGGAAGGTGGTACACCATAAGAACTCGGTCTTCGATGGATTGAGTTTGAGACGGTTAGACGCCATCCACTCTGAGATGCGTTCGATACACAGCAGCACTCTCTGCTTCAGCTCAGCGGTTTGTGATGGTTCACAGAAGAAGTAAAGCTGTGTATCATCTGCATAGCAGTGGTGGAGGAGGCCATGTGCTTCTATGATTCTCTCCAAATCGGCCGTATATAGTATAAACAGGAGAGGGCCAAGAACTGAACCTTGTGGAACACCGCATGTTACTAGCCTAGGTGTCGTCTCCTCTCCTGCCAAATGAACGGATTGTGTACGTCCTCTTATATATGATTCAAGCCAACTGAGCGCTCTATCCTTGATTCCAAAGGAGCACGAGAGTCGCTGAAGTAAGATGTTGTGGTCAACTGTGTCGAATGCAGCTGACATATCAAGTAGTGACAGAAGCGCCAGTTGGCCTGAATCTATGGCACTGACTAGGTCCGAGAACACCTTAAGGAGCGCAGTCTCGGTGGAATGACCACGCCTGTAGGCAGACTGAAACCGAGGAAGAAGGCGAGATTCAGACAGGTACTCGGTCAGCTGGTGGTTGGCAATACGCTCCAGTACTTTTGATACGAACGTTAGATTTGAGACCGGTCTGAAGTTTGCAGGTGACGATTCATCGGCTCCAGCTTTCTTAAGGAGTGGCTTGACCGTTGCGTGTTTCCATTTGGACGGGAAACGGCCGATGGCAAAAGAATGATTGAATATCCGAGCTATGAAAGGCGCCAGCAGTGGAGCGGCCTCCTTCATCAACCACGTCGGAATTATGTCAAGAGAGCACTGTTTCGCTGGTGATGATACAATAACTTTCATGACATCTTCCGTGGTGACTGGGAGAAACTCGCACATGCCTGGAGTTGAGCAATTAGTGAAAATCGCCTCATTTGCGTCAGATGTCGATGCTCGGATGTCCGCGATCTTTGTATCCATGTGGTCATGATATGTAGCAGCAGAGAAAGATCCATTCGTGGTAGTGTTTTTGCCCTCGCCAAGCAGCTGGTTCACTGACTGCCACACATGACGCTGATTTGAACCCGCCGACTTGATTTTCGACTTCCAGTAATCAGAAGCCTTCTGATGGGACAATTTCCTAGCCGTACGGAGGGCTTTGCGCCAGGCTTGAAGATGATGACGAAAATGACGATGAATGTGGTAACTAAGACAGTAATTATGAATAGGATAATGAAAAAGATGATTTTGTTGCTCTTGTCAGACCCGCCGACAGAGATTCCGGGCAGTCACAGGCCTCTAAACCATCTTTATTCTTTAGGCTTTATGAGAAAATAATAGCAAAAATAATGACGAGTAAAATAATATTCAGATGCTTGAAGTTTAAACTGATTGTAGTTAAGTGTCAGTAATATTATATTTAAAAAGGCATAAATCATAAACTTCGAATAACTGATTATAATATTTTTCATAAGTTGATTGCGGGCCCGGCTCGGGCCCCTAAAAATCGCCGGGCCCATGGGCATGCATTTGCCTCCGCACCATCTCGGCGGACCTGGCTCTTGTCGATGATGACGATGATCGTAGAAACAGTAACAGTAAATGTGTTTCCAATCTTGCTGCTGCTGCTGCTGCTGCTGCTGCTGCTGCTGCTGCTGCTGCTGCTGACGTCTGATGATGATTGATTGTTGTTCTAGAGACGTCAGCTCCTGGTCCTCCTCAGTCGCTGACTCTCCAAGAGCTCACCAACTCCATCGATGTCACTTGGACTCCTCCCACGTCCAAGAAGAGCATCGTCGTCCGTGGTTACATCGTCAGCTATCGACCATCCTCATCCTCCTCGTCCCTCCTCCTCGTCCAGGGAACCAGCTCCTCAGCAGGTCATCCTCGGTGCTATGGACAGACAATTTTCCCTCGAAGGCCTTGGTAAGTCCCTCTGCACTGATACTTATATATATATATATATATATATATATTAATTTATTTATTTATACTCGATATGGCTAATGGTTGGTTGATTGGTTGATTTATTTGATTGGTTGGTTGGCTGATTAATTGTTTGGTCGATTACTCGATTGGTTGGTAATTTAGTTGAATCCTCAATAGTGGCCGACATATAAGAATAGTACGAGAAATCAGACAACCAATATATTATATTTATACTATTAAATTAAATTATATTAACATATACTCTGCTATAATAATTATTATTTCTTTACCACAAGAAATGAATTTCAATAATTATGGATAGCATTCTTCTGGTATGGCTGGTCATCGTTGATGTTATGCTCAGTGAAAAGTGCTGTGTGAAAGAGAGATGGCCTTGAAACGTTGAATGGCTACTGTCCCAGATATGTGCTGGAAGAGAACTCTTATCTTTAGCCAGATATTATTATTGTTTGTCCTTATTATCATTATTGCTGTTGCTATTATTATTATTATATTATTATTATTATTATTATTATTATTATTATTATTATTATTATTATTATTATTATTATTATTATTATTATTATTATTATTATTACGCCTATTTGCTATTATTTCATCCTGAAATTATGTCAGAGAAAGATATAAATCAATGGTTGCTAATCGTAAACAAACCAATAGCTGTTCACTGCTATGCATTTTAAAAGAAAGAATCAGATGTCTGATTTATTTTTACTGATTTATACAATTCTGACATCCTGATTTCATATTGTTGATGAAATTTGGCCATCACGTCACAATTTCGTACAAATCAAATTATAAGTTTATTGAATTTTTACATTATTGAGAAATTATTTTCTCTTTGATAACACTGCAGAAAAAAATTATAAGAAAGGTTTATAAAAGTCCTGATGTCAAAATCTTAGAACAGATGACAGTGTCCAGATGTTTACAATAATTTTATACAAAATATATGGAAAAATCTTGTATACAATGAAACTGAGACATAAACCGTCTTAAGGGACAGAAGAACGTGTTTTCTTAGATTTTCTTGCGTGTTCTTCCTCTGACGAACAATCTCTGTTCATCATCCAGAAATAGTCCATCAAATCAAAGGGGGTTTCCAGAGAGTAGTCCAAAAGTGGTCCAAGTCCGATTCCAGGGTACCAGATCAGGAGAGGCAGAGTAGCTGTCAAGGCGGGTGTCGTTTACGGCGAGAAGAATTGGAAGGCGGAGGATCAGATGAGTCAGGGTAGGAGTATTTGAAAAGGTGAGACTTCAGTTCTGAGTGGAAAGTCCGAGGGTGATAGATAGAGGAACAAGAGGAGGAGGATGAAGGACGGGTAGCAATGATGATGAAGGCCACTGAGAAAGTGCGGAATTCAGGAGGGAGATCATTCCAGAGGCGTGGTGCTGTGATGGAAATGGCTCGGTTGGAGAACTTGAGGTGAGTAGTGACTGGGGGGTCGAGAAAGACTGAGATAGGACGATGATCGGGTGTCTGAATGGTGAAGAGATCACGAAGTTACTTGGGCTGGGAATATTGTAGGGAGTTGTAGGATAGTGATAGAACTTTCTAGTGGATTCGCTCTGTGATTTTTAACCAATGGAAGTGATTTGAGGATGGGAGTGATATGATGATGTTTGGGC
>OY744611.1:12526844-12536844 GCA_963556255.1 Allolobophora icterica | reverse complement strand
CTAGGACAAATTGAAAGGGGAGTTCATTCTTCCTAGGACCAAATGACTCGGGGAGTTTATTCTTCCTAGGATAAACTTAATGGGGAGTTCATTCTTCCTAGGACCAAAAGACTCGGGGAGTTTATTCTTCCTAGGATAAACAGAAAGGGGAGTTCATTCTTCCTAGGTCCAAATGACTCGTGGAGTTCATTCTTCCTAGGGTATACTGAAAGGGGAGTTGATTCTTCCTAGGACCAAATGACTCGAGGAGTTTATTTCTCCTAGGATAAACTGAATGGGGAGTTCATTCTTCCTAGGATAAACTGAAAGAGGAGTTCATTCTTCGTAGGACCAAATGACTCGTGAAGTTCATTCTTCCTAGGGTATACTGAGAGGGGAGTTGATTCTTCTTAGTACCAAATGACTCGTGGAGTTCATTCTTCCTAGGGTATACTGAATGGGGAGTTGATTCTTCCTAGGACCAAATGACTCGAGGAGTTTATTCTTCCTAGGATAAACTGAATGGGGAGTTCATTCTACCTAGGACCAAATGACTCGGGGAGTTTATTCTTCCTAAGGTATACTGAAAGGGGAGTCCATTCTTCCTAGGACCAAATCACTCGGGGAGTTTATTCTTCCTATGATAAACTGAAAGGGGAGTTCATTCTTCCTAAGACCAAATGACTCGGGAGTTTATTTCTCCTAGGATAAACTGAATGGGGAGTTCATTCTTCCTAGGATAAACTGAATGAGGAGTTCATTCTTCCTAGGACCAAATGACTCGTGAAGTTCATTCTTCCTAGGGTATACTGAAAGGGGAGTTGATTCTTCCTAGGACCAAATGACTCGGGGTTCCTTCTTCCTAGGATAAACTGAAAGGGGAGTTCATTCTTCCTAGGACCAAATGACTCGGGGAGTGTATTCCTCCTAGGATAAACTGAAAGGGGAGTTGATTATTCCTAGTACCAAATGACTCGTGGAGTTCATTCTTCCTAGGGTATACTGAATGGGGAGTTGATTCTTCCTAGGACCAAATGACTCGAGGAGTTTATTCTTCCTAGGATAAACTGAATGGGGAGTTCATTCTACCTAGGACCAAATGACTCGGGGAGTTTATTCTTCCTAAGGTATACTGAAAGGGGAGTCCATTCTTCCTAGGACCAAATCACTCGGGGAGTTTATTCTTCCTATGATAAACTGAAAGGGGAGTTCATTCTTCCTAAGACCAAATGACTCGGGGAGTTTATTTCTCCTAGGATAAACTGAATGGGGAGTTCATTCTTCCTAGGGTATACTGAAAGGGGAGTTGATTCTTCCTAGGACCAAATGACTCGGGGGTTCCTTCTTCCTAGGATAAACTGAAAGGGGAGTTTATTCTTCCTAGGACCAAATGACTCGGGGAGTGTATTCCTCCTAGGATAAACTGAAAGGGGAGTTCATTCTTCCTAGGACCAAATGACTCCTGGAGTTCATTCTTCCTAGGGTGTACTGAAAGGGGAGTTGATTCTTCCTAGGACCAAATGACTCGGGGAGTTTATTCTTCCCAGGATAAACTGAAAGGGGAGTTCATTCTTCCTAGGACCAAATGACTTGTGGAGTAGGGTGTATTAATGTGACGGGTAAATGCTGTTTGTTCAAACTTCAAAAACTACTAGTCAAAAAATTATAAGTGTATTTGTAATTACGACAATTTATATAGCATCGTTAGTAGCAAACTACTTCTAGGATGTTTCATACAAATGTAGCTACAGAAGCAGCTTATAAGGAGCCCTAGCAACTTCAATTTACAGCTCAAATTAGTTATAATTACATACTATTCATTTGAATGTACAATTGAACTTAACAAAATCTGTTGCCACACAGTGTCATAGAAAATGTCATTTACGAGGTCAAATTAATGGAATTGTACAAAATCAACCAAATCATCTGCACCACTTCACTCTGTCCTGCTAGCTTCTGTTTCGGCCCATATGAGCTCTCGGCTTACCATTTGACCTTTGATGTAGTGGTTCCTTCTCTCATGACTGTACACATGAGCAGCCGCCTCAGTTGTCATTTACACCCACCTTTCCACAGACTGGGTGTGATGGCCAGTCGGGAACCACCATTGGGTTGCTACAAGAAGCCTTGATCTCTGATGTTGCTAGGGAGCAGGTTGAAATGGGCTCAGAGACTCCAGAGCTCCAGTCAATTAGTTGCAAGAGCGTAGTCGCCTCAGAGTTGATGGTTGGTGTTTTCCTGGATCTCACACTGCTGTATCCAAGCTGTGTCATATCATCTCGTTCACCTCTGATCTTCAGTATCTTCTGCAATGCATCTCTTCTCTACTGTTCCCCCTCACTGCACAACATTCCTTGCAGCACAGACTCGCTAAAACCATATCATGCAGATCTCTTCACTGTAGGCATGACCATCATCTTCATCTCTTCACTCTTCTTTAAGCACTTGTGGCTGGAAAAGGAGATGCTTGGGTCCTTGTGTCCATTTGCTATTTATCTTTATCACCCTAGACAATAGTGAGCTTGACAACCATCAAGGAATCACACTGAGTTCCAATCTGTCTAACCTCTTTGAAATGTGTTTGCTGGAGCTGTATGGTACCTACTTGCTGACTTCAGACCTACAGTTTTGATTGAAAAAGGGGTTGGACTGTTCTCATGCATTGCTTGCTGTAGGATCAGTAGTTGATTACTTTTCTAATCATGACTCTAAAGTAAACCTGTGTGCATTAGAAATGTGTAAAGCTTTTGATAAAGTCAATCACTATGCATTATTTAGCAAGTTAATGGATCGATCAGTCCCTCGTGAGTTTTTTCCATCCTCATAAGTTGGTATAGCATGAGTGCAGCATGTGTCAGGATGGCACAACATGTTGTCTGATATGATCAATCTAGTTTGTGGAGTTAGGCAGGGTGGTGTCCTCTCAACAATACTTTTCGCTGTGTATGTGAATGATATTATAGAGAAACTGAGTAGGTCTAATCATCGATGTCGGACTGGGGAGCTATTTTGGGATGCATTATGTATTCTGACGACCTTATCTTGATGTCCGCATCTCTCTGTGACATACAAGTAATGGTCGACATTTGTGTGGAAGAATTAGAGAGTACTGACATGAAATTAAATGTAACAAAATCTCAGGTGATGAGAATTGACCCTTCTTTTCATACTGCATGTAAAATGATTAGTGTAAATAGTGTGCAAATTAACTATGTTGACAAACTTAAATACTTGGGTTGTTCTCTTGTTTCTGCCAAGTCATTAAAAGTTAGTTTGCATGAAATGAGAGTCAAGTTCTACAAATCTTTAAACTCTCTGTATAGTAAATGTTGCAAATTCACTGAGCCAGTATTACTGCATCTTGTTAGTGCTTATTGCAAGCCATTCTTCCTTTACGGAATGGAAGCTGTGAGCCTCAGTAACAGTGAACTGAACGCAGTAAACTACACCTACAGCAATGCCATCTGTAAGATCTTCAAGGTCAGCCACTGCAGTGTCGAGGACATACTGCACTTCATGCAGGAATCTAACATTAAGGACTGCTGGATGTTAAGATGGAAAAGACTCTTTCGAAGAGGCCCAAATATAGGGAACACTGTGGTAAATTTTATGTGTGATCTCCTATGCACATAGTATAATTTGCATTAAGGAAATGTGGACTATAGTTGAATTAGTATAGTACGGGCAGGTCTGCTGTCCAGTGAATGCTGTATCGTTTGTTTTGTGCTACCATATTTGGTGAATAAAAGATTGGTATATATATATTGAACCAGTTCACAAAATAGGCCTACACCCCAACACAGAACTCCACAATCATCCTCAAATTGTTCACATTCTATCCTTTTCGATTATGCTTTGAGATCCAAATTCTCTTGAAACTCAGAGCTGTTGTGAGCCACCTCCTGTGGAACACAGTCACACGGGTCCTAACTCCAACAGAGCCAGATCCTTTGGCAGAACTTCATTACTAATTGCAGTGACAATCATGTAGCAATAGCTTTGATCTGTGCTCAAGTCTTTCATCACTTCATCGCTGAGCTGAGGGAGAGCAGGGCCAACACAGACTTTTGCAAAATCAGGATTGATGTCTAGCTCAGTTACAGAATCTAACATTTCCCTAAGGGACCTGACCATTTGCTGTTGCTTAGAATCTTGCCATTTAAAGCAGTCACTAGGTGCCTCAGTGGCAGTTCTCCTGTGTGCAGATCACGAACAATCCACACGAGCTGCCTTTGCAGCTTCTCCCCGACATGATGCATTACTCGCCTACCCAACCAGTGGTTACATTACAGGAATCACCTTCAATAGCTTCAAGAGCCTTGTCTGCTCTTTTTCATTCAATCACTCAACAAGTCTATCAGCAATTATTTCAGCACGTTTTTCCTTTTCAATTGCTTGAGCAGGAACAAAATGCCACAGATATCTGCTTTCTGGTCCCATGCAAACTGTATAGTGTTCTTCTTTCACCAAACCTGAATACATTTCGCCATTCCCTTTTGCTTTCAACATGACCTTGGTTTCATCACGACGCTCCATCAAAGAAAATACAACTGATGCCATTCTGCTGACGTTCTTTTTCAAACTTTCACGACTCTCTTCTGAGCTCTCCTCACCTTATTGTGATCAATCACTAAAGTAGTGTCGAACTGAGTAACATCAATCCAGGCAGCAGAGGCAATCTCCGCTGTCTCCTTAAGCCCAGTGTGGTGTCTTAGACTGGCCAGGGCTACGTTGGTTATGTCTGCAGAATTGTGTTTTGCCCTCTTCATAGTTTTCACAGAATCAGCAGAAGACTTACCTTCAGGAAGTAAGTGCTTTTTGTCTTCATCACTACAATAGTCATTCACTGATTCTTCCATGATATCCTGTTACTCTTCAAACTCTTTCTATGGTCCACTTCAAACACTGTCATCTCTTCCTCGTCTGTGGTTCGTTTTTAAATCTTCATTCTCCATTTGCTCTCATCAACCTTCCTTTTTGCCTAATTTTCCTTCTGTGACACTTGTCTTATAGTCTCATGGAAATCAACTGGTTCTATCTGATGAGGTCCAATGCTTCCAACTTTTTCTATTTGTCCTAGGAGGAATGAACTCCACGAGTCATTTGGTCCTAGGAAGAATGAACTCCCCTTTCAGTTTATCCTAGGAAGAATAAACTCCCCGAGTCATTTGGTCCTAGGAAAAATCAACTCCCCTTTCAGTTTATCCTAGGAGGAATAAACTCCCCGAGTCATTTGGTCCTAGGAAGAATGAACTCCCCTTTCAATTTGTCCTAGGAGGAATGAACTCCCCGAGTCATTTGGTCCTAGGAAGAATGAACTCACCTTTCAGTTTATCCTAGGAAGAATAAACTCCCCGAGTCATTTGGTCCTAGGAAGAATGAACTCCCCGTTCAGTATACCCTAGGATGAATGAACTCCATGAGTCATTTGGTCCTAGGAAGAATGAACTCCCCTTTCTGTTTATCCTAGGAAGAATAAACTCCCCGAGTCATTTGGTCCTAGGAAGAATGAAATCCCCTTTCAGTTTATCCTAGGAAGAATAAACTCCCCGAGTCATTTGGTCCCAGGAAGAATCAACTCCCCATTCTGTTTATCCTAGGAAGAATAAACTCCCCGAGTCATTTGGTCCTAGGATGAATGAACTCCTCATTCAGTTTATCCTAGGTAGAATAAACTCTCCGAGTCATTAAATTTTGGTCCTAGGAAGAATGAACTCCCCTTTCAGTTTATCCTAGAAAGAATAAACTCCCCGAGTCATTTGGTCCTAGGAAGAATGGACTCCCCTTTCAGTATACCCTAGGAAGAATGAACTTCACGAGTCATTTGGTCCTATGAAGAATGAACTCCCCTTTCAGTTTATCCTAGGGAGAATAAACTCCCTGAGTCATTTGGTCCTAGGAAGAATAAACTCCCCTTTCAGTTTATCCTAGGAAGAATAAACTCCCGAGTCATTTGGTCCTAGGAAGAATGAACTCCCCATTCAGTTTATCCTAGGAGGAATAAACTCCCCGAGTCATTTGGTCCTAGGATGAATGAACTCTCCTTTCAGTTCATCCTAGGAAGAATAAACTCCCCGAGTCATTTGGTCCTAGGAAGAATGAACTCCCCATTCAGTTTATCCTAGGAAGAATGAACTCCCCGAGTCATTTGGTCCTAGGATGAATGAACTCCCCTTTCAGTTTATCCTAGGAAGAATAAACTCCCCGAGTCATTTGGTCCTAGGAAGAATGGACTCCCCTTTCAGTATACCCTAGGAAGAATGAACTTCACGAGTCATTTGGTCCTATGAAGAATGAACTCCCCTTTCAGTTTATCCTAGGGAGAATAAACTCCCTGAGTCATTTGGTCCTAGGAAGAATAAACTCCCCTTTCAGTTTATCCTAGGAAGAATAAACTCCCGAGTCATTTGGTCCTAGGAAGAATGAACTCCCCATTCAGTTTATCCTAGGAGGAATAAACTCCCCGAGTCATTTGGTCCTAGGATGAATGAACTCTCCTTTCAGTTCATCCTAGGAAGAATAAACTCCCCGAGTCATTTGGTCCTAGGAAGAATGAACTCCCCATTCAGTTTATCCTAGGAAGAATGAACTCCCCGAGTCATTTGGTCCTAGGATGAATGAACTCCCCTTTCAGTTTATCCTAGGAAGAATAAACTCCCCGAGTCATTTGGTCCTAGGAAGAATGGACTCCCCTTTCAGTATACCCTAGGAAGAATGAACTTCACGAGTCATTTGGTCCTAGGAAGAATGAACTCCCCTTTCAGTTTATCCTAGGGAGAATAAACTCCACGAGTCATTTGGTCCTAGGAAGAATAAACTCCCGTTTCAGTTTATCCTAGGAAGAATAAACTCCCCGAGTCATTTGGTCCTAGGAAGAATAAACTCCCCATTCAGTTTATCCTAGGAGGAATAAACTCCCCGAGTCATTTGGTCCTAGGATGAATGAACTCCCCTTTCATTTTATCCTAGGAAGAATAAACTCCCCGAGTCATTTGGTCCTAGGAAGAATGAACTCCCCATTCAGTTTATCCTAGGAAGAATAAACTCCCCGAGTCATTTGGTCCTAGGAAGAATGAACTCCCCTTTCAATTTTATCCTAGGAAGAATAAACTCCCCGAGTCATTTGGTCCTATAGGAAGAATGAACTCCCTATTCAGTTTATCCTAGGTAGAATAAACTCCCCGAGTCGTTTGGTTCTATAGGAAGAATGAACTCCCTTTCAGTTTATCCTAGGAAGAATAAACTCCCCAAGTCATTTGGTCCTAGGAAGAATGAACTCCCCATTCAGTTTATCCTAGGAAGAATAAACTCCCCGAGTCATTTGGTCCTAGGAAGAATGAACTCCCCTTTCAGTTTGTCCTAGGAAGAATAAACTCCCCGAGTCGTTTGGTCCTAGGAAGAATCAACTCCCCTTTCAATTTGTCCTAGGATGAATTGACTCCACCAGTCATTTGTTGCGACCTCAAACGAAGACACTAGGGGAGTGTTTATTCGCAGGGTGGAGTGTTTTTGTCCTAGTATCAATTAACTCCCGAGTCATTCTGTCCTAGGATATATACACTCCGGGAGTGTTTATTTCAGGGGAGTCAATTCAGCCTCCTACACCGGCGCTATACCAAGCCATGTCCACTAACAAGAGCCAGGCTATTGGGCGGTTTAGGTGCAAGGAGTAAGAACTATGCAAGTACAAGAAGGAATGTAGAGAAAGGGGAAAGGAAAAAGGAAAGGAGAGAAATGGAAGAAAGAAGAGAAAAGGATGAAAGGAGAAAAAGTAGAAAAGGAGAAAAAGGAGGGCAGGAGAAAAAGGTAGAAAGGAGAGGAAAGGAGGAAAGGAGAAAACAGGAGAAAAGGAGAGAAAGGTGGAAAGGAGAAAGAGGGTAAAAAGAGAAAAAGGGAGAAAAGAAAGAAAGGAGAGAAAAGAAGAAAAGGGACAATAAGGAGTAAAAAGGAGAGAAGAAAACCAGAGGGTCCTTGGAAAACGTGTAAACTCTAAACAATAATTCTTATTTTAAATTAGATGAAGTGACAGTTGAAACAATTGTTTTGGTTGAATTCATCGTGTTTTCTTTTGTTCACGTGACTCAGCTGTGCGCATGACTGCTCGTGACATCCGAGTGTCCGGTGTTCGAGGCAAGAGGTCATGGGCGAATGTCAGGTGGAAGGCTCCCTACCAGACGAATGGACGAGTTACAGGTACATGCACGTTGTCAGTGGATCGGTATGCGGATAAATGGATGGATGGAGGGATGAGTGGATGAATGGATGGATGAATAGATAGACGGACGGATGGATGGGAGAGATTGATGGATTGACGGATGGATGGATAGATGGACAGACGGACGGATGGGTGGGAGGGATGATGGATTGACGGATGGATGAATGGATGGATGGACGGATGGATGGATTGACGAATGGATGGGTGGATGGACTAAACTATGGATGGATTGATGATTGGATGGATAGATTGATGATTGGATTGATAGATGGATGGATGGATGGATGGATGGATGAATGGATGGATGGATGGATGGATAGATTGATGGAGTGATGGATGGATGCATGAATGAGCAGATGGAATTATGAATAAAATGTATGGATGAAGAACGTATTATTTTTCTACATTTGTTCCTCAATCTGCCTTTGTCTATACATAGATCTGCATTGTTACATAGTGGGTCAATTATCTCGAGCGCCTGGGCATAGTTTATGCAGTGTATCAATTATGTCAGTTATCCCTTTATTATTTGCCGTGTATTTAGCTGTAATAATTTGCGATTTATACTTTTTTTTATCTTCCTGCTCCTCTTCCTCTTCCTCTTCCTCTTCCTCCTCCTCCTCCTCCTCTTCCTCTTCCTCCTCTTCCTCCTCTTCCTCTTCCTCTTCCTCTTCCTCTTCCTCTTCCTCGTCCTCCTCGTCCTCCTCGTCCTCCTCGTCCTCCTCGTCCTCCTCTTCCTCTTCCTCTTCCTCCTCGTCCTCCTCGTCCTCCTCGTCCTCCTCGTCCTCTTCCTCTTCCTCCTCTTCCTCCTCCTCCTCCTCCTCCTCTTCCTCTTCCTCTTCCTCTTCCTCTTCCTCTTCCTCTTCCTCTTCCTCTTCCTCTTCCTCTTCCTCTTCCTCTTCCTCTTCCTCTTCCTCTTCCTCTTCCTCTTCCTCTTCCTCCTCCTCCTCCTCCTCCTCTTCCTCTTCCTCTTCCTCTTCCTCTTCCTCTTCCTCTTCCTCTTCCTCCTTCTCGTCCTCGTCCTCGTCCTCCTCGTCCTCGTCCTCCTCGTCCTCTTCCTCGTCCTCGTCCTCTTCCTCTTCCTCTTCCTCTTCCTCTTCCTTCTTCTTCTTCTTCTCTTCCTCTTCCTCTTCCTCTTCCTCTTCCTCTTCCTCTTCCCTCTTCCTCTTCCTCTTCCTCTTCCTCTTCCTCTTCCTCTTCTCTTCCTCTTCCTCTTCCTCTTCCTCTTCCTCTTCCTCTTCCTCTTCCTCTTCTCTTCCTCTTCCTCTTCCTCTTCCTCTTCCTCTTCCTCTTCTCTTCCTCTTCCTCTTCCTCTTCCTCTTCCTCTTCCTCTTCCTCTTCTTCTTCTTCTTCTTCTCTCTTCTTCTTCTTCTTCTTCTTCTTCTTCTTCTTCTTCTTCTTCTTCTTCTTCTTCTTCTTCTTCTTCTTCTTATATGATGCGATTATGATGATGACCATGATAATAATAATAACAGCAACAACAATACTAATTTTGATAGTAAACGTATTAATTATTATTGTTATTATTATTATTATTTTCTGTGAGTTTGAGTTGTAACTGTCAATTATTTTAAACTCAACTCACTCTTCGGCACACGGCACATATTATGTTGAAACAAGCCTTTTTTATATCGTCGGCTTTCCATACTGGTGAGCAGGGAGGGTCGTAAACACTGCTAGAGGACAGTATTTAAGCACTGCATATTTTGTATATTGTGAACAGTTAAGAACAACATGGCTGAAGTACCGTATATTCTTGATGGAAAATATTTTTCTGTTACAAGTAGGCGTGATGGAAAAATTGTT
>OY744611.1:12516381-12526644 GCA_963556255.1 Allolobophora icterica | reverse complement strand
GAGCCTTTGACAGAGTATTCGATCTCTGTGGCTGCGTTCAATGACGTGGGAGAGGGAGACGTCGTCAGACAAACAACCTCAACACAAGAACTCACCAGTAAGTCACTCAACCAGCAATATCTGCCACAGACGCTATGACAATTATTTTCTGTGTAACGGTATAATAGATGCTTAATATGATGACAAGTTAGGTTTGTATCAAAGCAAAATGTCTGCAAAATTATTTTCTCTTTTCGTTCATGTTTTCTTCTCCTTCTCCTTCTCCTTCTCCTTCTACTTCTTCTTCTTCTTCTTCTTTTTCTTCTTCTTCTTCTTCTTCTTCTTCTTCTTCTTCTTCTTCTTCTTCTTCTTATTATTATTATTATTATTATTCTTCTTCTTCTTCTTCTTCTTCTCCTTCTTCTCCTTCTTCTTCTCCTTCTTCTTCTTCTTCTTGTTCTTCTTGTTCTTGTTCTTGTTCTTCTTCTTCTTCTTCTTCTTCTTGTTCTTGTTCTTGTTCTTGTTCTTGTTCTTGTTCTTCTTCTTCTTCTTGTTCTTCATCATCATCATCATCTTCTTCTTCTTCTTTTTCTTTATTTTTCTTATTAAATTATTATTTATTTATTATTATTGTTATTATTATTATTATTATTATTATTATTATTATTATTATTATTATTATTATTATTATTATTATTATTATTATTGACATTGATAATATAATAATAATAATAATAATAATAATAATAATAATAATAATAATAATAATAATAATAATAATAATAATAATAATAATAATAATAATATTATTATTATTATTAAAATCGTTTGTTTTGAAATATGCAGTTGTGGATAAGACTCCGAGTGAGTTGAGGATATCTCCAGTGGAAGGAAAGACAACGTGGGTGAATCTCAATTGGAGAAAACCGAAGGATGTGTCGGATCCGGTCTCAGGTGATTTATCTCCTTAGCCTGCTTATTTACCATTTCAAATATCATCTATTGCAGTGCTGTCCAACCCGCGGCCCGCGGGCTGATTTTAAATGGCCCGCCAAAGCTGAATACCAACCAAAAATAAGAAATTGCAAGCACAGTTCGAAGCCGAATATCTCACGAAAAACGTGCTTAAACGTTTATTGATATACTTTTTACGCTGAACTACTATAACGCATACCATGGGCCTACATATATGCTATTATTAACTGATTATTACATGATTATTGTCATGATAAGTTAGTAATTTTCAATAAATTTTAGTCATTGCTTTTGAGTTTACTGGTGCGGCCCTCGGCGTCAAGAATAATTGTTTCGGTGGCCCGCGGTGTCAAAAAGGTTGGACAGCACTGTTCTATTGTGTTATTTATCTCAATCAACGTTGTCTGTGATCAATGAGCAATTAGTTTATGAAGCTCTATCTCATCATGCTTGAGTACCTGATGGTGGTAATGGCAGGGGCGTCTATCCCCCTAAGTCATTGGAGCAACATCCCTTTTCCTCTTCTTCTTCCCCCTTCCCGTTCCTCTCCCACCCTAAAATGGTGGCACACACTGACAGATCTCCCCCCTATTTCTTGGATGGAGCATTTGCTCCAAGGTTTCTATGGTGTAGACGCCCCTGGGTAATGGAACAATCATCTCTCTTGTGGAGTGATTGTGGGTATCAGAACAGAAGAGAGTTGAGGAGAAGAAAGCAGAGCTAAAAGGAAGAGGATCTGAAGAAAGACAATGAAGAAAATGAGGGAATAGGAAGAGAGGACAGAAGAGAGAGGGAGGTGCAGGGAAATTAAAGGAACGTTTAGAAGTGGAAAGGGATGAGAAGAAAGGGAGAAGAGAATAGCAACCCTGCCAGTATACCCACATGGATCTCATGTAGGACCCGGTACTCGCATAGAGCCCATGCCCATGCATTATTGGTCCCATCTAATCATTCTAATGTCCATGTTAATGATGACAGGGAAGGTATAGTACGAATTAAAATTCTCATTAGCAGGGAAAGGGATTAAAGTGTTGCTGTGACTGTAGGTTATTCTGTCCTCTACACGACGGATCCAGCTCTTCAGGATGACCAGTGGAGCGTGAAGCAAGTTCTGGCTGACCAAACAACCACCGTCTTGCGCGATCTTGAAGCAGAAAGAACCCACTACTTCAAGATCCGGTCTGAGAGAGCCTCTGGGGAACAGATAACGTCACAAACTTCAGTCTACAGAACGACCTCCAGTGGTATCGTCTCACAACCAATCCATTCTGCATTCATGCTCAGTCATACTTTACATATATTTGCCCAAAGGTTTTCATCACCAATGGACATTGTAAAAATCAATTGTAACTGTAACTGTAATCAATAACTTATATAGCCCTACTCGTAGTCTCACTACCAGAATCAATGTCTTCACTGACAAAGAGAAAGGTTTTCAGGCGCTTGCGGAACTGGGCAGGAAGAAGAGTGAGGAGGTCAAGCCTAAGAGCCTGAGGCAAGCGGTTCCAGCTGGAGGGTACACGACAGCAAATCTCTGAGAATGGGCCGCAGCAGTCCTCAATTGGAGGTAAAACTTGCCTACTTTTCTCTCTCTGTCTCTGTCTCTGTGTTTCCCCGCCTCTTTCTCTGTGTATTTCGGTGTCTCTCTGTGTTTCTCTGTCTATGTGTCTGTTTGTTTGTCTGCATGTCTCTCTGTATCTTTATCTGTCACTCTCTAACTGGCGGGAAATTCAGCTGAGCAGGGCCGTGTCAACGGTGCGACGCCAAGCTATACTGTCCTGCGTCTCCTCAATACAGTAGGCTATGTAGGCTAAAATTATATTGTAGCAGTAGTAGTAGTAGTAGTAGTAGTAGTAGTAGTAGTAGTAGTAGTAGTAGTAGTAGTAGTAGTAGTAGTAGTAGTAGTAGTAGTAGTAGTAGTAGTAGTAGTAGTAGTAGTAGTAGTAGTAGTAGTAGTGATGGAGGCGGTAGTAATAGTAGTAGTATTGTATTGTATTGTATCTAGAAATTTATAAAGCGCCTGTCGCAACTATTCAGAGGCTCTCTCGGCACAGAAGCCCCGGCGAAACAGAGATCCCTTTATGGAACGCGAGACCGATGAGGACAAGCCAGTCATTAGTTTGGCCCTGAGCGGGGGAGGAAGGTCGTACTGGTAGTAGTAGCGGGAGTAGTAATAGTAGTAGTAGTAGTTGAAGTAATAGTATTATAATTAGTAACAATACTACTACTAATAATAAACTGGTTGCTATTAATATAGCATTAGCAGGTTCTACAGTTCCTGGTCGGATGAGGTCTTGGCGTGTTCGGCCACTGAGCGACTCGGTTGAGGTGGGATGGGCTGCGCCTGACGAAGAAGGCGTCGGTTCTATCAAGGGTTACGTCCTGCGCTATGGGTCAACGGAAGACGACGCGAAGGACGTCACTCTCGACCCAACTCAACAGTTCTTCAGAATCAAGGACCTTCGTTAGTCATTCTCACCGTTCTGTCTGTCTGTCTTTCTGGTCGATTGACTGGCTCTTTGTCTACATACAAAATACACATGCATACATACATACATACATACATACATACATACATACATACATACATACATACATACATACATACATACATACATACATACATACATACATAATTTCATACATACGTAATATATGCATGCATACATACATACATACTGTTGGTGGTCTGATTTGAATGTCCAAATAAATAGTTGACTTGACTTGTTGGCTTTATGCATGACTGATTGATTCACATGACTATCAATCAATCAATCAATCCTTTTATTGAAGCCATTTGAAGTACAAGGAAAAAATACAACATAAAAGTTTGAACTTTGGCAACAAGAGGAGACCCAAAAGGGATCTTGATCCCGCTTAGCAGGGCCACCTAGTTAACATTTATCGTAATACAAGTAAATGGCAGCACAATCAATACTTTTAACGGTAACATCGATCAAGTTATATGATCAGCAGGTAAAAGAAACAATGATAGAACTCTTAACTAAAGAACTTAACTATCAGTACACATGGATTCCAACTAAGGTATACAGATCAATTTTCATTAGTTAAGAGATAAAAAAACAAAAACAACAGTACCTGTGCAAATAAACACAGGCCTAGGCCTAATGCAGTCATATGAGTGCATCCAAGAGATAGAGTTTCAGTTTTTGTTTAAATTGACACATAGTAGGTAGACTGATTTTCAATTTTATAATTAAGTTGATTATGAATATATATTCGTTTATTATAATCAAATCTGGATGACACACCGCACCCAGCGATGAATTGACTAATTGATTCGATAAGTAATTGGTTTTATTGGAAAAATATTTATTCGATTGAGTTATTAATCGATTGGTTGACGTGTCTTTGATTGAAGAACCTTCAACTGATTATTCAATCAGTTTGGCTGCGTTCAATGACGAGGGGGAGGGAGAGGCGCTCAGCCAATCAACTACAACTCTCGAACTCGCCCGTAAGTCAATCAACCATAAAAATATATAAACGAGCGGCGCTATATTATTAACCTGTTGTGTCAGACTATAGGGCAGTGTTAAAAGACCTATTTTAAAAGCGAGATATAAAACGTCTTGATACATCATCGTCGTCTTCTTCCTCATCATCATTCTAAAATGTGACGACATATTTTACGGATAGTATGCAATTGACTGGGATTAAAAAGGTAGACCCAGAGCGGACCAGAGTCCTGCTCTGTTAGGATCGTCTATTAACACAAGTTCAAGTTGGGTGAATCCAATTGTTGTTATCTGCATATAGCGAGAACATAAGAAAAAGATATTTACTCACCGCACATAGTAGGAAACTAGACATGTAATTAACTATATACAAAGTCGCGCGCAATATCTATGAGAATTTAGAAAAATGGAATACTGTGCATGCAATCAAATTAGCAATCAATAATACATACATAAACACATACATGCATATACACATCAAAACACGAATAAGTACATTCTTACACATATCCACGCACCCACACTTACGTACATTGTTCCATACATGCATTCCATTACATTACTTTGCATTCAATTATGTTACATTTTTAGCAGTCTTACAAAGTGAGTAAGTTGTTTTTAAATTTCCAGTTGTGGATCGGACTGCGAATGATCTGAGGATATCTTCAGTAGATGGAAAAGCATCTTGGTTGAATCTCAACTGGAAAAAACCGACGGATATGTCCGATACGGTCTCAGGTGATTTACTTATGGTACTTAGGCCTACTAGCCGTTCCAGAAGGCCGCTTACCATCGCAGTATTGTTTCTTTATGAGCAAAACTCTTAAGAAAACTAAGCAGAGAATTGAGTTTTCTGCCCCTATATTTGCTCCATGTTGCCGTATTCTCCTCATGTAGCTAAGGTAAATACTCTGTTGTGCCGTGTTTTGCTATATATTTGTTTTATTTTCTCACATATTTGCCCCTGCCATATTTGTACTAATTTCTTACCCTACTTTGCTATATGTCTTATTAGTGCTCCATATTTTATCTGAAGGTTTTTTGCTGCTTTCCATTCTAAACTGAAATCTTACTTCTTCAAGAATTCCTACCCTAATCCATCCGATCCTTCGCCTTCCAAGCTTTCTCGTCCTCAACGAAACCCGCCTTAGCAGCTCTTCTCCTTCCACTTTTTGGTCTCTCTGGCAAGTGGCAACCGAACTCCGACTTCCACTGGACATCTATCAATATGGATAACACCTCTGATATGACGCAGCGCTCGTGAATAAGCTGATGATTTGCGCTTAGCTTTACAGTATCGCTTTAGAAACTTGGAGTGTACGATTACAATTACTATATTACATCATATTTTGCCCTATTTTTGCTCATGTAGTTACTCCTTTTAATTGTAATTACCTATTATAGATCTATAAGTTTTTAAATGTAAGATTACAATTACAATTACAAAGTGGTTGATATTATTTACGGTAACTGTAGGCTACTCCGTCCTCTACACGACGGATCCAACTCTTGAAGATGATCAGTGGAGCACGGAGGAAGTTCTGGCTGACCGAACGACAGCCATCTTGCGTGACCTCGAACTTCGAAGGACCCACTACTTCAAGATCCGGTCTCAGAGAACCTCTGGGGAAGTGACAACGTCACTAACTTCAGCCTACGAAACTCCCTTCGGTATTCTCATACCCTTGTTATGATTTCTAAATCTTACAATCCTGTGGTCAATCTATTGTATGTTTTCACAATCGTATATGTTGCCATAATCGTTTCATAATCTTTAGAGCTTGGGGAGGCGCTCATTTCTTGCTTTCCTGCCCTTCAGCAAGTATTGGACGAATTCCAAGGTCTTGGACACGAGGCCAGTGTATGGCAGAATTGCCTCTCTTTCCCGTTTGCGAATTAAACTGCTTGATAATAAGGACAACTTGACAAGTGCGCGCGAACGGCATGCTGGGGTTGTTAAGTGGAGAACGATTAACAGACTCGAATTCGCAGTCGTTACATTGCAGACCAAGCGTGCTACCGCTAGATCACCATGATCATAGCAGTGCCGGCCTTAGGGGCGTGCAAACCGTGCGGTCGCACGGGGCCCGCAAATTACAGGGGCCCGAAAATGTCACAGAAAATAAACATGAACAAGACGCCCTAACAATAATGCTATGGTTTCGATTAGGCCATTAGGGCCTACATTTTTTCTTTTGTGACTAAAATAGAAGTCAACTTACTTCCTCTAAGCCTATATCCCAGAATTCTCGTGTATCGTTAAATTTGACTTGTTGTAGGCTACTTGTTAACAATCTACTAAAGTAAAATGATTAGCAATGAAAAACAATTTGACTTGTGTCATGGGGGGGCCCCTACATTATAATCTGCACGGGGCCCGAAATATCCTAAGGCAGGCACTGATCATAGTTATTTTATATTATTTTATATTATTTTATAGCCTATATTATCGTCAATTATGTCAGATCACAAACTTCTGTGATCATAACGATATGTTATTATAGCCTTATCACGTGATACTCTTATAACGTCATCACAATATTTTTATCTATTGCTCTTGCCATTAGGGGTATTGTATTGTATCTAAACATTTATAAAGCGCCTCTCACAGTATTCGCTAATCAGAGGCGCTCGAATCCCCTGCAGCGCGAAAGACCCAGTGAATAGAAAGTGGTTTTAAGACAGCGAGACGAGGCATTTGGGCCACCAGCTAATAAAGAGGCACGTGTCAATGGAGGGAGTTGATTCCATAGAGCAGGACCAATGCAAGAAAAGGCTCGAGTTTTGGTCATCATGGGGTGAGCGAACCGTGCGATCGCACAAGGCCCGCAACTTAGGGGGCCCAAAAATGTCACAGTAAATTAACATGAACAAGACACCCTAATAATAATGTATCATGGTTTCGATTAAATCTTCACTTTTGTCAATAAAATGAAAGTCAAATGATACCAACAGTTTAGTTTGTTTCAAAAATATATTAGCGCTGCTATATTTTAACTTTAAATTTAACTTGTTTACTTGTTAACAATCTACTAAAATAAATGATTAGCAGCGAAAAATAATTTGACTGGTGTCATGGGGCCCTGATGGGGGCCCGCACAGTAGGGCCTGTACTCTGCACAGGGTCCAAAATATCATAATGCCGGCACTGCTCTTTAATTGTTATTATGTTTTAAAGTCATCATTTATTCCAACATAGTTTTATGTTGCGCTTATTTGTTACGGTATTATGAATGAATATGTTACGGTGACCTTATGAATGTGTGTTGTACAGCCGATGGCACTGGGGGTCATCTGATAGAAACATGGAAAGCAGGTGGTAAGTTTTATTTTATTTTATTTCGGATATTTCTATAGCGCCTCTCGAAGTCAACTACTACTCAGAGGCGCTCCCGACTACAGCGTTTGATACTGTGCCGGAATTTTCACGCCGAAGCGCCACGAGCAATTGCGAGTGAAGGACTTGCCCAAGGTCCGTACGCAGCGGGTAGAGTGGGATTCGAACCTGCAACCCTCCGGTCACAAGGCGCCGAACTTACCACTGAGCCACCACGCCCCACGTTGAACGGTTCATTTCTATGCATACAATAGGGTATCAAAGAATGGCGATAATTAGCCAATAAACCGCATTCCCATTCAGTTCTGTCAGTGTTACTTATAGAGCTTAGACGGAATCTAATCGTATAATTTGATTAAGTAATTTAAGTTTAACAGTTGTTTATGTTGCTGCTTTAATATCCATCTCATTTGCGATTAGGATCAGGTCCTAGTTCAAGTGGATGTTTCTTCTTTTTGGATATGCCGCCTCTTGCATCCTCTTGAATTGCTAAATGTATCACATCGACATGGGATGATGATGATGATGATGATGATGATGATGATGATGATGATGATGATGATGATGATGATGTTGGTGGTGGTGGTGATGATTATGACTTTGGCTATGCTGATGATTAGGCCTATGAATGTTATATAAAGGCTCCGAATTAATTAATGATTATGACGAATATGACGATAATTAAGATGATAATGATGATGATGACTATGATGAATAAATTTGGGGTCTAATACTTTAATTTAGTTTTGTCTTTATTAAATAAACACGTCGGCTGTCTTAGGAAGTGAAGTGGTGAGAAAAGTACCGACGTCAGAAACTTCATCAGAGGTCGTCAAAGGTAGGTCCAATGTCGTTTTGATCTGCATCGGGCGTTTAGGTCACCGACGTCCTGACCTCTTATCTGTCCACAATAACGTAGTCATGCGGTGGAGATGCTGGACTTTATTCCACTTCCCATCTCGTCGCTCAGCGTCTGACTTAAGCTGCTCCGTCCACCACTCTACTCGGGCTTTCCATTCAAGACTAAACTGACTCCATTAGTAGCAGGTATACATAGCTGTCTCTTTCTCTCTGGTCTTCATGCAGCCGGACTTCGTTCTAAGCTTTGTATCTTTTGGCAACCCGTCTGACTTGACGCAGCGTTTGTGAATAATTACTTGATAACCTGCAACAGTGGTCTAACCTTTTCCAACAGACCTTGAGCGTTCTGGTTTCTCCTGGATTCTGGTGGCTGGAGAGAAACAAGCTACCTCTTCCATTGCCTTGCAATTATTATCCAGAAGTGTAATGCTGTCACTTTCTGCTGTAAAGACAGCTTAAATGCCTAACACATTCTGATTTATACATGATAATAAGTATAGTTCCCATCATTCATTGATTATTATACAGCGACTTTTCACAATATCTACTCGAAAACTCTGGCAATGGTGGTGATGATGGTGGTGGTGTTGGTGGTATTTGTGGTCTTGATTGACTTCATCTGATGTCCATTTGCAGGGTCTAAGACTTCTCAAGTGTCTGCAACGCCAGATGAAAGAAAAGCAGAAGATGACACGAAGAAGCGAAGTTTCGCTAAGCTGCCGAGAGGTTAAGACGCAACCACTCAGTCTCATCCTTCTCCCAATCATTGCCAGCTTATCACCATAACGTTTATTATTTTTTATTGGTCCTTTATTATTATTATTATTATTATTATTATTATTATTATTATTATTATTATTATTATTATTATTATTATTATTATTATTATTATTATTATTATTGTTATTGTTATTGTTATTGTTATTGTTATTGTTATTGTTATTTTTATTGTTATTATTATTATTATTATTATTATTATTATTATTATTATTATTATTATTATTATTATTATTATTATTATTATTATTATTATATAGTTCCTTTTGTGCTAGGCCTAGTTCTCTAATGTCATTCAGAAATTAAGACTCATCACTTTCTGTTTCCTTACCACCCTCCGTAGCAGAACTCTCTGATTTATTGGATTCGACCTCCATGACCTCTCTAATGGGTTGTGACTTTGATTATGGTTTTACTTGAACCAACCATCAACTGAAGACTTTTAAATTAGGATAAAGGCGCTATAGAAGTAATTGGATTGGATCAGATCTTAGGCACCTCAAAAATCACCACTGCCTGTAGAGTAATATTTGATTAATAAACGGATCACGAACGGATTTGACTCAGGGCCTGACATGTATTGAAGAAACTGATCTCCCTCTGGCCCAGCTTTTGTATGGCAACGAGAATTTTCAAAGATCATATCATATTGAATCACATCACATTAAATCACATTTCATTACATTATTATAAATAGCTACTTAAATAGCGTCGGTATATATTGCACAAGGAGTTAAACTAGACGGAACCTGCCTTAGCAGCTCCTCTGCCTCCAGGGACATCTATCCCCCCAAGTCATTAGAGCAACGTCCCTTTTCCCCTTTTCTTCCCCGCTTCCCGTTCCTCCGCCCCCCC
>OY744611.1:12511381-12513881 GCA_963556255.1 Allolobophora icterica | reverse complement strand
ATGGATGGATGCAAGGTTGGATGGATGGACGTTGTTTCTATAGCAACAGGTGACCTATTTTCTTCCATCGATCGTTCTCAGGGTGACATCCAGTACCTGTGGATTGTTCCTGGTGCAGCAGCCGCCTACGATTACTGCATCCCCGACTGCAATGAAAACAAAGGAGCCGATTCCACATCAGAGGAACGCACGGACAATGGATATGTATGGCACGCCATTCCTTCAATTGTTGTCTTCACCCTCTTTTAATTCATTTTCTATTTTTTTTATTTTACCCTTTCCACTCTTTTTTCATTAAGTCTGTCATTCTTTATGCGATTAATTTTCGTTTATTCGTTGTGTGGTTAATTTTCATTTTCTCTCATTTTATTCATAATTTAATAAGCCCATTTTTAAAAAATCATTTCTAAACTTCTGATTCATTTTTAAAAATTTGGTTTGAATAATTTTTTTATTAATTTTGTACTCATTCTTTTTATGGTTTGTTTTACATTTTTTATTTTTTACTTTATGCTTTTCTACAGATTTGTTATATCTGAACTTCACGAATTCGGAAAAGTTAATTTGAGGGAAATGTGGTAAGACGGAGAGTAGGTCCTTATAGGCCTATGGTCATACGCTTTAAATGAGCTCAAAATAAATGTCACTGAAGAGGTGCAAAAATAAAATATCCTTTTCATTTGCATCAGACAGACGAATTATGAAAAACTTTAATTGACGACTTTTCAAAAGTAAAGAGACCTGCATGTTAAAGAAAATTTATCATTGTTTACAATTTATGATTGAAATATGCGGCAATTGGATGGGGTTCAGAAAAACGTTTTGGGTTTTGACCAGTCTTGTTGTCAAGACCTTGAACCTCAAGACCAAGACCAAGACCTTGAACCTCGAGACCAAGACCAAGACTTTGAACCTCAAGACCAAGACCAAGACCTTGAACCTCAAGACCAAGACCAAGACTTTGAACCTCAAGACCAAGACCAAGACTTTGAAACTCAAGACCAGTGTGATTCTCGTTAACGTTAACGATAACGAAAATGTTCGTTAACGAACAAAAAATGATTTCGTTAACGATAACTATAACTGTAACTAAAAAATACCATTAACTATAACGAAAATAACACTAACGAAAATTCATCGCTATTTTCGTTAATGAAATTTAAAAAAGTGCAATATCGATAAACATGGCGAATTTAATCAAACGCGATATTTTATTCGTTTTAAACTATCCTGTTTATTGTTCCGATATAAAATGAGAAAATGTCGTGCATATTCTCCTTCCGAATATTCTGGTTTCTTTTCGAAAATCTAATATTTCGAGTTTCTTTTTGATGGAAAGATAATTTTTTCTTTGATTGTTAATTTTAGAGTGAGAAATTTGTTTTGATTTTAATATTATATGTTAAAAGGAATATTATAAAAACGTTATCATGTTCAAATTAGAAATGTTGATAATAAAAATCAAATTGAATACACATTTAAAAGAAAACGAGATTGTATTTTTAATGAGAAAAATCCATTAAATATCTGTGACAGACAGTGATTACACAAGTACTGTAGCCATCAAGTATCAAATTAAAATCTGAATAACAACGTTTTGTTTTTTTGGCAATTTCAGATTTTTGCATGTTAGAGTCATAGAAATATTCTGAGGGTGGGGTAATTTTCTTTGACATAATTTTATTAGGGGGTCCTTGAATGTTTGACAGTTGATGACAAGGGGAGGAGATCAAAAACTGCCTAAATTTGCTGACATAATTAATCGATGACCCCATGGATATGTGGACCAGAAGGAGTGCCATTGGGATCACTTGTAATTATATATTAACTAAAATTAACTAAAATAAAAGTCCAGTAACTATAACTATAACTATAACTAAAAAATAATACTAACTATAACTGTAACTATAACTAAAATAAGAAACCATTAACTATAACTGTAACTATAACTAAAATAAAATCTGTAAGGAGAATCACACTGCTCAAGACCAAAACCGAGAACAATACCCAAAAATCACAACCATATCCAGATTTCTATTCCTGGCTAAAAAAATTGTCAAGTCAGACTACTCGCTATTTTAATTAAAACACGAATCTTTTGTTTTATTCAAACAAAACAATTCCAAATGCAGACTGCAGAGAATTCCGAATTCGTATTTACAAAAGTCCTTGCTGCGAAATCTTATTCCATATGCCTGTTGCATTTTATAAAAACCAATTAGCTCAGAATTTTCTGACCAAGACGTGACCTGTGGGACCTCATAAAAATTCTGCCATGTGAAAAATTCGTTCTACAGTGCTGAATTCACTGGCACACAGAGCAGCTATTCAAGTACCGGATGTAAATGTAGGCCCTACAAATTGTGAGTCCGTTTTGAAATCATTCTATGGTAAATAACCGGAAGTCAAAATAAATGTCAAAAGCAATAGTAAAGCCTCACTCACACCGTGTAAATACTAAAGCAATTGTATTAGTAATTATTGGATAAATTATTAAAAT
>OY744611.1:12123881-12506381 GCA_963556255.1 Allolobophora icterica | reverse complement strand
TTATAAATTATAGATTACAATAATCTAGTTAGTAATCTTAGTCCCAGATTATATGTTGTGTTTTTTTAATCTTTATTTCTTTCATCATCTGTTTTAGGGTGAAACTGGTTTTCCCGGAATGCCAGGAATGCCAGGAGAGAAGGGTGACAGGGTAAGTTATCATGACCTTCAGTTAATGCCATGATTGAAGTATATGGAAGTATGCATAAGTGTTGAAAAATTGTTTGAAATCAAAGGTCATCATAATTTCAAGAATATTAGATTACCGGTATTTGCACTGTGGAAACTGCCTTGAGAAAATTTAAGTAATTGCCTGATGAAAGTGGGTCATAGTCTCTGTTGAAATAGGGCTATATCAGAGGTTTTTGTGTCTAATTTTGAAAGTTGCTTATTTTTGCAATTTCAGGGTGAGAAGGGTCAACAAGGGCCAAATGGATTTCTTGGCAAAGACGGAGAACCGGTAAGTATCTGAGAAATTGAATTTAAAAGATCAGACGTACAATGATCAGTGGCAGGACAGAAGGGTGACAGGGTAGAAGGATGATAGAAGGATTATGATGTCATCAGTGGCTTATTATGAGAATCAATCCATTAATCAATCCATCTATCATTCAAACGAAGCAATCATTCAACTAATCAGTCAGTAAATCAAAGGATTAGTCAGTCTGTAAATCAATAGTTTAGTCATTCAGTCAGTCAGTCAGTCAATCAGTCGGTCAGTGAGTCAGTCAGTCAATGAATTTATCTATCAATAAATCAATCTATTGATCAGTAAGTGAATCAATCAATCAGTGAAGAGTCAGTTATAATATAGTCAGCCAATAAATCAATGGATTAATCATTCACGGACTTCAATGTTGATTGTATTCTTTTGTGGTATGTTTAGGGCCACCCGGGGCCTCCTGGGCCACCCGGCCCCACCGGAGAAACGGTTAGCTCACTCTGTCCTCAACATTGATCAATAGTTGTTTTAGTTTCCTTTTTTATTAAATTGTTTTAAAATATATTTTAATTTTTGATTTATATTTTTTACAAAATATTTTATTTATACAATATACTATTAATTTGTAAGCACGAAATGCGTTAGATGCAATTTTTACAAATGTTTGGTATGTGCTTTAGGGACCAAGAGGGTTTCTGGGTCCAACCGGACCGCAAGGATCAGCTGGGCCGCCTGTAAGTGTCTGTATATATATCTCTCTCTTTCTCAGCTTCTTTGTCTGTGTACGTGTCCTTCTCTCTCTCGCTAAATATCTCCCTCTATCTGTCTATGTCACTTTCTGTCTTTCTGCATCTGTGTTCTGTTGTTTTTTTATACTTCTGCGTACTTCTGTCTAACGGTATCCATGTTTATTTCTTTCTCTCTTTGTCCCTCCATTCTTCCTTTCCTCTATCTTTTTCTCTTTCTCTCTTCTTGTTCTCTCTTTTTTCTCTCTTCTCTCTCTGTCTCACTCACTTTTCTCTCTTTTTCTCTGTCTCACTCACTTTTCTCTCTGTCTCTGTCTCTTTGTCTCTGTGTCTTTCTCAACCTCTGTCTTATCCTATGTTTTCTTTCCCTGTATGTTTCATTTTCTGTATTTGTCTTTCCAGGGTCTTCCTGGGATGGAAGGACCTCCTGGACCAAAGGGAAATCCGGTTTGTATACACAGCTATTTACCAATTATAATTATCTAAACTAATTAGCACAATATAATATAAATAGCATAATGTAAATAGCAGTTTAATACAGCTTTTAATGAAACTGTTAATGGGTTGAACAATTTTGCAGAGGATATACTACATTTCCACTCCTCAGATTTGCATTTCCGTGCCTCAGATCGCATTTCTGTGTGACTTTGCATGCATTATATATATGTTTGAATTAGTAATAGTAATGATAATAATGTGCTGTATTGCATTTGTTCCACCACTGCGGATAAAAAGTCGACGCAAGAGGGCTCCACAGGTTGGTTGCAGAGTAGGTGGTAGAAAACAACAGCAGCATGCTAAATGACGTCATCTGAAGAGCACTAAGCAGAGCGAAAATCCCTGCACAGAAAGAGCCGCTTGGCCTTTCAAGAGAAGATGGAAAGCGACCAGACGGTATCACTTGTTATCCCCTAGTTACATGGACGATGCTATGCGTGGGATGTTTGCCCAACACCTACACCACTTGTCATCTTGTTTACCCTTCCATTACAGCTGGCAAAGTCGCTGACAGCGCAGTTGTGTCCAAAAGGGTGAAGTACTCCACCATCACTAGCACCTATGCCTTTGTAGCAGTTGCCTTGGAAACCAGCGATGCATGGAGACTGGAAGGACTAGAGTTCGTGTTGTAGTTTGAAAGCTGGATAATGGATGCAACCCATTATCCACTGGAGACCTCATACTTATTCCAGCAGATCTCAGTGGCTGTCCAGTGGGGGAATGCCATCTGCCTCTCTGGGACGTTTCCTCCACACTCTGAGCTCTGCTGAGATGACGCTTCAGACAATAATAACAATGATAGTTCTGTATAATAATAATAATAATAATAATAATAATAATAATAATAGTAATAATAATAATAATAATGATAATAATAATAATAATGATAATAGTAATAATAATAATAATATTATCAATAATAGTAATAATAATAATAATAGTAATAATAGTAATAATATACTGCACTGCTATATTGAGTGTCTTGATATACTTACTGTGTTCATTTAGTTATTGAATTCTACATACTGCAGTGCAAATAGTTAATATGGCAGGATATGGTGTGGTGAATAATTGTATGGAAACTTGTTTTAGGGTCCGATGGGAGCGCATGGAAAGCCAGGAGCCCAGGGAACGTCTGGTCCTCCCGTGAGTCCACCTTTTCCTCTTCCAATAATTTCTTGCAGTAAATCAATGGAAAAGACATGCTTCACTTGTAGTATCTCATTGTTCTGGAGCTGAATAATTCCTGCAGGGTTAATGGTTATGTTATTAAGTCAGAGGCAATCTCTTGATGTCCAAAAGGTCTCTGCCAGTTCACTCATCCCATCTTTGGTCAATCTCAGCATTCCATCTCTTGCTCTTTTTGCAGCGTACCATTCAAGACTTAAAAATCGAGCTTTGCAAGCTATCCTGTCCTGGTTCTGCTTGTGAACACCCCATGACCACCATCACCAACGAGTTCTGCAGTAGTGCCATGCCGTTTCTTCCTCGCCTGACCAGGCACCATAACGAACCAAGGAACCTGGTCTTTGCAGACTTAATTGATATAGTGCCTGTGATAAACTAGTCTCCCTGATGCAGCTCTTGTGTGATGCTGATAAATTTTGGGGATTTACATTACATTGCTGCTGATGGCACAACTAGCTTTCTTTTCAAGTACTGGGTAGTTGTGTACTTCAGACTTTTTAAACCTGGATTTGTAGTAACCATGGTTGCGTTTTACTAGGGTCCGCCTGGGTCTCCAGGACCAAATGGACCCCCTGGAATTCAAGGTCCTGTTGGAAAGATTGGTCTTCCTGGACTGACTGGAATGGATGGTCCAGCGGTAGGCAGTTTCTTCTCTTCCGGTTTTCTAGATTTTAAATCGTGATATGAATATTAAATGTTTCATAGACTGTCAATTAAAATCAAAAGATTTCTTATTAATTAGTAGATAGTATGATGGTGATAGTGTGGATGACGGTGCAAGCGGTGGCAGCGACAATGACAATGGTGATAATAACGATGGTGACAATGATGACGGTAAAGATGATGATGATGATGATGATGATGATGATGATGATGATGATGATGATGATGATGATGATGATGATGATGATGATGATGATGATGATGATGATGATGATGATGATGATGATGATGATGATGATGATGATGATGATGATGATGATGATGATGATGATGATGATGATGATGATGATGATGATGATGATGATGATGATGATGATGATGATGATGATGATGATGATGATGATGATGACGACGACGGACAATGACGATAAGAATGAGATGATGATGATGGTGATGATGATGACAATAAGGATGATGACAACAATGATGATGATGATGGTGGTGATAATGATGGCCACGGTGATAATGATGATGTTCTCTCTGTCATTTTCAGGGTCTTCCAGGTGACCAGGGTCGAACGGGTGACAAAGGGGAACCAGTAAGCAACTGACATAACTCAGCATTTAATTGAGCAATTCAAAATGGGTGGGCAGGTGAGGTTAGGTAAGTTACATTAAGGCAAAATGAGATAAGGTGTGTAAGGTAAAGTAGGGTACAGTTAACGAGGTAAGAGAAAAGTATCTTCAATTATGGCAAGGTAAGTTATGAGAAGAGTTAGGCTTAAAGGCAGCCATAGGTTTAGCCAACTCATTTTTCTTAGCCTTGGCATATGAGGGTGGGTGACCAGTCCTTTCCTTCGCTGTCTTTCGATCTTTCGATCTTTCGACTGATGGTGTACGGTCAGTGTACTCAGTATAGCTGTGTTCAATAGTGGCACAATAGATGAGTTAAACTCTGTAAGCAAATTTCTGCTCTGACAGGGTTTTAACCCCCAACTTCTTGCTATGTGGTCTAGCGTGCTAACCCCTAGACCAATGCATGCCTCTGTAATAAGGTAAGGAAAGGTTAATTAATTTAAGTAACTAGTGTGGGTGAAGGTATTCTAACATCAAGTCAGGTAAATTAATATTAAGTCAGCTGGTTAAGTTAATGTAAGTTGACGTTAGTAGGTATTGTAAGTATGGTAATGTAACTAAGTTAATGCAAGTAAGTTGATGTAAATCAGTTAATGTCAGTAAGTTGATGTAAGTATGGTATTTTAAGGTCAGGTCAGATGTGGTGAATTTGTCTGCCTTAGTAATCGGAAAAGATGATAGATGGTAGCAGTTGGTGATTAGTTGATTCTGGTGGGAATTTCTGTTGAGCTAGAAATTGATGCTGTTTTGAATTGGATTTTCTGCTGTAGGGTGCATTCGGACCAAGTGGTTTGATGGGATTTCCTGGTCTACGAGGAGGCAAGGTCTCTGTCGACTTCTTGTGTTCAGATTATAGATCATTTGATCAATCAGTAGATCCATTGAATCGATCAATCAGTTAATAAATCAATCAGTCGTTCAATAAATGGTTTACAAAATTGATTAATGAAAACTTAAGTGACATTAAAATGTTTTTTTGGATGTTTCTGTAAGAAAATACGTAAATAAGTTGATTGATCAACAGATACTGCCTAGAGCATTATGACACTGGATCTATATGAGTTTTGTATTTTTTAAAGTTCATTCATTTCATTTTGTTTGTTGTCCGTTGAATTCAGGGTGACACAGGACCAAGAGGCCAAAGGGGAGAAGAGGGTGAACAGGTCAGTGATATGTTCAGATGCTAAACTCTTTACCCTCTACGTACATACCAGAAATTCACAAAAATTAGATGTTCATCATTCATCCTTCGTGTGATTGTTTTTTGGGATATCAGAATGTGGCCTTTTTTTTAGAAGTGACCAATGGCTGATGGCTAATTAATTATGATAATAACGCTGTAGAAATATTCAGATTAGATTAGATTGGATAAATACATAATTATACCTCTAATATCTATTTGTCCACCATTGCTTATCTGAGCTGCTATACCATGGCAGCCAGTGATACATTGAGGTTGTTGTTGTGTTATTGATCATGGGCATGTAAATAACTGTGGTTGGATGTATTTCCAGGGCTCTGCTGGAATTGATGGAACACGCGGAGAAGTGGGTCTAAATGGAGACAAAGGAGATAAGGGAGACCGAGGACCGGCGGGAGAGGAAGGACCAACTGGTCCAAAGGTTTGTTCCAGCAGAAAAACTCTCCGTGTCCACACTCTATGCATGCATTGTGTTCTTAGTTGTCGGTTTCTACTGCTTCTAATGCTTTCGATTCGTGATTAAATGAGATTGGATTAGATTAGACTGGATTAGGATTAGATTGATTCCAGTTGAATGGATTGGATTGGATGGAAGTGATTAGATTACATGGTTTTGGATTGGATTTAATAGATTAGATTAAATGAGAATATATTGGATTGGATTATATATATGGAGTTGTTTCTTTGTTGTTGTTCTAGGGAGATGTTGGTCCTCGTGGTATGACTGGATCGACTGGAGCCAGAGGAGAAAAGGTAACCTCCAAAACACCCTTTTACCCCGCTATACACCAGAGGTCATCTGGCTCAATCAAGCCAATCCTCATTCACTACATGGTTGTATTTTTCAGTTTGAATCAACAGTGTCTTAGTAGCCAGCCAGTGTTAACTTCCATAGCGCCTGTAGCATCCGATTCTGATCGTTTGGGTGTAGTACCTCAGATTATTTCTGCATTTATGAGTGAGGAACTTCCTCAAGGGCCCGACTCAGTAACCGTGTTGGGAGGTTAGATCTTGCGCACTGCATTGATAGTCAAGAATTCAAATGAATTGGCTACTGTGTTGAACTAGATAGGCAGTGGTGAGTTAACATGCCACAGTTTCTGTTACACTAAGAAGCTGTCTTAATTTCAGGGTCACATTGGAACAACTGGATTTCCTGGATTTCCTGGACAACCTGGAGAAAAGGTCAGTTCTCTGTTTCTGCCTCTATGTTGGTTTTCTTTTTTTGTTTTTTTTCTATCTGTCTCTGTCTGTCTCTCAGTTTCTGGCTCTCTCTGTCTGTGTCTTGCTCTGTCTGTCTGTCTGTCTTTGTCTCTCAGTTTCTGGCTCTCTCTGTCTGTGTCTTGCTCTGTCTGTCTGTCTCTCAGTCTGTGTCTTTGCATCTCATTCTGCATGATTGAGTCGTGGACCGATTGACTGATTTATTTCTTCATTCACTGATTGACTGACTGATTAATGGATTGATTGATTTACTGCATTGATTGACTACGTTGGTTGACTGAAATGAGTTAATTAAGACAGCAGAGAAATTTTTAAAATTCATTGTTTGATTTGTTTCTTTGTTGGCACAGGGGTCACGTGGTGCAGCTGGCAGTTACGGTCGAGAGGGACCCAAAGGGTCTTTGGTAACCGACTCAACTCTCTTTGCCATGGTTTACGACGACTACAACAGCAATATATAAAAGCTCCTTAATAATAATAATAATAATAATAATAACATTAAAACTTTAGTTAAATATATCTATCAGATGATGATTATGATGTGTTTATGTTTATATTCGTTTATTACGTAGAACAACAGGCAAAACGCTGTAGGTGTACATGAAAAATAGAACTGAGGAAGTAATAGCTTAGTATGAGTTTGCAAGCTCTGCGATAGAGGGAGAATTGGCTTGAATATAGCCGGATCGTTTAAGTTTGTTCATTAGGCGTTCCAGGCGAGATTTGTCTTTTTCGTCAGCATGATGGTGGTGGTGGTGGTGATAGTGGTGATGATGATGATGTGGGAGTGGTGGTGGTGGTTGTGGTGATGATGATGATGATGATGATGATGATGATGATGATGATGATGATGATGATGATGATGATGATGATGATGATGATGATGATGATGATGATGACGATGATGAGCTCAATGATAATGAAAAAGAAAAAGAAGATGGTGATGATGATATGATGCCGGTCATGATGACATCATTAATATCACTTTTCTCTCCTCACTGTGTATGGCTGATTTATGGGTGCTTTTAATGTCTGAAGGCACTTTATCAGTGTCATGTGATTGTTTTGCTTACAGGGCACTCCTGGACAACAGGGTGAGAGGGGAGAACCTGGAAATCAGGTCAGTTCATTGACGTCCATTGAAGTCATCTGAAATCGTTTGAGGTTGCTTGCGATCATCACGGTGGTGGTGGTAGTGGTGGTGGAAGAGGTGGTGGTGATGGTGGGAGTGGTGATGGTTGTTGTGATGATGGTCATTGATGGTAATGAAAAAGAAGATACCTCAGAAATAATGGTATTGATGAAAAGAGTTGTGTTGTTGTTGTTGTTCAGGGAGCTCGGGGTGCGCGAGGGAAGCCAGGTACAACTGGTCCACCGGGACCAAAAGGAGACTATGGTGTGCCAGGACCTCAGGGTCCACAGGGAGACCAGGGTGCCCAAGGTCCACCAGGGACCATGGGTTACAGTGGACCATTAGGACCACCTGTAAGTAGACCATCATTTCACACCACTACACAATTAGTCATTTGTTCAGTCATTCATTCATTCAATCATTCGATCACTCATTCATTTGATCATTCTATCATTCATTCTGTCAATCATTTTGTCAATCAATCATTCAATCATTCATTCAATCATTCATTCAATCATTCATTCAATCATTCATTCCATCACTCATTCTGTCAATCATTCATTCAATCATTCATTCAATCATTCATTCAGTCATTAATTCAATCATTCAGTCAGTCATTCATTCATCTCCCACTCATTCACTTACTCGCTCTCTGTCAGTAACTCAGTCATTTGTTCATCTACTTGCTCGCACACTCACTTATTTGTTTACTCACTGCCACTGAGTTCCGTGATGACTCTGTATTAATTAATAACTTCTATAGCACTAGTGTCTAATGCACATGGCATTTGTTGATGCATTGTGCATTAGACACTGGCACTATGGAAGTTACTAATAATATTATGTCCGCTCACACACTCTCCCCACTGATGTAGTTACTTAATTGTTTCTTGTCTGCAATTTCCAGGGTGCTCCAGGAAAGGATGGGTTACCAGGATTTCCAGGAGAAAGAGGAGAATCTGTAAGAATTCTCGCCACTAATTCCACCATATATCAGCTTATAAATAATAACCTGTTCTTTATTTAAGCGCCTGCAAACGCACTGCGCTGTACAGTGAACATACATATCGTAGAAACGGTAGTAGAAGCACAAGGTAACAGTTTTACAGGAGTTGAATATAACTGTTTAAGCGGCATCCACACGCCGCCAATCATGGCCTACATTCATTTAACCACTGCCACCTAGCGAGTGGAAGGCTGAATAAACCTTACGGGGTCTACCGGGTTCGATCTTGGTACCTTCAGCTTTCAAGCCAGTGTGTTATCCATTACGGCCCCCCCGTACCATATCTCACTTTCATACTAACTTATGAAAAGTTGATATTCACGAACTTTCATACTTCCTTATGAAAAATAATTTGTTGATATTCACGAAAGTTATCTCAATAGTCATGAAATGTAATTTACAATTCACAATTCGTTGTTTAATGTTTTTACATGTAATTTAATAGACATTAATATCTGTTTAATATTCATGAAACATACAATATTCATGATGTTGTGTCTACTGTGTATTATTAAACTTCATTGAATATTAATGATTTTATGTTGATTCAGTGTAACTTAATATTCATGACTGCACACGTGGTGTTCAACAAATATTTTTTTATATTTGCCAAAGTCATAATTATTTACGAGAGCAAACTGAATATTCAAATGAGCTATGATATTCTAGTTGAAATGATGTTTGTGTTGTCTTTTTCAGGGCATATCTGGTGCACCTGGACAACCTGGCCCTGTTGGACCCATCGGGCCACCGGTGAGTGTGTCATGGTTGATGGATTTCACCACTTAGAGATTGATGCATCTGTCACGTCTCTCTCGTTGTTACCACCATTTCAAAAACTTAGAATTCATTAGTCAGTTAACTACTTTAATAAAGGTCTCTTCTGTTTGTTGTATTGTAATGTGTTGTATTGTAGTTATTGCAATGCAATACAACTGTAAATTGATAATGCCCTTCTTATGAAGTCCAGAAGTGCCAGGCAAACATTAAGAACTGCAAACAAACTGAAAGAAGTAAGCTTTCAGTTTAGAATGGTACTTCGTTCTAAACTGAAAACTTGCTTACTCAGTGTGAGAGACGTGAACATGAGGAGGTAGAGTGTTCCAGATGGAGGGACAAGTTGTGCTCCTGGAACAACATACTCTCCAGCAGAGGCTGACCAAAGAGAGGATCGACCTTTAACACAGCAACAGGGTTTGACCATAGAAGATAACTATAGCTGATGATTTGCAACTGCTTTATGCATGAAGAGTGCCAGCTTGAAGTGGATAAACTCAGATACAGGAACCCAGTATAGACAACAAAGATCAGGTTTGATAGGGTTTCACTACGACAATCTGAGACGCAGTCAAGCAGCTTGGTGCATTATTCTAGTTGGAGAAACAATGTGTAATCAGGGAAACAACAGAGATTTGAAACATTAGATTTGCAGTGGGCTTTGTCTTGTCAGAATAAGGTTGTATGTCGGTGTTTTCAGCAATGCTTTATCCCAAGTCGGATTCTTGTCAGCTGAAAGAACGTACCTGTGTTTGAGAAATTGCAGCTATTTGGAGTTTTAGAAATCTTTTTGAGTCAGGGATGACTTCAACAGTCCATCACTTGTTATAATGGCAGTTCATGGAAGAAGAGGAGAAGAAGAAATGAAGAGAAAAAGAAAAAAAAGAATAAAAAGAAGAAAGAAGATGAAAATGAGATGAATGGAGAAAAAGAAGAAGAAAAAAGAAGAAAAGAAGAGTTGATTGACTTCATTTTGGTTGAATGATTATTAACATGGTTCAGTTGTTCTGTTGTAGGGTCCGCTGGGTGAGCCTGGTCCAACAGGGGATAGAGGACCACAGGGATATGCGGTAAGTCCATCAAATCTTCTCTTTCCATCTCCCTTTACAATCTTACATTCTTCATCCACTTGTTCCTTTTTCAGCTGTAGAGCCAATTGGGCTTAATTACAAACTTTAAAAACAAACTGAGGATTTGAATGCAAGTACTTCATTAGCTTAGCTAATCTAATCTAATCTAATCTAATCTAATCCCTGTCCAATCTAATCTGATCTTACTGGAAAATGCTCTCTCTGTTTATGCATCTACCTATCCTAATCATCCACCAATCCATCAATCCATCCTTCCCATCCATCCAATCATCTGTCTATGGTGTATTAATATTTTGTAGATACAAAATAATCACTTATCTGGATAACAATCGTTTGATGTCTTGTGCATTAAGATAACGGTGCTAAGGAAGTTCCGAGATTAGATTTGGTTGCCATGGCGTAGTTCATGAATGCAGAAACATTTAACAAGAGCAGATCTTTCAAATCCAGTTGACGTTTCATCTTCAACGTCCTCCAAGACAATAGTTTATTGTTTGATGTGAATTAGTCATGTATAGGAGCTCATTGTATTCTTTGTGTATTTCAGGGTCCACCGGGAGAGAGAGGAGGACCTGGAGAAACTGGAAAGGAAGGACCAGCTGTACGTCTTTTCATCTGTCTCCACCACCACCACCGCCGCCGCCGCCGCCGCCACCACCACCACCACCACCACCACCATTATCACCACCACCACCACCACCACCACCATTTTCATCACCATCATCATCATCATCATCGTCATCATAATCATTATGTTTGTATGCATATATGTATGTATACGAATGTTTAGTGTCTTTTAGTAGTTCTTAAAAGAACCTTTTAAGTACCTCATCACCATCATCATCAGGCATCGTTATCATCGCCATCAACATCAACCACATGCATCATTGTCATCACTGTCATCATCACCATCACAGTAGTAATAGTTTATCTCTGGTGATTGTTAACTATGTTTATGAGGATTAGCTGAGGATGATTTTTTTTATGACAGTGACAGAATGTTCTTATCAGGGGGTGGGATATCTCTGACATATTGGGGGCAGTCTGTTCAGATTAAAGATGATGATTATTATTCTTGTTTCTGTTCTTTTCTTAAGGGACCAGCTGGAGCACCTGGAGCTGCTGGCCCTCCTGGGCCAACAGGACCAAGAGGATTTCAGGGCAAGAGAGGCCTCTCAGGACCGCCTGCAAGTACCATCATTCTATTTGGCCGCATGTTCTAGATTCTATGAAGCTTGGGACCCGCGCTGAATGATGTTTCGGTTGAAGCCATTTGGACTTAATTTATTAACCTCACTGGCCGAAGAGACATCAGCCAGTGAATGGGCAGTTTTGATAAATGGACTTTGATTTCAACCTCTGTGTCAATATGTCATGTTGTTTGAATGCGATGTCATTTCAAATTCATGTTGCTGGCAAGTCATGTTGTTGCATGTCAAGTCATGTAACTTGACATACTCTGTATTATTTCTTCTTGTTTCAAAGTCATGTTATTTCAAAGGTACGTGGCTTGAAAATCATGTCATGTTAAGGTACATCTTTCCAAGTCTTACTCGTCTCATTTCAAAGTCTTGTCGATTGACAGTCACGTCAACTCATAGTCATGTCAGTTTAAAATTGCATTATTTCAAAGTCTAATCGTTTAAGTCTAATCATTTCAAAGTCAAATAAAACTCAAGAGTCATGTCGTTTCAAAGTCAAATCCTTTCAAGATCATGTTTTCTTCCAAAGAAATCTAATAGTGGCTCTGTGTGTGTGTTTGTCGCAGGGAGTGGCAGGAGACAGAGGGGAACCTGGGCCTCACGGTCACCCAGGTAGACAGGTGGGTCAATCTTGCCTCGCTTCACCCTCATCCTACCATCATCTTTCAGTAAAGATTTACCATTCAAATTCATGTAGTTCCTCAAGAACATAGGCGGGCCATCCCCCAATAATTGAGATGAACGTGCAGTGCAACACCCAATGCAGCAAGTGTAGAATGAATAACCAAACCCCCCCCCCCAATATTTTGGACAAGTGTACTCCAGTGCTGAAGAAGATCCCTAAGCAACCAGGTGTCTCATTACTTTACGTCATGCTATGTTCGTGACAGAAAGACACTATGTTATGCTCTGTTCTTCTCCAGTTTGTTTTGTGACATGACGGTACAAAGTCAGATATTAATAATGCTTACAATATGGAGAAAAAATCTCAGGAGGAAAAACTGATGCAGTATTATGAACAGTTTTAAAAGTCAATAAATTGTTATTATTATTATTATTATTATTATTATTATTATTATTATTATTATTATTATTATTATTATTATAGTAATAATTATTATAATGATACTTGCTGAAACAAAAGAATACCAAGAATGCGGTGGAGAGACAACAGATTTTGACTAACGCTGAGAGGAGCAATGGAGTTGAAAATGCCCTAAGAGAATGCAAAAGCTATTACTAGTACTACCACCACCATCACTACCAACAATAATAAGAATAATAGGAATAATTGTAGTAATAATAATAATTATAATTATATTAATAATAATTATAATTATATTAATAATTATTATAATTATATTAATAATAATCATAATTATATTAATAATAATTATAATTGTGTACGTTGCATATGAGAAGGCAAAGCCTAGGGTGGCCTGAGATGACTGGTTTCTTGTTTTAGGGTGATAAAGGTAGCTGGGGTGTACCTGGAGAAGCTGGACCACCCGGTTCACAGGTCAGTCAGATCACCACCATCCTCATCACCACCACCATCACCATAAACAGTTGTATCATCATGTCATGATCATTATATCATCAATTCTACCACGATCATCATTATATCATCATAATCATCATCACAATTTTATTATCATTTGTATCATCACATTCATCATCATGACCACATCATCATAGCATCATCATTGCCAGTCATGATCTTTGTCCTCATCATTAGTTTTGCTCGAAGTGACCATCAGCTGATGGAGTGGACATTAATAGCATTGGTATGGAAGTCATTAGATTGGATTAGATCATCACCATCGATTGTATCATCATCTTATCATCATCATCATCATCATCATCATCATCATCATCATCATCATCATCATCATCATCATCATCATCATCATCATCATCATCATCATCATCATCATCATCATCATCGTACTCATGTTTGTGATCTGCTTTTTCATCATCCAGGGTCGACCGGGACCACCAGGACCCTATGGACCAGCCGGTCAGAAGGGAGACCAGGTCAGTCCTGCAGTGAAACTCATCCTGCCTCTGTCTGTTTGTCTACCTGCCTGCCTGTCTGTCTACCTGCCTGCCTGTCTGTCTACCTGCCTGCCTGTCTATCTACCTGCCTGCCTGTCTGTCTACCTGCCTGCCTGTCTGTCTACCTGCCTGCCTGCTGTTTGTCTTTTTTTCTCTGTGTGTGTAGTGAAGTTGAAATGTGGGGGCTGTTACAGTGGTTGAGGTCTTGTATGGTGAAAACTTTCTCATGACCTTAGGTTATTGGTAAGGTTTCGTTGCGTTCCTCCATGTATCAGTGCCTTGCTCTTTCTCGTGCTTCATCTCATATCTACAACTGGTCTATGATAATGAACATCTTTTTTAGGTCAAAGAGACAGAGACAGACAGGACAACAAAAGGCAAATACAAACAAAAGCAACAAAAAGAAAGAATGCACAAACCGTTAATTAGATGTCTTTAGCAGTTCAGCTCCCTGTACACTTGACGTTAAACGTGCTATACATTCAGATAATGTCACCAAGCTTATTCACGAGGCTTTGTGTACTAACCATTTTTCTGGTCTGTTTTAGTTTTTAATTAGGAAATATCATAGCTACCTTGGATTAAATAATAATAATAATAATAATAATAATAATAATAATAATAGTAATTTTTGCTTTGTTGTAGGGCGAATCTGGTTATTCTGGTGGGCCTGGAAAAGATGGAGAGAGAGGACCACCTGTAAGCGATTGATAATATTTTATTATTTATTTAAAAACACCTTTTATGCACGCAGGGTCAGTTGATCTGAATCTGAGGCGTGGATGGGGTATGTCCGCTAGGGGCCAAAGTGGAGTCGCTGAAAGTCCCGAGTATAGTAATGGGTCTTGACTGTTGCTTTAAATAATGGTAATGAGTTGGTAAGTTGGGCGTTTGTGATATGTCAAATATACAGGGAGTGCAGCAGCTGAAAGCATGTAATCCTACAATTGTCTTGAACCTAAGAGTGCTACAGTCTAAGAGGGCAATACAGAGTTAGAAATGTATTAAGTTATGATGTTAGTGTACATAGGCCTTAGAGGTAAGGCATGCATACTATGAGTTCATAAGCCATTCAACAGGAAGCTATTGAAGTTCACAAAGATAATCCAATGCATATGATGAAGAATAAGAAAAAGAATAAGAAGATGTAGCAACCATAGAAAGAGGAGTGTTTCGAATCATCTGGAACTTTTTAGATTTAAAGAGAATATACCATAAAGCACTCTATTTGCATATTCTCGACCGGTGCTCAGGCAACTGTTTTAGACATGTCGCCAGTCAGAAAGTGTCTGGCGTAACAAAGTGTTCTGATCTATGTATGACATTGTATGTGTACATTGTTATTATTATGTGAAGATTTATTAAGTGCAAATTAGTATAACTAAATACACCACAGTGTATGCGCAATGTCATAGATGTGTAATTGTGTATGTGATGTATGTATATGGAAGTCTGCATGATTGGGATGAAGAGTCTTCAAGTAGAAGCACTATATGAATTATGAATGCATGTTTATGATTACCTCATCTTGTGTCTTCTTGTAGGGTCCTGCTGGACCAGCTGGTCCAATTGGACGACCTGGAGATCTGCCAGATAAGGTCAGCTAATTGATATGCAGAGCAAATTAAAGCAAATGTGCAGCAATTAATATGCAATTAGAAACTCTGTAAGCCATTGTTATCATTATTGTCATGGATATCAGTTGACTACTTATATCATTGTTATGCATATAGCTGCGTATCAGTTGACTTTATGTATCGGCATATCATCTGAATATTTATATCATTGTCAATCATGTATCGGCATATCATCTGATATCTGAATATTCATATCATTGTAATCATCCTGTCATTGTCTTTGGGATAACAGTGTGTCGTTGTTATTGGTGTTTAGGGAGTGATGGGTCGACCTGGAGCAAAAGGAGAGAAAGGAGACTCAGGGGAAATGGTAAGAACAAGCACTTCTATTGTCTTCTCACTTCATGTCAATTTTTTCTCTGGAATTGTCTCTGGAATTCACTGGAAATTGCTCCAAGTGACTGTGTGCCTTTTGTTGTTTCAGTTGAGTGATTATTGATACTTTGTAGCAGGTATTTCTTGACCAATTTGGGTTTTTATAATAGCCGTTCTGGGTGAGTGGTTTTGGGTGTTTAATATTAGTTCCAGTTGAGTGTTTTATAGTTTAATAGCAGTTTCAGTTGAGTGATTTTTGTAGTTTAATAGCAGTTCCAGTTGAGTGATTATGGGTAATTTAATTGCCTTTCTAGAGTTCCTGATTTTGAGTATAGTTTAATAGCATTTCCAGTTGAGTGATTATAATGAGTCTCCTCATATTAAAATTTATCTATGTGTTGTAGGTAGTGTATATATGTGCATTTAATACATAATTGCCAATGCACAATTCAGGTCTGCAGATTAGATTACAAATGACTTTGTCTCTACAGCAAGCTGAATTTATATTAAGATAGAGAAATCAAACTGTCACTGATGTGTCATGTTTTGCTTTGCAGGGTCCTCCGGGACAGCATGGCCTACCTGGAAATCCTGGTCCAATGGGACCCGACGTAAGTGTCTAGTGCCTACGTATGTATGTGTGCATCTAGATTATTATTAATTATTATTATTAATGAGCTTTTATATAGCGCCCCTTCAAGGTTATCTACTCAGGAGCGCTCCTAGTCCAACCACGGCTAAAGAGAGTAGTTTTTAAGTTTGCAAGAAACAAGGTAGAGTGAGTCATAGGGACCAGGCGAAGTGCAACAGGAAGGCCATTCCAGGTTGCAGGTCCAGCGACCGAAAAAGAACGTCGCTGCATAATGGCTGTCCGCGTGCGGGGGACCAATAGCTCTGCCTGGTCAGCCGAGCGAAGAGCAGATCTCCGCTTATGTTAAAGTCATTAAGAACAAGAGGTTGATCAATGAGCAAACAGTAATTCGGATTTGAAGCTCCATCATTTCTCTAGAGACTGTGAGATAACTAGAAACATCACCACTGGTGAGCTCTCACAGACATGTAGAGCCCAGTCAGTGGTTCCCAACCAGAGCCGATAGGAGACACCGTGCTCGGAGTTCTTGGACTACATATGTAGCGATGAAGAGATGATCGATGACAGGCAACAACGCTTGCAACACACACCCTTGCACCATGCAGTCCCTCGCAACTGATAGAATATGCTTTGCATTCCTCTGCCAATGGTCTGTGGAGGATAACATTCACATTTATTCCTTATTAATCGGTAATTATTAATTAAGCAAAATTAATTAAATTGAATGAAAGATGTAGATATATTTGGGCCATGAAGATGTGTTGATCTCCAAGTGTTAAAGCTATTGTTAGAGTGAAAGTTTCTTTAACACTGCAACCACACTGCTGTTGAATATCTGTGGAGTCACAATAACATATCACCTGCAGTGGGCCTACATTTTTCCTCATTTTCCGTGTGCATGTGACATTTTAGGTTCCATTTGTTTTAATGATCTGTTTGTTTTACCTTTGCCTGTACCTTTGCCATTACCTTATATCTTTTATGTTGTATCTGTATCGTTCACCAGTATGTGTTTTCTTTGCCAGTATATATTCCTCTACCTTTTCAGATTACCTTTGGTTTTCCTTTACTTTTTACCTTTACATCTTACACTTTACAATTGCTTTTAGTTTTTACTTTTGCATTGTGAATGTTATAAGAGCGGTTCTTTTGCAGGGACCGCCAGGAGAGCAAGGAGAGAGAGGACTACAAGGAGTTCCAGGAATCAAGGTATTCTCCCTAGTTTTTTTTTATTCTCCTTTATCTTCTATATATTTATTGTCATTCTTTTTGGTGTTCCATTTGTTTATTTATTCTCATATTTATTGATTCTCATACTTATTTATTCTATTTATCTTACTTATTTATTCTGCTATTTATTATTTGTGCTATTTATTATTTGTGCTATTTAACTTCATGTATTCTCACATTTACCTTTTCTCCTATTTCTCTATTCTATTTATCTATTCTCCTATTTTATCTATTATCCTATTTTATGTATTCTCTTATTTTATGTCTTCTCTTATTTGTTATGCTATTTGTCTGTTTTCCTATTTATTTTTTTCCTATTTATTTCTGCTGTTTTTCTATTCTGCTGCTTATTTAGTCTCCTAATTCTTCTATTTATCTACTCTTATTTTATTGATTCTTTTGCTTATTTATCTATCCTCTTATTTATTCTTATATTATTTCTTTTCTTGATCTATTCTGCAATTTATTTATTTTCCTCATAATTATTATAACAGTTGTATTAGTAGTTAAAATAAAGTATACTTACAGATGAAATGCACTAATTTATTAGAGATGTTTTGGAGCATAAAATTTCTGTTGAAGGTTATTTTAGACAGTTTAAATGTGTTATAAAACAATACAATTAACGCAATGCAACTGTATTTGATATTGCTCTCCTTTCAAAGTTCAGACGCGCAGACAATCCTCGACAGAGGATCGATGGTCAGAGCAATTGTGAGTGAAGGACTTGCTCAAGGTCCCTACTCAGTAACTGCCTCGAATCCAATCTCTAAGCATTACAGGACGAAATTCAGAGAGCTCAAATAAATCGGCCACCATGCCATAAGAATGTGGCTAACGTGTTCATCAGGGATGCTGGGCCAGTTCAATTAGTAAGATGTTGTGCACACATGGATCTGTGTGTGTGTTTGTACATATGCCTGCGTGAGTGTGTGTTTATGTGAGTTTGTGTATGTTATTGGATGTTGTTGTTTGTGTTTTGAAGGGTGGTGAGGGGCCACGGGGCTTACCTGGCCCAGGTGGTCTTCCAGGGCTGCAGGGTCAACCGGGCGTTGCTGGAATCAAAGGAGAACCTGGAGAACTTGGTCATCCAGTAAGATACATTAGGCATTCAGTTCATCCATCAGTAATTGAGTCAATCAATAATCATCCATCCATCCATTCACCCATCTATCAATCCATCTATCCATCTGTCATTGCATACATCTATCCAACCATCCATCCATCCATCCATCCAACCATTCATCCATCCATACATCCATCCATCCATACATTCATCCAACCATGCATTTATTTGTCCATTCATCTGTCCATTCTTCCATCTATCGATCCATTCGTTCATCCATCTATTTGTCAATTTATGTGCAGCCCATAATGGTCATAAGATAACAATTAACTTAATCTAATCAAAGACACATAGTGGCTGATAATTATCTGTCTGTCTATTGCAGGGTGCCCTTGGTCCCCCAGGACCAGCTGGACCAGCCGGAACTCCAGGACCACCGGTAAGAATACCATCATATAACCAACTGACTTTCCTTTCAATATCTTCCCTTATCTTGGCTCACCTTAACTTACCTCACCTTACCTTCCTTTGGCTAACCGTTTTTAGTTTATCTTACCTTACCATACCTTTCTTAAGCTTAACCTTACCTTTAAGTTAAATTGTTGGTGATTGTTTCAGGGTACAACTGGTCCCCCGGGTTTGGTTGGACCTGAGGGAAAGCAAGGCCAGAGAGGTGAATCGGGACTCGATGGAACTCCGGGTCAACCGGGAAAAGATGGAACTCCAGTAAGTTAAAGCATTTGTTTTTCTAGTTGTCTTTCACTTATATACGCCTTCCTGAGATATTTTATATTTGATCTGTTCTTGTTCTCACAGTTGTTTTCCCAAAACTGCATTTTCTCTCAAACTGCAAGTTTTCCCAAACCGCATTTTTTTAGCTGGAGCCGTTCCTTCCAAACGGAATTTTCACCAAACATGCTTTATCTTCCAATGTGCATTTCCCACCAAACTGCTGTTTTTTTTTAAAATTTCTTTCAGCTTTATTTTCTTTCAACTTCATTTTTTACCAACTGCAAGGACAAATTCATTACCATTAAACACTGATTTATTTTCAGTTGAATGTAATTGTACAAGTTACTCATTTACATGACCAGTTTACACCTGTAAACTTTACAGTGTGAGGTTATAATTTACTGTAATTCTACGTGATCTTACATTTGTATTACAACCACTTGAAGTGCAATCTCTATAACTTTTTCAATATCTTTTGTTATTACTGAATTTTGAAAGTCTTTTATTTAAGTATGAAACAGTTTTTGTGGTGGAATTGGAATTGGATTGATTTTCTGGTGTCTGTTAGGGTGGAAGAGGTCCACCTGGAAATAAGGGTGACGATGGTTCAACTGGAGCACAGGGTCCTCCTGGTCAGGCCGGACCAAGGGGTACACTGGGACCCAAAGGTCACACGGTCAGTAGCAGACTGTCTATTGTTGAGCAAATGGAGCCAGAATTTAACCCAGTGATTGAATCTGTGCATGGTTGAAGGATTCAATAAGATGAACGAATGATTAAGTGTTTGAGTGATTTCAGGATTGAGTAATTGAAAGATTGAGTGATGGAAGGTTTGAGTGAGCGATCGAGTGATTGAATGGTTAACTTGTATGTACAGACACTTTCACTTTCTGTCTTGGATTCATTTACATTTTTTACTCAGTCCATCTTTTCAGTCATCGATTTCATTCATTCATCTTAATACCTTGTCATTCATTCTCTCGTTTGATTAATTTATTTTTTATTGATTAATTAATTATTGAGTGTGCCATTTAATATAATTGGTTTTGCATTAATGTTGGTTGCTTAAAGTCTCAGGAAAGCAAATCAGTAAGTAGTAAAGTAGTGATGATAATGGTGGTTGTGGTGGTGATGCTTACGATGATGATGGTGGTGGTGGTGGTGGTGGTGGTGGTGGTGGGGGTGGTGGTGATGATGATGATGATGATGATGATGATGATGATGATGATGATGATGATGATGATGATGATGATGATGATGATGATGATGAGGATGGTGATGATGATGATGATGATTAATTAAAATAGTTTTCATCCTTCCAGATCTTGACAAGGGTTATCAATTCCAGATGTGAGTCTTTGTCTGTGTAAACTTTCTGAAATAATTATTTAGTAGTATAGTAGAAGTAATAATGAAATAGTGATTAATTTATCAGTGTTGTGTGTTGCAGGGTGCCATAGGGTTTCCAGGAGCACCTGGACCATCTGGAAGTGCTGGATCCAAGGTCGGTCTAGTAGTATCCTGGCAAAATCCAGGGCATTAACCCTTCTTAACAATTTATGCTTATTCACTTGTTTGCACTAGGTACAACTCAGAAAGAATTTAGGTGGTGCTAAATGAATGCATTATTAGGTCATGAGGGTGGTTCTACTGTTTGGAAGAGGAGTGTTGAGGTGTCTGGAGGGACAGTGGAGACAAACAATTTTGTCTAAATATCATTCCTGATATTGGCACTAGGTTAAATGTAAATGTAGACTTTTTCCATGTTTGGTTTCGACCATGCTCATTTTTCAATGAATTGATCAGACGATATCTTTAGTTAGTTGCTGTTTAACGACACTGTGTCATCACAAAGATGATTAGCGTCGCCCTCTTCCTCTGTCCAGGCTTGGAATCGGCACTACCACAGGTAGGTTAGTGGCGGTGTTAATGAGATCTTTCACCACAGCTTCCCCTTTTGAATCGGTGCCATGCCTTTTAAGACCTCTGATTACGGACTGTGTATAGCCTGAGATTGAAATCTCTGAAATAAGCCACCATCGGTGTGGAATGGTCTTCTAACACACACAGGTCTAAGACCAGTGTGGCTGACTGGACCAGTCTAAGGAAGTCTTCAAAGGATTACGATTTCTGACTGTTTTCACTTGAATCAACCATCAATTAGCGTCCTGTGCATTATGATGACGGCGCCATAGAAGTGAGATTGGATTAGGTCTGAGATGTTTTGTACGATTAACTGTTGTTTTGTTTTTGTTAGGGAGAGGCAGGTCCTGCAGGTCGACCAGGGAAGAATGGACCACTCGGACCAGCGGTAAGCATCATCACCACGTCTCATCCATCCAACCATTGATCAATCAAACAATGAATCACTCAGTCCTTCAATCAATCAAACAATTCATCAATCCAGCTTATATTTCAATCAATTGATGTGTAAAATTAGTCTCTGATTGTTCTGTCTGTATAGGGACCGGCAGGTGAAGCAGGAGACCCAGGACCACCAGGACCTCCTGGCAAAGAGGGTCCGCCGGGTCCACAAGGACCTCAGGGAGAGCCAGGATCAGCTGGTATCAAGGGAGAACGTGGGACCGTTGGACCACCTGGAGAAAGGGGATTCCCTGGTCCAGCCGTAAGTTCGATGCTGATGGTAACAGTATTGGTAGCTGCTGTGGTCCTAGTTGTGGTGGCATTGCACAAGGTGTTGGTGGCATAGCAGGAGGTGGGTGGTATTAGTGGTGGTGGTGGTATTGCTGATGTGGGTAATACTGGGTATCAGTTCATATGAGGTCCACTGAAATCACCTGAGATCATTTGAGGTAACTTGCAATGATCACGGTGGTGGTAGTGTTGGTGGTATTAATGGTAATGGTGGTGGTAATGGTAGTGGTGAAAAGTGTGTTAGTGTTGGTATTGGTGGTATTGGTAGCAGTAGTGGTAATGGTGTTGGTGGTATTGCTGGTGGTTGTCTTGCAGGTCGTGCTGGTGGCGTTGGTGGCAATGGTGGTAGTGTTGGTGGCATTGGTGGCAATGGTGGTAGTGTTGGTGGCATTGGTGGTAATGGTGGTAGTGTTGGTGGCATTGGTGGTAATGGTGGTAGTTTTGGTGGCGTTGGTGGTAATGGTGGTGGTGGTGTTATTGGTTGTACTCATGATGTTTGATTGTTGCCATGAGTCTCAGCTGATGATGAGGCTGGAATTTTTCTTCCTGTAGGGATCTCCAGGAAAAGCTGGACCAACTGGATCGACCGGCCTTCCAGGCGCAGCTGTGAGTCCAGTCAATTTTATTGCAATCTAATCTACCTGCTAATCCAATCTAATCTGGTATAATCCTTATCTATGGTAATATAACTGAATCTAATCTAATCTATTAATCTGACTTAATCCCATTTGGTCTCATGTGATCTAATCTGATCTACTGTGATCTAAACTTATTCCATCTAATCTATTTCCATCTGATCTAATCTCATATAATCCAACCAAATCTATTTGATCTTGTCTGATCCAATCTAATCTAATTTGATCTAATCGATGTGGGGGGTAGGAAGTGCACTGAATTGTGACGGCAGGTGTGTCTTTTGTGTTGTAGGGTGAAGCAGGTGCACCCGGACCTCCAGGTCAGCCAGGAAAACAGGGATCCGTTGTAAGTGAAATCTCTTTGACCACCCACCCAACCCCCAACAATAACCTAATACGATGTAATCTATCCTATGTAGACAAATTCGATTTAATCTACTCCAATGTAATCTAATCAGATTTTAATTTGATCCAATGTAATCTAAACCAGTATGATCTAAACCAATATAATCTAAACCATTGTAATCTAAACCAGTATAATCTAAACCATTGTAATCTAAACCAGTATAATCTAAACCATTGTAATCTAAACCAGTATAATCTAAACCATTGTAATCTAAACCAGTATAATCTAAACCATTGTAATCTAAACCAATATAATCTAAACCATTGTAATCTAAACCAGTATAATCTAAACCATTGTAATCTAAACCAGTATAATCTAAACCATTGTAATCTAAACCAATATAATCTAAACCATTGTAATCTAAACCAATATAATCTAAACCATTGTAATCTAAACCAGTATAATCTAAACCATTGTAATCTAAACCAGTATAATCTAAACCATTGTAATCTAAACCAGTATAATCTAAACCATTGTAATCTAAACCAGTATAATCTAAACCATTGTAATCTAAACCAATATAATCTAAACCATTGTAATCTAAACCAATATAATCTAAACCATTGTAATCTAAACCAATATAATCTAAACCATTGTAATCTAAACCAATATAATCTAAACCATTGTAATCTAAACCAATATAATCTAAACCATTGTAATCTAAACCAATATAATCTAAACCATTGTAATCTGATTTGATTTGATCTAATCAAATGTAATGTAAGTAATCACTGACAGATCTTTACTGACAGCCCTCCTCCCACTATCTCTCCTTCTTGTGTGCCTAACCATCTTGTACCTTCCTGAGCTTTCACTTGCTCCCATGCCAGTGTAATAATAACATGCCAGAGCCTTTCCATCTGTGTCCAACGCGATAATTCCATAGCATTTCATGGCACATTCACTGATGCTACAGAGGATGAGGCCATTTTTTACAGATACCCATAACAGCTCGTGGCATAATTTTTTTACTCCTGGGGGATAATACTACCTTGGGATAAAATAATAATAATAATAATAATAATAATAATAACAACAGCGACAACAACAACAACAATAGTAACAAGTAATAATAAAAAAGTAGTAACAATAATAAATGTAATATTACAATAATAAAAATAACGACAATAGGACATGATGATAATGTAATCATAATTTTTATGATAATTGTAATGGTACTACTAATGGTAGTATTGTTTATTGTTATTTATATTATTAATAGTAATACTGAAAGATAATTAATATAATTAATTAACATTTCTGATTCAGTCTGCAAAGGTGTTAACCTTGAAATGTTGAATGTGTTTTAGGGTCCAATTGGACCGGCTGGACCAAAGGGTGACCAAGGCCAAAAGGGTGATAAGGTTCAACCTTTTAATTCCTTGTTTTAAAATCTATTTAGTACTACTAACTGTGTCTTAATCTTTATCACTTGATGTATAATATTTTTGTGATTGGTGATTAGCTGTTAATATAAACTGGTTTTCATGATTGGATGTTTGCATCTAGTCATTCGTTTGTGATTGGCTGTTAATATTGAAATGGTCTTTCATGATTGGCTGTGTACTTTCAGCTATGCATTTGTGATTGGCTGTTTAGTGTAGTCATGCATCATTGGCTGTTAATTTGAAACAGTTATTCCAGATTGGCAGTGTTTGATATGCAGGGTCATCAAGGTACGATTGGTACAATGGGTCTGCCTGGAGAGCAGGGTCAGAAGGGAGACCCTGGACCAGCAGGACCCGAAGGTCTACCTGGAGAGAAGGGTGTCCACGTGAGTCAAAGGATTCAGATTCTCTTCTCATACCTTTTTCAAGACTAACTGCTAAACCAGTGTTTCCCAACCTGGATGTTGTAGAACTTCAGGGTGCAATAACCCTGTTCTGGGGTGACGTGGCTCGATAATATTTGAGCAGCCTTTTCTGTCAAAAATAATGTGAAAAACTACTGATTATCATTACTGACATAAGCCTACTTATTTGTTTAACCCTTTGAACGCCGGAACCGAACGGGTTCGGTTCCCAAGGAAATTTGGCAGAACGCCGGAACCGACTATAGCCGGTGACACATATTTGTTGAACGCCGGTACCGCCTATAGTCAGTATAGTACCGCCTATATATATATAGTATATATATACAGTATATATATTATATATTATATATATATTATATATATTATATATATAGTATATAATATTATATTATATATATATTATATATATATTATATATTATATATATATTATATATAATATATTATATATTATATATATTATATATAATATATATATTATATATTATATATATTATATAAATTATATATATTATATATATTATATATTATATATGTATATATATATATATTATATATACATATATAATATATAATATATAGTCAGTATAGTCAAAAAAAGTATTTGGCGTCCGGGGTGCATTAACCCCACATAGTATGTGGCGGTTTAAGGGTTAAACTTGTGTAGAAATAGTTGCAACGCTGCAGTTGAATACAAAGAATGTTGCTTGTCGTTAAAATAAAGAACTGGAAGAAAAATAAATGAAATTAAGGCCAGTTGCCATTGACTGAGTGACTTTGTTAAGGATGCCTTGCTCTTATAAAGGTTGGGAACCACTTCACTAAACCATGAAATGTTGTAAATTCATGATCAAAGTAAGTAATATTTTATTACTGTAATAATAATAATAATAATAATTATAATTTGGTCCGATTGGCAACACAGGCCTGGACTTTTTAACAGGCTTGGGTCACAATCTGGCGCTGACCACAGGAAACAATAGGGAGACTTGCTTCTTGCTGCAATGCCGTTCAATCACCATACAACGATTTAACTCGGTGGCTTTTCATGGCACTTTAGTCGAGCCGGACCCGGAGGAGATGTAACCATTCCAGAATAACTAGTTTTCTTTTGTCTCCTGTGATGCCCGTTATTTTACTTTAAAAAAAAATTATAATGATAATAAAAACAATATTAACATAACAATAATAATAATTTTCTGGCTGACGGATAACACCTCTGGTAAAAAACAAAAAATAGTAATTCATGTAGTACTCAAAGAAGATTACATAATAATAATAAAATTGAGAGCAAATATTATTTCTATGTTGGGTAACAAAGTACTAGTGATAAAAAATAAATGTTAATATTATTAATAAACTAGACACATTTAGCATTCACAGTTTAGCATGTGATTATTATTTCAGGGTCCAGAGGGGCCACGTGGTCCACCAGGAAATGAAGGACCTCGCGGAGTTACGGTTAGTCCGAGATCGAAGTTGACCCCTATTTCGAATCAACAAGAACTCTTTTGGAATGTCGATTGGAAATAGTGATCAAGTCTTGCATAAACTTGTGGCTTTTCTTCTTTGGCTCCTGAGCTACAAATGCTGCCACATCTATCTATGCATCTGTCTATCTATCTATCTATTTCTCATTATATATATTTCTTTCTATCTAACTATCTTTCTATCTATTACTATCAAAGGACAAGGACTCCATCCAGAAATTGAGGGATAAAAAGGTACACTGCCTATCTAGCTATCTGTGTGTCTATCTATAAGTCTAATCTCTGTGTATATATCTATGTATTAATCTAGGTATGTATCTATCGATCTGTCTAACCATGTATCTACTACTGGAATTAAACAACATAATTAAAATCTCTGCTCCTATTATTATTATTTATTATTATCATGCATTTATTAAGCACCACTATCTAATGACCAAGCATCAATTGATGATGTTGAGCAATTGTAAGTAAAGGTGCCTACACAGTTACCGTCTCATGGAGACTCAAACCCAAATTCTCCACTCTACAAGGTGAGCACTCTGACCAAATTGGCTACCGTTGTCCACAATTGGCGACTGTTCTCTGTCTTATTTAAGAACTTCTATAGCATAGCTGTGGTGTAATATCTGATAGTGTACCTTACTTTATCATAGCTTACCTCATCTTACTTTATAACATTTTTGCCCATAATCTTATCTTGTAACTTTGACATTTTTATCTTACTGTTTTGTTCTTAAATATTTTTATTTAGCTTTTGCAGTTTGCGCATAGCCACTCGACAGCAGCCTCATCGGCTTCATGATCTTAGCTTACCTTTTTTTACAGTATCTAACCTTACCTTTTCTTATCTTAATGCATTAACTGATAATATGATTGAATTTTACCTTTTACCTTGACTAGCTGTATTCATTTTGTGGCTTATAATGAACGAAATGCGCACACTTCATGTCTAAGATGTGTTGTTTGCTGTCATTGGTTGTAGGGAGCGGATGGTGTGATTGGAACAAAGGGAGATATGGTATGCTATGCTACTTACAGATTTAACTATTAGTTTCAGCAGATATGCTATGCTACTTGCTTCAGCTAGTATTAAAGCTACCACTACTGCTCTGCTGTAGTGGTAGCTTTCTTCTCTCTCTCTCTCTGTCTCTCTCTCTCTCTCTCTGTCTCTGTCTCGCTCTCTGTCTCTCTGTCTGTCTGTCTCTCTCTCTCTCTCTGTCTGTCTCTCTGTCTCTCTGTCTCTCTGTCTCTCTGTCTCTGTCTCTCTGTCTCAGAGAGAGACAGAGACAGAGACAGAGAGACAGAGCCTGTCTCTCTGTCTCTCTGTCTCTCTCTGTCTGTCTCTGTCTCTGTCTCTGTCTCTGTCTCTGTCTGTCTGTCTGTCTGTCTCTCTCTCTCTCTCTCTCTCTCTTTTGCTCTTGCTCCATCTGTTTGTCAGTAATGTCTGGCTCACTTTCTAACTTAATACTTAAATATTTACAATGGTATCTAAAGAGACTCTGCTAGTACTATAGGTGACAGATCGACAATGCCTCGGCCTTTTGCCTCTGTGCCTAACATTCGATTCCCGAGCCTTCTTTTCATCTGCATTTGATAAGATATTGTCACGCTGTGTAACCCATAAGGAAAAGTTGTCCAGTTGTTGTCTATTTGCTGTCCATTTGTTGACCAGTGGTGCAGTAGACTTTTTGTGGTCGCGTTGTTCATTTGTTATCAATTTGTTATAAATTTGTTGTCCATTTGTTGTCCAGTTGCTCTCCATTTGTTGTTCAGTTGTTGCCCATTTATTGTTGAGTTGTTGTTTAGTTAGTGTCCATTTGTTGTCCAATTGGTGTCCATTTGTCCAGTTGTTGTCCAGTTGGTGGCCATTTGTCCATTTGTTGTCCAGTTGGTGTCCATATGTCCAGTTGTTGTCTACTTGGTGGCCATTTATCGTCCAGTTGTCTCATTTGTATTTAATCTGAAATATCCGTCAATTTCTGGATGGAGTTCTTGTCTTTTGAGGAAAAGTGTTGATAATAATACTCATGATTCCGTACAAACTGCACATGTGATTACCAAATGTTACCTCATGTGATTACGAAATGTTATCCCAGATGCAGATTACAAAGACCTCGTTAGTCTATTTAGAAGTGGCTTTTTATAACAGCTAGAGAGATGTTTTTTTATGATTTCAGGGAGATCCCGGTCCACCTGGTCTACCTGGACCCCCGGTCAGTTCGTTCTTCACCTTTTTACCTCTAGTTTAATCACCTAAGTTTACCTCTGTTTATTCACTTAATTTTACCTCTGTGTTATTGAATTATTTTTCCCTCTTAATTAATTACGTAATTTTGCCCCTAATTTAATTACATTATTTTATCTTTATTTAATGATCTAATTTTAAGTCTAGTTTAATTGCCTAATATTGTGTCTATTTTGATGAATTAATTTTGAATCTAATGAACTAATTACTTTTATCTCTGTTCTGTGACTTAAGTTCATGTATTTATGACTTCATTTTTACGTCTTAGTGATATATTTTACCTCTTCAAAACGAAATGTTGCCTCTGATGACCAAATCTCGCATCTATTTTAGTGGCCTAATCTTGAATATAGTTTAATGACCTAATATTGCATACATTTTGATGACCTACCACTGACATTATGTACTTACCAAATTTCTGTTGGCTGACTGGTTGATTCTCTAGGGTCGTCCTGGATTGCCAAGTTCTGCTGAGGAGTACTTCGAAGATTCAGAGCAGGGATACGAGTTGCGAAGGAAGAAGCGTGCAGTGGACGATGGTCCGGAGGCAGGCACTGATGATGCAGCACTCCTCAGCAAGAAGGCAAAGATCCGATTGGAGGAGATTAAAGGTGATGGAAAGATGCAGGAGATGCTGAGCGCCATAGCAAACCAGTTGCTTAGCGACATCACCGATCTAAGGAAGGAACTGATCGATTATAGGCTGCCCAGAGGATTGAAGGATAATCCAGCGACATCATGTCGTGATATCCTACTTGGACATCCAGAGTCTGTTGATGGTATGTTCTCTTCCGTGGTATCTCAGTCTGGTAACTCTGCTTGGTAACTCAGTGGTATCTAAGGTGAAATATGCACATGTCAATGTATTTTAGAAGGAAATTGTGATATTCATTGGTTTTGTGATGGTGCACCTCAAGGTATGTGCATGATGCGACATACGATATTCTTCTTGATCTCTGTGGTATATTTTATATTTTCTTTTACCCTTAGGCAGAAATGATCCCTCAGGAATTAAATAATTAGGTTAGGAGCAGAAAATATTTTTTCCCTTTGACTTATAAGGTCTGGTCCCAGTTTTCACAGCCATCTGGAAATGTGCCTTGGAATGCAATGGCATTGTGGCGCTAGATGCAGGTGGATATATGATGGAAAAGGAGGTAGTTTTATTAGTAGTAGTAGTTGTATTATTATTATTACTATTATTATTATTATTATTATTATTATTATTATTATTATTATTAGTAGTAGTAGTAGTAGTTGTTGTTGTAGTAGTAGTATTGCTTCGTGTTATCGCTTACTTATTGGTTGTATGCATATAAATTTATGATTGAAATGAGTCTATAGCATCATTTGTCAGTTTGTTTTCCTGCTGTAGGTTGGTACTGGATTGACCCAGACATGGGAAACCCAAGCGATGCCATTCAGGTCTGGTGCAACATGACGGCCAAAGGAGAGACGTGTGTCTATCCAGACACCCAGACGCGTATGGTACGTCCACTGACCAACAGGTGGCTCAATGTCCCACATCCACTGACCAATAGATATAGCTGAATAGCCAAACCTTATTTTAGCAAGTCAGTCATATATTCTTTTCTACTATGATGGTCTCTTGCCTCTCCAGTTCGAAGCACCATCCACCATAGCCATCTGTCTCTCTGGCTGTCTGATCCTTGGATCTTGACTTAGAACAGTTTCTGACCTTACATGCCTAACGCTCTTCTTTTGACTAAGCACCTGAGAATAAGTGGGCTATTGTGACTTCAGTTGTTTGGGCGCTGTCGAGATCTTGAAATTAGAATTATGACACAGTCTCTTTCTCAGTCTGTCTGTATCTGCCTTGCTGACTCTCCTGCCCTTCTAGGTCCCTATTATGTGGCTAGTTATATAGGGCCTCTCAGGAACCTCGCATAGGCACTAGATCCTGATAGTCTCTCTCTTCCTCTCTCTCTCTTTCTATCATTCATTCTCTCAATTTGTCTTGCGTCTGCATTCCTGTCTCGATGTCTATGTATGTCCATTTCTTTCTCTATGAACCTGTAATTATTCTTGCATTTGCTTACTTATGTGTCCAATTTCCGGTTTACAGGTGAGTCCACAGATGTGGCCAAAGGAAAAGAGCAAGTCTGGCAAGTGGTTCAGTCAACTGCCTGGTGGTTTTACGGTAAGCTTCCTCAAACCAGTTCCAACCAGCTCTAACTGGTTCCAACCATTTTTAAATGGTTCCAGCCACTTCCAACTGGCTGTTTTATGATTGTTTGTGATCAGTTTTGACCAGTTTCACCTGGCTGCATCTGGATGGCTGGTGTTAGAGAGGCTGTTCTGGCCAGTTGAGTAGATGCAGTTCTGGTGGGTTGGTTTCATAGAAACATTCTGGTTGGTTGGTTTATACATAGAAGTCATTCTGGTTGGTTGGTTTTATGGAGATTGTTCTGGTTGGTTTTAGAGAATGTTCTGGTTGGTTGGTTTTAGAGATATCACTCTGGTTGGTTGGTTGGTTTTGTAGAGATCATTCTCGTTGATTTTATAGAGATTGTGCTGATTGGTTTGTTTATAGAGAGATAGTTCTGGTTGGTTTATAGATACATAGCATTCTGGTTTGTTGGTTTATAGATACAGTCTGGTTGGTTGGTTTCTTCTTTCTATTTCTTCTTTCTGTTTGTTTGGCATTATGGTTATAGATCATTCTGGTTGGTTTTTTATATGGATCTTTGTGGTTTTGTAGATAAAGTATGTGTCTGATATTCAGCTGGAGATGTTGCGTCAGTTGCATTTGGGTGTTCGTCAGAAGTTTACGTTCCTCTGTGAAAATGTCGTCGCCTGGTTCGACCAGAAGACAGGGTCCTATGACAATGCCATTGACCTCATGGGAGACAACGACTTTGAAATTGAAACTAAGAAACTCACTGCAGATAACATCATCTCAGATGGTTGCAAGGTCTGGCTCCTCTTCCTCCTTACTGCTAGCACTTATTATTACTATTATTTGTTTATAATGATGATGATGATAATAATAAATATAATTAGAATTATTATTTTAATTATAATAGCAATGGGCTGGATTGGCCTGGGGTGCTGACTGACTTAAAATTCTGGAAACCCTATAGAAACCTGCTACCTCTTTATACATCTTGCAATCACCATTCAGTACTTCGATGTCATTGCCTTCTGCGACACTTTTGGTCAGTCGGAACTTGACGAATTATAGCAGCACCAAGCGTGATTTTATGGTCTTCAGACATTATTTTTAAAAACCTGAGGGACCATCGCTTATATTTCTTCGCTCTGGTGCACAGTGTGACCTGGTTGTTCCCTCAGCCAGAACATCCACAGTGCAGCACAGAAGCTTTGCTGTGGTTGGTCCAACTTTCCGGAATAGGTTGATGGCAACCTACAACATAGATATATATAGATATATATATATATATATATATATATATATATATATATATATATATATATATATATATCTCTCTCTCTCTCGCCCTCTCTCTCTCTCTCTCTCTCTCTCTCTCTCTCTCTCTCTCTCTCTCTCTCTCTCTCTCTCTCTCTCTCTCTCTCTCTCTCTCTCTCTCTCTCTCTCTCTCTCTCTCTCTCTCTCTCTCTCTCTCTCTCTCTCTCTCTCAAAGAGGCACTGTAAAAATCTGTGATTGCATTACATTGGACCTCTTTTGGACTACTCTCTGGAAAACCCCCTCTGATTTGGTTTGGATTTCTGGAAACCGGACTCAGACCTCTTTTGGACTACTCTAGAAACCCCTTTTTATCTGACTTAGCGCTCGTGAATAGGCTGGTGCCCTGCGCTTGGCCTTCGAGTGGCACTTTAGAAGTTTGGATATTACGATTATGATTAGCCAGGAAAAAATAAACACAGTAATAATACATAATAGTGATAATGATAATAATGACAGTGAGGATGATTATAGTGATGATGACGACTGTAATGATGATGATGATAATAATAAAAATGAAATAATAATGATAAGCCATGCGAGCTCATTGATGCAGTTGACTTTTGCAGGCCACTAACAGAACTGGACAAGTACTACATGTATTATTTTTAAATTCCCAAGGTACTTGTGATCCCTCGGGATTTAAAATAGCTCAAGAGAAACAATTCTTATTATATTTATTGCTATTATTATTAGTATTATATTTACTGTTATTAATAGTATGGTAGTATTATGTAATGGTCTTTTGACTGATTTCAGATGCGATCTGCTAATTCATCGACCGTCTTCAATGTCGTCACTCGTCACACGAGTCGTCTTCCAATCGTTGACTTCCGACCTCCAGAGGAATACAGCTCAGCTGACCAACAGTTCGGCTTCGAGGCTGGACCAGTCTGTTTCAGTTAAACACGGCTGACTCACTCGCTCTGCCACGCATGCTCTTCCACGTAAATCCCTGCCTACCTACCTCCCTTCCTCTGTCTCTGTCTCTATGTCTATCGGTGTCTATCTGTCTCTTGCTCTTTCTGTTCTGCAATTCCACTCTTTCTTTCCCGCTGTCTGGCTTGCTGGTTTGGCCTGTTCTATCTCTGTGTCTGTGTCTTTCCGATTTACTCAATGTCTGTCTGTCTGTCTCACTGCCTTCCCTCTTGCTTTCTCTTTCTCTCTACCCAGTATCCTATCATCTAAGTATGTTTGTCTTTGTGCCTTTTACCCTGTCTCTCTGTCTAAGTGTCTCTATAAATGTCTGTATCTTTCTGTCTCCTAGTCTTAGTCTTCCTGAGCCTATAGTTTTCATATCCATCCGTAGACCATGCTGTCGTTTCAGCTGACGATTATTTGGTCCAGTCCGTCCAAGAGCATTTGGAAACTAAATTTATATCTTCACTTATTTTTGTGTTAAAAAGCATTTAGTAGTACAGTTGTGGACTGCTTAAGGCAGAATGTATAGAAAAAGCAGACTTTTGTAGCTTTGACAATTTCTCTGACCAATTCCAAAGCTCAGGGGTGGTGCTCACACCTTCAGACAAATCATATTAACCTAAAGCTTAACTTGATATCTTACGTGCATTTACAAGACTCTAGCTAACATCACTGCCAATTGATCGGTCCTGTCGTAGATCTTCCGAATTAAGTACTGCCAAAGACAGCACTGTAGATGCTCGGTCGTTTCTAGAATCTGGACTGATTTTATCTATAAAGCTTACACTAGATTTTAGCGATTTTTTCTGTGCGTAGGTTGGTGACATATTGACAATGTAATGATATTCTCGATATTAATGATTATTATGTTAGGATTTCTGTAAGAAGCATGTTGTTAGCAACTTCTACAGCCTGTAAAACTGGAGTTGATCTGTTATTATTTATGAGAATAAAGCTTACATTTCTCTTCGATGGACACTTATTTCGAAAGGACTTGAACAGAAATCGATAAAATTTAGCCTCTGGCAAGACGGTTAATGTAATGGTAGAATCAAATGCCCCAAGTGAACTCAACTCCTAACGAACACACTGTCAGTGGGCAGACAGATGGTGAGCCACTGTCCTTGTGCTCATCGTGCTGAGAAAAATAAAGTTGCTAATGCTTCATATGAAGGCTGCGTCTCGTGGTTAGCTCAACACTTTAATGACGAGCTGCATTGGTTCCCAGTCGCTTTTAGTACACTCTCATTGTTAAAGTGCTAAAGTTCGGGTACGTCTTCTTCAGAGATGATGACCGAGAAATGTTAAAATGCAATGCTTTGCACCAAGCAATCTCCATGTAAAATGTTTTTCTAGGTCAATTTTTTTAAAGTCAATGGTTTTTTGGAGAATACTAAATTGTGTGTTAGCAGGAATCGCCTCCAATACATGTAGGATTATGTTAAGGGATAGTCAGTCATAGACAAATCAGCTGCACAAGTTTGCTAATATAACTCGGAGCATATGTGAATAAGCTGCTCCCATGACAGATTTTTGGGTGCTGTAGAATCTCAAAATTACGAAGTAAATATATTTTGCTAAAAATTCCGAGCTGTATGAATGACCATAAACGGGGCTGCGTTGGGCGCTTTTATAAGTTTGGCTATGTCTCTGCGTGACATCCTCAACTGGTTCCTTTTTCGCAATGCTGTCTACCGGGTTGCGTCTATTGTCTGGCAGTGTGAGCTTGGCTGCGCTCTTTAATATCTACGTGAGTGTTGCTTTCCAGCGTCCGCACTTCTTGGTCACCGTTCACTCCGTTCCACCGCCCGCGGTAACTTACATGTTCCTTTCACTCGCACTGCAACCATGCAACAGTGTGCATTCTCCGTTGTCTGTCCCGCTATCTGGAACGGGCTTCCTCTGGAATTGTGATCACACCCTCGGGTCTCGTCCACCTCTTTCTTCTCTGCTCTTAAGGCTGTACTCTCTTGCCGAGGCTAGGCTGGGAGCGCCTCTGAATAGTTACCTTTAAGAGCGCGCTATATAAATGTCTAGTTGATTGATTGATTGATCATAACTATATTTCTGCAGAGAGCTCGTAAATTGATGTTGCCATAAAGGAGATTTTTATATTTTGCCATACCCGTTTCCATGGTGATCCGAGACGTCTTACGGAATTTGCATTCATTGAATCAGTTATGCAGTAATCGGCCAAGATAAACAAAAAATTTGTTTTCTCATGATAAAATGCTAATTTAAAGCGAATCTAAACCAGTCAAAAAATTCAGTAAATTTTCCAAAAATTATGATGGTTAATTAAGTTCAGCGATTTTCTCCTACTAAATAATCGACCTCATCCAAGATCGTGGCATCAATCCACTTGGTTGGTCCATAAACTAGTTATAATGAGGATTGCATAGTAAACCTGGAAAGTTAAGGAGTGGTCATTAAACTGAAAGAAAGGACCTTTGGGAAAATAAATCAGTCTTAAAAACTAACGGGACACGTGACCTCCCTTTTGCATCCCTAAACTTCTAATAGGCAGCTGAATCACAAGCCATTGAACATTGCACAGCATTATAAAAACAAGTCCTATAAATTAGAAACATTCTCTTACATGCAGTTACAATTGGAAGACAAATGAAGTCATAAATAGGTCAAGTCTTAAACAGATTAAGTCCTAAATAGGTAAAATCTTGCTTAAACAGATCACGACCTAAATAGGTAGTCTTAAACAGATCATGTTTCAAATATGTATAAGTCAAGTCTTCCTTCCAGTATAGTCATATGATTAAGTTCAGGAGTGGTCATTAAGCTGAGAACAAGATCAAAGGATAAAGCCGTTGGAGGATATGCACTATAGAAGAGGAAAATTTCCATCAGAAACTTTAAGTGGTGATAAGGTCATGTCCTGTAAAGCAGTGCTTCTCAAACTTTCTGATGCTGTCGATTGATGCTTGGTGCTTTTCAACATCATTGTTGAATGACATGCTATATTCAAATATAGATTTCATAATGTTTTAACTTTATTTCCACTTTTGTTACTGTTGCACGTTTAAAACTGTTTCATTACATATGAACACCATGTCGTTTTCTCATTTCTTAAAGTTTTGCATTGTATACAATTTTATACTTTACTTGAGTACAATCAAAATTGTGATTCTGATTATCATGCTGTGGCCCAGTAACCAATCAGCTGCAGACCAGTATTGATGTAAAGAATACTTTCTATGCAGTCTAAAAGAGGCCAAATTCTACACAGGCCAAGTTGTACAGAGGCCATGTCATGTTCAGAACAAGTCATGTAGTCTTCAAGAGGACAGATCGGAGTCCAAGTTCTGTCATGGACAAGGCCAACAGTTTGCATCAGAGGACAGATTTCAAAGCCAAGTCATGTCGAGGATAGGTCCTCCGGTTTGCATCCTTAAACAGAATTCTTGGCCTGCAGAAGCCAGAGAGGCATGTATGTGTGTGTGTGTGTGTGTGTGTGTGTGTGTGTGTGTGTGTGTGTGTAGGTGTGTGTGTGTGTGTGTGTGTGTGTGTGTGTGTGTGTGTGTGTGTGTGTGTTGGTAGGGAGGTAGTAGTTTCCAGTGTTTAACGACATCTTACTGCTACCAGGGCCATTGACGTCGCCCTCCCCTCTATCCAGGCTTGAGACTGGCACTACCAGAATATGGGCAGAGGCAGGTGGAGTTCTGGTATTGAGGAGATGTGGTTAAGCACTTCGCTTGAATTCGACTCCATTTGAGCGGAGGTTCATGAAGTGGAGTAGAATGGTCGTTTGGAGCATGGCCTCGTGAGCCGACAGGAAGAAGAGCTGCTCCATTGTCTGTGTCTGGGAGTGGCGTGCAGCTGGACGCAACAAGGTCGGTCCAAAGACTGTCGCCAGGTTCTTCAGTGTCATCTTATTCTTCTCCTCATGCTTCGACACCCTGCAATACAAAACAATGCAATATTACAGTGCAACATAATACCATACACGGCAATGTATCCAACAATCCATCAATCAGCCAATTAATCACTCAACCAATCCATCAGTCAATCAGCCAATGAATCAGTCAATCAAGCAATCAGTCAAATGATCACTCGGTCAATCCATCGAACAATCAGTCACTCAGTCAATCAATCAGTCAATCCATCAATCACTGATGTGGGTTGAGAGCGTGCTGATCTGAGTGGTGCTATCTTAGTGTTCGCTTACAATTACAATCAATCAGAAATTCAGTCAACCAATTCGCAAACGAGAGACAGAATTATTGATAGACTGATTAAAGGCTGTATAAACGAGTGAAGGAGTTGAGAAATGAGGGTGAAGGTCACCTGACGAGATGATCGAGAAGGAAAATTGCTGTCGAGAAATTAGGCTCCGGCAGAGTTCCAAACAACGAGACTAGGCATCGATCTCGTGCATCCGGGTCAGCCAAACCTAGCACAGCAAGCAGACAACATCGCCAATCAAGACCAATCAGAGGCAACAATCAACTTTACTTTCTATAAACCATTGGTGAAGTCCTCTATTGACTTTGATACATGTAACTCAATAAACAATTTCAACTGTTGTCTAAAGCTTCAACAATTGATGTTGGAAACTTATAAAAACAAATTAAATTAATAATCGTTCTGCTGCAAAGCATCAGAAAAATTCACCCGAGAGACCTGTAGCTGCGCGTAAAATGTGCATCAGTTGTAGTCTAAGAAACCTTGTCATCTACAAAAGTTATTTAAATTACTGCAATTATGCATTTTCTGTTGCTGACTCTGTGGTCTCAGTAACTTTATTTTGCAAACATTCACTGTACAAAGTCTGTTCTGGCCTTCAGATCTCCACCAAAAACTATCAAGCAAAATCGTTGTGCAAGGCCAATTCCAATTTGTTTTTCCTGGACTTATTTCCTCCGTGGGCTGTTTCCATGTTTTCTCGGATAGCAACCATACTTGGCTTTCGACTGGATTCACCCTGGAATTTCGCCTGCACAAAGGTTGATTTTGTTGCTTAGTAGCAACCATTGACTTATGCCTCAGCGTTATTACATTGGCACTACAGAAGTTCTTACATTAGATCAGATTTTAGAAGCGTAACAAAGATAAAAAAGAAAAACTTCTAAATATCATCAATGAAGAGCCATTCAAAGTTCATCAGTAGAACCCTCACAAGGTCATCAGTAAATTAGAAGAGTAGTTCCTTAACACTTTAACGACGAGCTCCATTGGTTTCCCAGGTGCTTTTAATACAAACTTAAGCTAGCCCTCAGGTAAGCCATGGGTATGAAGTGTCAGCAACTACTTTTTCTTGGCCTTGACATACAAGGGTGGGTGGCCAGTCCTCTCCCTCCCCATCTGATCTTCCCACTGACAGTGTATGGGCAGTGAACTGATTACATGTATAGCTGAGTTGGCTAGGGGTGCAGATGGAGCAGAAATATTGAAACAAATTTCTGCCCTGGCATGGATTTGAACTCCTTACCTCTTCGTTGACAATCCAGTATGCTAACCACTCGACTACCACCCACCTAAAGCTCATCTAAATAATCCTACAAAGTCCTCTACACAGTTTGTAAACTTTCTTGCTCGAGTCATGTAATGTTCTTTGACTTGTTTCTTACCGATTCCTTCTTGAAAGTTTTTGTAGAGGGCGTCGGTGAAGAGTGACTCTGGAAGCTTCCGGAAGAAGAGTTTAATTAGACCAGTCAAACTGTTTACGTCGGTCGACTTGAGCTGAGAGACTGCCTGTGTACTGTCTGCAACAATCAATCAATCAATCAATCGATCAATCAATCACTAGATCAATCGATCAATTATTAGAGCAATCAATGAGTGATTGTCAAGAAGTCAGATAATGACACAATCAATTATTCAGTGAATCGATGAAACAATCACTCAAACAATCTGTTATTATATCAATCAGTGATTGATAATTGATTCATAGTCCTGAAATGTGCTTCTGAATGAATGACTTTCTGACTGAAATAATGAATCACTCGATCAATCAAGGACAATTCAATCATAGAGTTAAATCAATAAGAATGCAATCAACTCGGTTGAACAATCAAAAACTTCTACAGACACTAATTGAAAGATATAATGAAGAGAAATATAAACCAGATAGATTTAATTAGAAATTTAGAATCAAATGTGAGGCCAATGCAATCAACTGAACTCACTCTTTTCAAACACGTTCTTGAGCTGCTGAACCGTGTCAAAGAGCCCTGACACTCGGTAGATGCCCTCCTCTTCGAGACCTAGAACAAGAACCGCCAATCTTTTAAATCACAATCACAAGTTTATATATAATCTAAATAATCCTGCAAAGCAAACCACAGCAAAACTTCTATACTGAAATGTGGGAAATTGGGATGTCAGGACAACCAGGTGACATTGCACAGGACAGCAAGGACATCTGTGGCTATGATGAGGCCAAGATGCTTAGCTCCTTGAGATAAGATGAAGCATAACGGTTAAACACAAGCAATATACATCAACCAAAGGCACTATATCCGAGATCCATCAAATCACAATTAATTGTGATTAATCGTTGTGCTCGTCGCCCATGGAAATGTGCAGGTGCCATAATTTCACAATTCAACTCAAGCCCTTCGTACTTTCTCCTGTGTTGGCCCGTCCTCCAGGAGCAGTCTGCCACTGCACTTAAGTACTGTTGCCTTTGACTCTGTGCAGCAGACATTTGCTATCTGTCTTACAATTACGATCTGACCCAGATTAATTTCAGACTGACCTATATTACTATAAGTTCACTATGCTGCATGATTGGCATGAAGTGGTCAAAATATTTTTCTACTGTTTCACCGACGTTGGATACCATAAGATGTTGTTAAACTGTTGAATCCAGTGACCTATATTACTAAGTGATCTATATAATTATGTGACCTACATCACTATGCGACCTATATTAATAGGTGATCTTTAATTAACATGTATGACAAGATGATGGTCACTATGTAGGTCACTGTGACCTACATTATTGTTAGCTTTATTGCAGTGACCTATATTACTATGCCAATTATAATAGTACTATGGTGACAAGTTACAGGTCACATATTACTATGTGACCTGTAACCTATATTACTATGTGACCTATGACCTGACCTCTTCTTTCGATTTCTTCAGCACAGCTCGTGACTAAGACAGGAATGGCCACACGCTCCCTCCTACATACACACAAATATACAATAAACCAGTAAACAACATTACAACAGACACTTAATAACATCACAATGAACCATTTAATAATATGGCAATAACCATTAACCCTCACAATGAACCGTTTAATACCATCACACTAAACAACTCATTGAAAGACAAATTTTCCAAATGAAGAAAAATCTCCAAAAATTACTAAGTGAATGAATATCTTCAGGAAATTCTCAATATCTGCCAGCAGCAGAAAAGAAAAATCTCCACAAAGAAATCAAAAGCCTATCTTACTCAGCCGGTTCTATGAAAAGAATTGTAATTTCGGATTATAATTTGCTTAGAAGTGGCCATCGAGTGAACTCCGCCACTACCCGTACTCAACCAGTGGTGATGCCAGTCTCAAGTCTGGGTAAAGAAGGAGGGTGAAGCAAATCGTTGTTATAACACAGCGTGGTTAAACAGCAACTAACCAACCAGTGACTGATGCCTTGCGCATAACAACAATGGCGAAAGAGAAGTTTCCAGATTAGATTAGATTAGATTAGATTAGATTAGATTAGATTAGATTAGATTAGATTAGATTAGATTAGATTAGATTAGATTAGATTACGCAGTGATGATGTCAAGTCGAATGCCAAACAGTCCGTCAACAAGCGTCGAGAGACAGCGAGGAATCGTATTCTCACGTGACGTATACTGCAGTGAAACAGTCACCGACATCTGAAATAATCATCAGTCGATTAATTACAGAATTTCATCTGATTAACGGAATGATTGATTGGCATATTGACTGATTAAATAACGGATTTATTGTAACGACCCGGATATACCCATTTGAACAGTTGCACCCGGGCCCGTTAAATCAATGCCTAAAATCTGGCCGAAGAAGCATAATGAAAATCGCTTAATAATAGTTTACCAGTTTCATAATTGGCAGTTGGCTGTTGCCTGTAAAACCAAGGTAATAATAATAATAATAATAATAATAATAATCTTTTCTGTATTTAAGCGCCTGCTAACCGCACTGTGCTGTACAGTGAACATACATATAGTAGAAACGGCAGCCACGCCTAACATACATGTATCCAGTAGAAGCACATGATAACAGTTTTACAGGAGTCGAATATAACTGTTTATACGGCAGCCACCAGGGCGCCATCACGGCCTACTATTCATTTAACCACCGCTGCCAGGTGTATGCAGTGGCAGCAGTGACGGATCCGAGATTGTTTCCTTGGGGCAGAAGGTATGAGGGGCTAGCTGGCCCTCCACGCCTATAACAAAATCTGCCTCTGGGTGGGAGGTGTACCCAGTGACGAACTAATGGGCTTTTGGGTACCCATTCAGATTGGACTCAGGCACCTGGGTTGCATTTGACTAGACTTCTGCCAGCCCTTACCATTAAATGGCTTTTTGTGATATAACTTAAATGGTTTAAGGAGTCAATAAATTCTGTTGATCGATTATTTGACTGACTGATATATGAATTGTTTGATTGACTGGATTAGTGAGTGCATGTAAGTATCTGGGTCTTCATATGACCTATTAATCAATTTGACTGAATTAGGATTGGGCTGATTAGAAGCTGGCCAGATCAGATTGAGTAAGATTGGATCGAGTGCCACTCCTAACATCACCTCGTTGTTGACGGAGACAATGCAGTCTTCCTCTGCTCCATCCTTCAACCAAACACTGCGCAGCTGGAAAAGACATAACACAGATTAGCAGATTAGCGCAGACTCAGATTAGAGATTAGAATGTTCAAAAATTCCATCAGAGTTTAAATCAGAGATCCTATTACATTAGAGACTAGATTAGACTGGGAGATTGGATCAGAATTTGATTAGAGATTACAGTGATTATGTCAGGGAGTATATATATTATGCAGTAGACTAGATTTAGATTGTGAAAGATTACATTGTTTAGAAATTATTTTATACATTATATTAAAGATAAGATTAGTTGAAATATTAAAACTATATTTCCGATTAGACTGGATTATATTGAAGATATTTAACTACAGACTAACTTACAAAATATTAGAGCAGAGATTAAAGAGAATTTTGAAAAACTTAAATTAGAGATTAGAGCAGATTAGAGCAGACTCAGATTAGAGATTAGAATGTTCAGAAATTCCATCAGAGTTTAAATCAGAGATCCTATCACAGATTAGATCAGAAATTAGATTAAGATTAGGCCAGAGATTACATCAGTGATTAGATTAAAGATTACGTCAGAGATTACATCAGTGATTAGATTAAATATTAGGCCAGAGATTAGATCAGAGTTAGATTAAATATTACGTCAAAGATTACATCAGTGATTAGATTAAAGATTAGGCAAGAGATTAGATCAGAGATAAGATTAGTGACTAGATCAGAGCTGAGCCTGTGGATGTTGTACCTCGAGAGCTCCCTTTCCAAGGAGCTGAGTCACTCCCTTCACTTGATGGTAGCACAGAATCCGTAACGTCTGTGATCCATCAAGATCGATCTCAAAGTCCTAAGCAAATCACGATCATTAACGCCAATCACTTAACAATGACTAATTTTTATCATTTATTATAAATTTACTGTAATAACAGCTTCATTAAAACTCCGATCAATTGATAAAATTAATTTTTCAATCTAATTTAGTAATAAATATTCTAATGAAATTTTAACCATAAAATAAATACCTTCGAGCATAACCATTCACATTTGATAGGACCTAAAAGGGAAAATGGGCCTCAAGTGGGCAGGCTAAATACATGGATACTTTTAAATGCACTTTAGTACCACTTAATTAATTCAGTATTCTTTCCTCTCTATGTAATAATTATTGTATGTAAAGTGCTGTGCGTTTGCTAGCGTTCATTAAAGAATATAATTACTTACTTACTTATCATTGTAACATAATAAAAATTAAAGTAAAAAATTTAAAAAGTTAAAAATAATTATAACAAAACAGTAATCGAAGCAAATTTAATTTTATAATAAATAAACTCAAAATTATCTATAACCTGAAACCTTTGCCAAGTCTTAAACCAAGAAGAAGTACAGATCCGCTTAATAACATGGTTATCACAGACTCGATTCGTTTTAGACTACATTAAATTGAATACAGATTCTAGGGATATTATCGATTGGATTGGATTACCACAGATGGATTACAGATAAGATTAGATTAGATTAGATGCCGATTACCTGGTTCCAGACTGGGTCGATGGATTCAGGCGATGAGTTTGTTTTTGCTTTCAGAGTAAAATGACCAAACGAATCGACTTCTATGTGACAAACTGAACCTATGCGAAACCATTTTAAAGCCAAGTTAGGCCTATTCGTTTTATTTCAATTTCTACATTCACTTAAATTAAATTGATTCATTTGTTTCAATTATTCATTCATTTCTTCATCCAGTTCTTCATTTATTTGTTGAATTTCTTCATCCATTTCTTCATTTATTTACTGAATTTCTTTATCCATTTCTTCATTCATTTATTTAAATTCTTCATTCATTTCTTCATTCAGTAGCTGCTTTCAAGAGCTTATCCAGAATGCCACTATAAAAAAAATCGCTTTAGTAATAATTGATAAATTAATTAGCTCTCTCTTTACTCAGCCAATTTTCTAATTATTACTTCATATTATTCTCATATAACCAATGAATCAATTATTATTAATCGCCTCAATTTTTCTACAATCTCCTAATAATTTCTGAAGTTTAAATCAGTTTTGAGTTGAGATTCAAGTAAGGCATCAGTTGACAAAGCTTTTAAAGGGCACTAGTGACTTCTATAGCGCATGCCTGTTAATGCAGAGAGAGAGAGAGACAGACAGACAGACAGACAGACAGACAGACAGAGAGCCAGAGACAGAGAGAGCCAGAGACAGACAGAGAGCCAGAGACAGACAGAGAGAGAGATAGACAGACAGACAGAGACAGAGAGAGACAGAGAGAGAGAGAGAGACAGACAGACAGACAGACAGACAGACAGAGACAGACAGACAGACAGAGAGTAAACAGACTGAGAGAGAGATACAGACACACACACAGGGTAGGAGAGCAATCAGACACAGAGAGAGGGAGACAGAGGGACAGAGACAGACGGGCAGATAGAGGGGAAGAGAGAGACAGAGAGCTAGACCAACTTGTGGCGTGTCTGAGACCCTGGAGTCTACAGATGCGGATGTGAAGACTTCCAAAGAGTCGTTCCTCTTCCATGAACACACCTTCAACACAAGTCACATGCCAACAACTCAGTAGCTAATTAACTCATTGAGCGTTTCACAGTTTAATGATGAGCATGTACTAAAAGTGACTGGGAAACCAATGCAGCTCATTGTTAAAGTGTTAACTGCCTTACAGTTGTTTAGTGGGGTTGAATTAATTAATAAATCGTAAATTACTGACTAATTAATTATTACTGATTGTAAATAAAGTAAATCAACTGAAACTGACTGTCTCTTTCACATCCAACGCCTCCGACAGGTTTTATGTTTGCCAGCTGAAACAAAGACAATAAAATCATTCTCTAAAGCACAATATACTTCATCCCATTTTCAAGCTGTCATATCCTTGCTCAGCTTCTGCATCAGCCAATGACCACCATCACAAACTACTTCCACTGTAGCATCATGCTGTCTCCTTGGCCTGAACCCCCTCCCCGGATTCTGACCTGGAACCAAAACTGACCAAAAGACCTGGCTCTGGTGGACTTGGTTTGACATCGGTTCATAAGCTGGTCTCCCTGACACGGCTTTCGTGTGGCACTCACGAGATTTACGTTCATGTTCACTTTACATTGTGATGGAGCAATAGTGACTAAACACATGAATAAATAGACAGATTGGGTGAATGGGAGAATGGATGAATGAAAAGCCATGTGAATAAACAAGAATTAAGTGATGGATGGAAGGATGAAAGAATGCGACATGCCATAAGATTATGTGACCTACATCACTAAGTGACCTACATCACTAAGTGACCTATATTACCGTAACTTTTACAACACTATGCGACCTATACTAATAAGCGATCTGTACTTAATATATGAGTCAAGATGACGGTCACTATGTAGGTCAGTGTGAACAAATGAACCAATGAAATTAATGAAAGAATGACAAGAATTCTAACATTTTGTTTGTTAACGAGATTCTGAACATCAACTGCCGATAGATGGACTGGCGCAGGAGCTAAACAATTAAAACATAACAGAATTCGTTAACAAATCCTAGACACAAGTAAATTGAAATGAGAAGACAAGATAAGATTAAGGTAAGGCAAGTCAGTTATAAGACCTGTATGATAAGGTAAGACAAGATAAGATAAGGTATTTGACTGGAATAGAAACAACTAATCAGAAGAGGTTAACATGATGCTGTCAACTGTTGATGGGAATCTGTTGGTAGAACTCCATCTTCTGGGGACCTTTCTAGTCTTCTGTGCACTGTGTTGCTTGTGATTATTTTTACTGTTATTGTCATTATTACAAACAATTTAAGTAAGTAAGTAAGTAAGTATGTTCTTTATTGAACCGCTTGCAGATGCACTGTGGCTATTTAACATATGTGCAAGGTTACACAGAAATGTGAATCTAAGGCGCACAGTTGGTCAGTTGCCCGATGAAGAGCAGTCAAGATATCCAGATGGTTGAAAGATGACACTTCTGTTCTTAATGACAAAATTTAACGTCATATAGAGAGTGTTTCTAATTACATTTGAGTGGTGCTATATAAATTACCTGAATAAATAAATAAACAGGGTTAGGGTAAGTTAAGGTAAGTCGTATAAGACTGAACAAGATTAACTAACGTAAGGCATATGAGGATAAAAAAGGAAAGTAAGGTAAGGTAAGTAATGGTAGAATAAGGTAACGTAGGGTAAATGACCTTTGAAGAGGAGGCCAGTGATGCAATCCTTCCAGTCCGTTCGTTCGTAGTCGGATGACATCATAAGGAGGTACTGCTTCTGTGCCTTTGGATTATACAATCGGAAGACGAGGCTTGGTGAAGCGATGACTAGTGCTGCCTCCTATCAACCAAACAAGAAACCAATCCCATCTGTCAGTATGTAAGTAAGTAAGCTCAGGAAAAGCCAAACATGATCATAGTGTAACGATGATCCTGATGTTGGATTAATGACGATAATCAGTGGTGGACATATAGTCTGCAAATGTAGAGCAAGTGGGGCCATAACTGTTTTTCGTTTATCAGATTCTTGTTTAATACCCTATTTCAGTTTAGCAAATGTCAATTCTGTTTTCTTTAGTTTACTGTTCTTCAAGATTTTTTCTACTTTCCAAATTTATAAGCAATACCAACCAGTTTGGAGCCAACCCACGGCCTCTCCTCAAAATTCACATGAGGCGTGCTAGTTCACCACCAAATCAACACTTAAATAATTTAAGATGCAGCAGACATATGCATATAATTAATTACTTACTTAAATTAATTTTTCCTTGGGGTCACTGTTTCTCAATTCACAGCAAGATTTAAATAGTGACCACAAGCTATTACACTAAATATTCAAACTGAAAACTTAGAAACCATACTGATAAAAATTAATTACTGTAAGCTGATTGATTTAAGAAAGTGAAAGTGATCTTAGAAAACTTTTGAAAACATTATAAAGCAATAATAACAACAGCTGCCTTTCTTCCATCACATTTAATATAAATGGAATTGACGTCATTGATAAGACTAGAAATTGCAAACAAATGTAATGATAATTTTGTCAACATTGGTCCCAAATTGGCCTCTAACAGAAACGAAAACCAAACCAAATTGGAAACTTTCTGAAAGGATTAACTTAGTTCTCCCTTGGATTCTTGCCCACCACCACCACCTCTGCCAGGATGCTCATACAGGGACCATATGGGGCCCATACAGGACTCACACAGGGACCATAAGATGCCAGTGAGCATGCTGGTAGAGGTAAATAAACGATACTATCCCAATCTAACGACTTCCATAGAGCCGTTAAAAATAGTGCCACAGACACGAATCGATGGTCGCTTCAAGTGAAATTGCAGTCAAAAAAAGGAGTCAGTTACGAAGAACTTGCAGTTGTGGTATGAATGATCTTAGCTCTATTGCAGAAAAGGCTACAGTCCAAGATATTCCTGAATCATTAGCCCAGGTCCCAGATCACCCTCCATTTTCCACAGGTATTGAGGATAAAAAAGTAATCTTGAGCACTATTGCATCAGCGGTGCAATTAACCTGTGAGTAACTCAACAACACAGCACAACATATCTGTATCCACAAAATAGATATGTTGTACCTTGTCAATCAATAAATCAAATCAAAATAACACAAAAAGAAAACAACTCCTAGCAAATTCACACCAAATGCAGATAACGTTACAAACTGATATAACATCAACGCAAAACAACACCAAGAGAAAATAACATTGAGGGAAAATAAATAACACCAGCGCAGAATATCACCAATGCACACAAAATAAATAGTTGAAGCTGATAACTGCTAGCTAGTTTCACAGGACTCAATTCGTTTTGAGTCATTGCTATCCTTAATATATGTAAGTAACATGGGAACTAGCTCTAGATTTCGTTAATTGATAATGCTAATGGTTTAATCTCTGATAACCTGTAGATTAACTGTTTGTAAGAGTGACCCATGATATAATGGCCATTTCTTCCTGGTTTAGAGCTAATAAACTATCATTATAAATTGAAAAAACTAAATTCATTCTGTTTCGATTCTGCCGCAAACTGTCTCTAGCTTCTAAGTGCAGCATTAGAGCAGGTGGCTCATTATTTTAGACGGAGTAATAATTAGTTCCTGGACACACAATTGGATCAGAGCCTTACTCGGAAATAACATATTAGGTAAAACAGCACTGGTTAAAGTGGTTTGGGTGAGCAGTGCGAACTCCAAAGAAGAGTTTTATTGGAACACATGCATTGCCAGGGTTTTATTGCAATGTTAGCAGTGGGAATGCAAGCAAAGAATTTCGAGAGCAGTGGGAACGCCGTTCCCATTTCCCGTCCACTTTAAATGCTCTAGGTAAATATAAAAAAACTAGCCATGAAAATTAGCAAACAATCATGCATTCATTACTGTCGCCACAGAACTACCATACAGAACTTATATTATTCCTCAATTTTCTTTATTTGTAACTGTGCATGAGAAAACCCCATAAGTTATAAAAAAACTGTTTTTCAAAAAAGTTAATTTCTGAAAGAAGTAGTTCTCTTTGTGACTACTTCTGAGATATTTGGGTTGACCTTTAGGTAGACACCTGCATCAATCGCTGTCAATTTTAGATTTTGTAGTGATTGTTGTTAAAGTGATAAAGTGATGTTGATGTTCTGTAAATAAATTAATAACAAAAATACCCCACAAAAAAAATTCAAACCTGCTCCATTAGCTTCTTACGAATCCGTTCGATATTTTTATTTGAAACTGGTTTTCGCAGTTTAATTTTCTGTAGATAAAAGTAAAATGACAGGTTTAAAACAACTCATAACATTAAACAGAAAATAATAAACTCCAGGCAATCTAACCTAGCAGAAACTAGCAAAGCTAACTGCGTAACCATGAACAGTGAATGGGATTATAATAATAGAGTTAATAATAATAATAATAGCTATTAAAAATTTAAATAGCGCCACTTCAAGAAAAATCTAATCACAGGGACTCTCTAAGCTAGCCTAGATGATGTTTAATGTCACTAAGATCAGAACTTTCATCAATAAGTAAAACAATGCACAAAAACCAGAAGAGGTAAAAGGCCATACATCCGTCATGGCAGAGTTAGAACTATTCCATGGGGGAAATTCTCCCCAGACCAAGTTAGAACTATTCCATGGGGGAAATTCTCCCCAGACCAAGTTAGAACTATTCCATGGGGGAAATTCTCCCCAGACCAAGTTAGAACTATTCCATGGGGGAAATTCTCCCCAGACCAAGTTAGAACTATTCCATGGGGGAAATTCTCCCCAGACCAAGTTAGAACTATTCCATGGGGGAAATTCTCCCCAGACCAAGTTAGAACTATTCCATGGGGGAAATTCTCCCCAGACCAAGTTAGAACTATTCCATGGGGGAAATTCTCCCCAGACCAAGTTAGAACTATTCCATGGGGGAAATTCTCCCCAGACCAAGTTAGAACTATTCCATGGGGGAAATTCTCCCCAGACCAAGTTAGAACTATTCCATGGGGGAAATTCTCCCCAGACCAAGTTAGAACTATTCCATGGGGGAAATTCTCCCCAGACCAAGTTAGAACTATTCCATGGGGGAAATTCTCCCCAGACCAAGTTAGAACTATTCCATGGGGGAAATTCTCCCCAGACCAAGTTAGAACTATTCCATGGGGGAAATTCTCCCCAGACCAAGTTAGAACTATTCCATGGGGGAAATTCTCCCCAGACCAAGTTAGAACTATTCCATGGGGGAAATTCTCCCCAGACCAAGTTAGAACTATTCCATGGGGGAAATTCTCCCCAGACCAAGTTAGAACTATTCCATGGGGGAAATTCTCCCCAGACCAAGTTAGAACTATTCCATGGGGGAAATTCTCCCCAGACCAAGTTAGAACTATTCCATGGGGGAAATTCTCCCCAGACCAAGTTAGAACTATTCCATGGGGGAAATTCTCCCCAGACCAAGTTAGAACTATTCCATGGGGGAAATTCTCCCCAGACCAAGTTAGAACTATTCCATGGGGGAAATTCTCCCCAGACCAAGTTAGAACTATTCCATGGGGGAAATTCTCCCCAGACCAAGTTAGAACTATTCCATGGGGGAAATTCTCCCCAGACCAAGTTAGAACTATTCCATGGGGGAAATTCTCCCCAGACCAAGTTAGAACTATTCCATGGGGGAAATTCTCCCCAGACCAAGTTAGAACTATTCCATGGGGGAAATTCTCCCCAGACCAAGTTAGAACTATTCCATGGGGGAAATTCTCCCCAGACCAAGTTAGAACTATTCCATGGGGGAAATTCTCCCCAGACCAAGTTAGAACTATTCCATGGGGGAAATTCTCCCCAGACCAAGTTAGAACTATTCCATGGGGGAAATTCTCCCCAGACCAAGTTAGAACTATTCCATGGGGGAAATTCTCCCCAGACCAAGTTAGAACTATTCCATGGGGGAAATTCTCCCCAGACCAAGTTAGAACTATTCCATGGGGGAAATTCTCCCCAGACCAAGTTAGAACTATTCCATGGGGGAAATTCTCCCCAGACCAAGTTAGAACTATTCCATGGGGGAAATTCTCCCCAGACCAAGTTAGAACTATTCCATGGGGGAAATTCTCCCCAGACCAAGTTAGAACTATTCCATGGGGGAAATTCTCCCCAGACCAAGTTAGAACTATTCCATGGGGGAAATTCTCCCCAGACCAAGTTAGAACTATTCCATGGGGGAAATTCTCCCCAGACCAAGTTATACCCACAAACATGAACTTCAGTAAATAATTCCAGTACATAATATATCTTCTTTTTCAAAGTTACGTAAACAATCAAATATAAATGTGTAAATACTAAAAAAATAAAAAAACAGATAAAAAGTAAAAAAGCAGCACAGACTGAAGCAAAGCAAGTACCGAATTTTCTGCCGCTTGCTTCGCCTTCTTCATCTCTGCCTTGTGTTCCGATTGGAGGTCTGAGATCTTCTTCTGGAGATGAGCCACCTCCTCCTTCTGGTCCTGCTCCAATATCACATCCTCTACAAACACAACATCAATCAGACTAACCCTGCCACCATGCCCACACAGAGCACATAAAATTATAGGGTTCACGTTCCCATATGGGACCCACCTAATGCCCATGAAGGTGCTGGCATGAAAGGCAAATAGCACCAATGCAAAATAACACCACTGTGAAATAACACCAATGTAAAATTTACACCAATATAAAAGAACACCAATGTAAAAAACATCAACGGAAAACAAATCCAATGCAATCTAACAGTAATGCAGATTACACCACAAATTAAATAGCACCAATGCAAAACAATATCAAGAGGAAATAACATAGATGCAAAATAAATACAACCAATGCCGAACATCACCAATACAGAATAACAGCAACAATACATCATGTCCCTGGCAGCCAATAGTTGTCATCATACACTGGATTGCACTGCTACCAACACATAACACCAATACAGAATAACACTACAGTTAAATGGTATATACAGTAAAAACTGAATTAAGCACAAAATGGGGAAATTTTTCTGCGATTTACACTAATGTCAACCAACGTGAAATTTAAACAGAGCAAGAGACAACTTAAGACAACAGAGCAACAAACGTGAAATCAGCAACAAAAGACAACATAACGTGGCATAAATGTAACATCTGTAAACTGTAAGACTGTAATCACAGAGAAGAGGAATGTATGGTCTACAAACCTTTGAGTCCAATTTTATCTTCAAGGCTGAGATCCGTTAAAGGAATGAACCATTTGACCTCATACTGAATTTTTGTCCTTTAAAAGAAATTATTTTTATTATTTAATTTTTATTCAAGGTAAGTGTAATCCATGAGGAACCAAAAATTACACTACAAGCTGTTTATTGGTATATGGAAAATCAGGCCCTTCGCAACATCAGCGATTGTGCCTCTAAAGTCTAAATCATATGGCCTTACTGCTGATGTTGCTACCCTCTTCATTCCTCTGATCAACTTGGCTTATTTGTTCCCCGAGTGAGAACGGCCATGGCCCAGTCTCATTCCTTTTATAGTATTGGTTCTTCATTGTGGAATCAGCTTCCTCCTATGGTCTGGGGTGCATTATTACCTAGTGGTCCTGCCACAGCTTTTCATTGTCTTAAAACTTGTCTTTATTCTAGAGGACTTTCGCACTGGGAGCGCCTCTGATTGGTGGGCACTGGGTAGAGGTGCTTTATAAGTTTTCAAATACCGGTAAAATACTACTATTATCACTATCACCACTACTATTACCATTGTCACAAACACTACTGCCACTGCCAAAACACTGCTCTTACACAAATCCTATCCCGATTCCCCTCTTCTGTCTACCTCCCTCGCCGTCTAAACCCTAAACACCACCCACCTTAGCCGTCTTACTGTCTTCCTGACTGACTCCTTTGGATCTTGACCTGGAACCGATTCGACCCCCCGCCTATCGATTTTGATTTGTCTAAGCGCCTGTGAATAAGCTGGTTCCCGCGACTTCTTTTTTGGGTGCTGTAGAAATCTGGAGATTACGATTACGATACTGCTAGTACTAGAAGAACTGTCGTCATCTTGCTTATTGCTATTATTGCTCTAGCCAGTAACATTCAAGGTCTGACGATACGTGGTCTTTCATAAAAGCCAAAATGAAAACTACTACTAGTCTACTACCCTCATCTGTCGATGGTACAAGGCAAGCCATGTACGATTAGGTCGTTGTACTGTTATATTGCAAGTCGGAAAAATCAAAGATCTTTTAGCTTTTAGCTGAGACTAATTAGTATAATTACAGAAAAAAAAACTACTTAGCATAATTCCTTATCAGTATGACTAGGCTGGTCAACAGTTTTACTTTCATATTAAAATTCCCAATTGAGCTAAGGATACCCACAGGATGCACAGTGCTAGCCAAACATCCTCCTCCGTCCCCTCCTCCTCATCCAACTCCTCTTACTTTCCATTCTGAGGATTCTCCTCTGCCCTTCTTCCTCCCTCTTTAAGGAAGCAAGTAAAATACACAGGCAGCTAGTATCTATGTAACTAGATCAGGGGTTCCCAACCTGGGGTGTGAGATGGCATTTCAGGGGGTGCGACAAAGAGGGAAAGTATGTTACTATTGTACTGTAGGTAATATTTATGTATGTAGAAACTATCTGTTAACAGTAAACACTTGTCCAAGTTTTGACAAAATCATGAATGAGAAGCAGGAACAAAGAAGTCATTGAATTTTATGTTCACAGTTGGGACTGATTTTAGGCCTACTGCGTAAAAAATTTTTAATTGGTCCATTTATATTTACATTTTATGCACCAAGTAAAAGTTTTTTTAGTTCAATTTCTTCACCTGCAGTACTGTACGAGTGCATGTGGTTCAATCTGTGGTTAAAAAATAGAACTTTGACTTATTCATCTTCAAATGTGACATTACTTTTGTAGAGGGTGCGAACAATAACCAAACATTTCCTAGGGGTGTAGGGCATAGACAAGGTTGGGAACTCTGAGCTAGATAAATAGGTAGGTAGGAAAGTAGGTAGTTGATAAGTATGCAAGTAGGGAGGGAGGTAGATTGGTGATTGTGAGAGAGTAATTAAGTACGTAGGTAAGTAGACAGTAAGTACGTAGGTAGCTAGATAAGTATAATGAAGGTAGGTAGAGAATAAGGCAAGTCAGTAGGTGGCAGCATTAGTACTAGCGGTAATAGTGGCAGTAATGATACTGGTAGTAACAGTGGTAGATATTTGTAAGTGTGGAGGTACATGTAGGTCACTGAGTGTAATTTAATTGGGAGGTAGAAAGGTAGGTAAGTGGGGAGGTGGGTGATTGTGAGAGTTGTATATATGTAGGTATTTAGGTAGGTAGGTAAGTGGGGAGGTAGGTTGGAGAGGGAGGTAGATTGTCTGACCGGTTGGATGCCTTCTGTTTGGCGCTGACTATGATGTCATTGAAGAGGAAAATGTGTCGCAGTTTCCGCGCCTTGTTCACTTTCTCAACGATTAGACCATGACGTGCCAAGTAGCGCTGGTTCTCAGGCTAGAACCAATCAAACAAGCAATCAATCACTCAATCAATCAAAAGATCGATCAACTGCTCAATCAATCAGTTAAACGATTGATGCATCAATCAAAAGATTGACTGATCAATCACGCTGGTCTGTTATGAGCATTCATCGATTCATTCATCAATCAACCGAATCAGATTGAATCAAACAAAAATAAGTCAAGTCAAACAACTGAAATCAGAGAAATAAAATTCAATCAACTCAATAAAAGATCAAACCAAAACAATCAATCAATCAGCCAACCAGCAGAAAGCATATGCTATAATGCTACATTGTAACTGTAAATAGCATGTGTAAGAAACGACAATGATCAATCTATCGATCTGGATCGACTTACGCTGTCTTTCATTTCTGCGTTTTCGAGGTCATCCAGGAAACGACGAGCGAACTTGAGAGTCTTCTGGAGGAGATCATAATCCAAGTGACAAGTCGGGGTGTACTTGATCAAATCCTATGCCACACACAACCAAACACAATCTAATCCAATCAAATGAAATTCAATCTAAAGACTTCTACAATGGAAATCAAATCCTATGTGACACACAACCAAATCAAATCTAAACCAATCCAAGTCTTAAACCAAGAACAAAATGACATAAGCGACTGAGCAGAAAGGACAGACACAGGGAGAAAGTTCCATAATCCAAGTCCAGCAACTGAATTTAAAAGCTTGCTCACCAAGAACAGTTGTAAGATGTGCAGAGATGGTGAGCAGATATCTAATCTTATCCTGTCCAATCTAATCTAATCAAATCTAAAGATTTCATCATCAAAGTCCTTATAAACGTAATTGCTTTGGAGAAGAGGTTCTACAAGTAAACACATCTTTTTCCCATATCACAGATATACAAAAGCAACGGAAGGAAAACGCCAAATGACAACGAGGACAACAGTCCAGTTTCCCTAGCAACCAGCATCGTAAACAACACTTGGACATTTTCGTGTGCATTCCGTGTGCATTGGATAAAAGCAAATCCTTCTAAGAGGAAATGTGCTGAAACCCTATATATAACTCTGACAAGGGTTACAATGCACCACCGTCCATGAACACTTGGGACGGAGGGGTGACTGTTCCATACCCTCAATCACAGGACCTTGAAGAGGGTAATGACTAACCAGCCTTCCCCAGTCCGTAGGGTAGCAATGTTCAAATATAGTCACATCGACGCGATGGATTTGGTCGGTAGACAGGCTGTGGCGTATACATCAGCATAATTCAGCTAAATCATACAGATGTCTATGAATATGAGCAGCAGCCTATGACTGGGGAAGGGTAGTGAGGACTCTTTGGGGCACAGAGGACGACAAGGGCAAACAACCTTCAACCCTCAACGGCGGGTGGGGGTGTTAATGAAAACAGTTAATTAATATTCAGTTATACTTCAAACAGGCATCCCTTCTGCCTGACTTGGATTTACACTCAGGTACACGGTCCAACTTGAACCATATTATAATTATGCATATATTAAGCACAACTATCTCATTACCAGGCATCAATCGATGGCGCTGAGCAATTGTGAGTGAAGAACTTGCTCAAGGTATCTACAGAGTAAGGGGGCCGTCCATAAATGACATCACCTCCCGATGGGGAGGGGTTAGACTTGTGTGACGCTAAGTGACCATCATCATCATTATCAGCTTTTATGCACGATATTTTTTGTTGCTTCTCTGACGAGAGGGCGTGGGGGTCAATTTTGTGCCACAAAAATGTGACCATTTATGGACTAGCCCTAACTGCCTCACAAGAGTCTTGAACCCATACTCTGCATTAAAAGGCGAGCACTCTCACCAATCAGCTACAGATATTAATCTGTAAGGTAAGGTAAGGTCAACAGCCACAAGATGTCATTAAACACTGGATACTACAAATATGTACATGTATATAAATAATTGCAATAAGTAACTTCTATTGCTCTGGTGTCTAATGCACAAGGCATCAACCGATGGCACACCAAAACCAAACCGTAATCGGGTGAATATCCAGAAGATCAGTCCGTAAGACAGAGAGAGGCAGCCGATGGTGGATATGCAATACGAAAGAGGTATACGCTTTGAGAACGAAATGACACACGTGACTGAGCAGAGCTCACAGACACAGGGAGAGAGTTCCAAAAAGTAGGTCCAGCAACCGAAAATGCTTGTTCACCAAGAACAGTTCTTGAATTAGACATATATATATATATATATATATATATATATATATATATATATATATATATATATATATATATATATATATATATATATATATATATATATATATATATATATATATATGTCTCATATATCATCTATCATATATATATGTACATATCGTCGTCGTCGTCGTCGTCGTCATCATCATCATCATATACATACATAAATGAAATAAATAAATTAAATAAGTAAAATATTTATGGGGTCAAATATAAATAAATAATGCTGAATACATAAATAAAATTTAAAAAAGATGTTTGGAGTTTGCACTGAGATGAGCAAATGGTCTTCGTACGTGAAGCAGAAGAGTGTTACGTTGAAATCGAACGATTGGCTTATGCAACATATCTACAGCAGAAGATAAACAATGATCAACACGATCATAATTACAAGAGAACGATTTCAAGATCATTTCAATGATAACGATCATCACAAGACTCACAGTCATCATGATTCTGATCATCACGATGTAAATAATCGTCAAGCTCAGCAGCCGAATCATCATCATCACTGCCACCACCATCAGCATCGTCTGCACCATCACCATCGTCATCATCATCATCGTTATCATCCTCATCATCATCGCTGCCACCATCGTCATCATCATCATCACCATCATCAAAAGTATCATCATCATCGTTTTCATCCTCAACATCATCATCACTGCCACCATCATCATCGTTGTCATCATCATCGTCGTCGTCATCATCATCATCACCATTATCATCATCATCATCAATAACAGGCAATATGACAAAAAATGACAGGGAGATCTAAAACTTAGGATGAGGACAGACGAGAGGAAAAATTCACAGAACGTACCTTCAAGGTTTGACTTCTCCATTCCGGTTGACCCTTTAAAACTGATATCCTAGACAGACAAATAGGAAACTACCCATCATTATCCTCCTCATCCTCTCCTCCTCTTCCTCCTCATCATCATCAGCAGCAGCAGCAGCAGCATCATCATCAATCAATAAGATAAGAACTGATAACAATTAACAAAAAGATATGAACCAATGACAACTGACACAGTAGGATAGAATTGGGTAGGGTAAGATATAGGAAGATAAGAACTCGTAAGATCTGGTGGGATAGGTTGCATGGAATGTAATAGCAGATAAAGAAAGATAAGAACTGATAAGAACTGATGGGAATGGACAGGACATGATGGGACAGAGTAAAAACTAGCACTTGATAAGAGATGATTGGATAGCATCGGATGGGATGTGAACTTATTGGATAGGATGTCAAGGGATGAAGTGGGATGGAATACGTTAGGATAAGCTAAGAACTGATAAGCTCAGCTAAGATGAGATAAAGTCATAACCACTCGTTGGTCGTCGCCTACCTTGGTCAGCTGATCGAACTGAGGACTACCCTGGCGACAGGCTTGAATCGTTGCAAGTGCCTTCGAGTAATTCTTTAAGTAGTCGGGTGCAATTGTATACTCCTCTAATGCCTAACAAAGACAACACTATGATCAGTAAAATCAAAAAGCGGAGTCAAGGCATGAGTCGCCTCATTCGGCAGCCCGTCGCTGTAATATATCTTCTCGACCCTCACTTCCGTAGATCAACAGGAGAACCTCATGCCCTCTCGTACGTTCCTCCATCCGTTCAGAACAATCTTCTTCTGAACTGTCACTTTCCATGTCACTTTCTAGTTAAGCTAAGACGCATCTGATAAGATCCCTTAGACAGTCATACTTTGGAGCGGTTTCTATAACAAGCCTTATAAGGCCACATACATACATACATACATACATACATAATTACATATATACATAGTTACATACATATGCTACATACTTACATACATACATACGGTACATACATATGAGATGCAGATATATGCAGTCCTTGTTTATCTTATCAGTTCCCTATTCTGTCCCATAGGAGTCTTTCTTATCATACCATATCTACCCTAATTTATTTTATCCTATTATATCCTATTGAATCCTATCCCATCTTATCCAATCCTACCATCTCAGGTCTAATCCTATCTTGTCATATCCTATCACATCACGTCCAATCCTATCCCATAATCTCATATCTAATCCGATCTTGTCATATCCCATCATATCATATCCAATCCTATCCCATAATCTCATATATAATCCTATCTTGTCATATCCTATCATATCATATCCAATCCTATCCCATAATCTCATATCTAATCCCATCTTGTCATATCCTATCATATCATATCCAATCCTATTCCATAATCTCATATATAATCCTATCTTGTCATATCCCATCAAATCATATTCAATCCTATCCCATAATCTCATATATAATCCTATCTTGTCATATCCTATCATATCATATCCAATCCTATCCCATAATCTCATATCTAATCCCATCTTGTCATATCCTATCATACCATATCCAATCCTATCCCATAATCTCATATCTAACCCCAATTTGTCATATTCAATCATCATATGATATCATATCCAATCCTATTCCATAATCTCATATCTAATCCCATCTTGTCATATCCAATCACATCATATCCAATCCTATTCCATAATCTCATATCTAATCCCATCTTGTCATATCCAATCACATCATATCCAATCCTATTCCATAATCTCATATCTAATTCCATCTTGTCATATCCCATCACATCATATCCAATCCTATTCCATAATCTCATATCTAATCCCATCTTGTCATATCCCATCACATCATATCCAATCCTATTCCATAATCTCATATCTAATCCCATCTTGTCATATCCCATCATATCATATCCAATCCTATCCCAAATCTCATATATCTAATCCTATCTTCTTTTATCATATCATATTCTATCCAATCCTATCCCATCATATCTAATCCTACCATCTCATATCTAATCCCATCTTGTCCAATCATATGATATCATATCCAATCCTATCCCATCCTATCTTATCATACAAATTCTTGTCATATCCTACTGGTTCTCACGTTGTCTTCTTAACTGGTCTTTGGTTTCCCTGTCTTCTCTTGTCTTATAACTTCTTGCCTAAGTTACCATTTACTCACCTAACTTATTCTCTTAGTTCTGTTATCTTATCTCTGAGTTTCTTGCATCATTCACCTGCCAGAAATCTTCTAAACAGTATGTAACTGATTTTGAGGGCTTTTAATAGTCTTCGACATATTCTGGCCTGAATTAGTCGGCCATAGGACACGGATGACTGACTGTGAACGCCACCTGCTGTTCACCGGACCGTGAGGAGAGATCACGCCCACCAGTCACCCATGGCTTAGTCTGTTAGAGAAAAAGCTGACTATGTTAATTCGTAGAATGTGCGTGTGTGAGCGCGTGTGCGCGTGCTTGTGTGTGGGAATGCAAGACTAATCCTCTCTCTACCTACAATTGATTGGACGTCATGAGAACCTCTATTCAGGCTGGCTCCTCATGATTAAAAGACACCTCTTGCTCCTCCTCCTCCTCCTCTCCTCCTCCTCCTCCTCCTCCTCCTCCTCCTCCTCATCATCATCATCATCACCGTCATCATCATCATTACCACCACCCACACTGTCATCATCATCATCATCATTTTTTCTCCTGGTGTTTTCCCTACTCTTTGTCTTAATCATCTCCATAATCTTTCTACTCCTCTTCCTTCTCTTCCTCTTTCAAATCAAAAGCCACATGTGTTGCTGGAGCTGGATGAAACTGCGATTAGTCCACTTTTAAAAATAGGTGCTAGTAACAACATTACATTCTGATAAGCCTTGCCCCGATCCACTCTTGGATCAACCCCTCTGCTCAACCTCCGTCTCCCCACAGAACCTGAAAGGAACTGACCATGACTTTGAAGATGTCGGCCACCTGCTGCTCGGGTGACCAGTTGGCGACCTTGGGTTCAAGGTCACGCACGAACTGATAATGACTCTTGTGAAGGTCAGAGATGCGATAGAAGATGACTTCTACGTCGGACAAAGTCACGACCATGTTTGGCTTTCCAGCGAAATTCTTAAACATCTGCTTGTACTGAAAGAGAACAGCAATTGCAACAAATCAATGAAGCGGCGCTATCAAATTCCCATTTATTTTACCCAGTGGCATCACTAGGGAATTGCGAGGGGGTGCGAGCCGCACCGGGTGACACCTTCAGAGGGGTGACACCAAAATGACTGTCTAAAAATGTTTGTACAGAGTTTCAGCAGAAATTTATTACTTTTAAATTAACAATAACAGATAACAAAAGCATTTTTCTTTAACCGAGCTTACATGTACTGTATCAGTATCGATTTACCAAAAGCTGAAACTCTATGCTAATTTACTTTTTGGAACCTTCTAATGCACTCCGGTCAATGCCGTCATTATACTGTATGGTCTGGTAAGGGACTAAGGAAGGAGGTTGATGAGGGTGACACCAGTGTTGGGTAAACTCACACAAGAAATGAGTTAAATCAAAACTCAACTCATGCACCTCAAAATCATCCTAAGTGAAATGAGTTAACTCAAATTCACTTGTTAAATGAGTTAACTCATAAACTCACACGTTTCATACTAGCACGTTCTAATTGAGCAACAATTTTTCCATCACGCCTACTTGTAACAGAAAAATATTTTCCATCAAGAATACATGGTACTTCAGCCATGTTGTTCTTAACTGTTCACAATATACAAAATATGCAATGCTTAAATACTGTCCGCTAGCAGTGTTTACGACCCTCCCTGCCGTCATCACTCACCAGTATGGAAAGCCGACGATATAAAAAAGGCTTGTTTCAACATAATATGTGCCGAGTGCCGAAGAGTGAGTTGAGTTTAAAATAATTGAAAGTTACAACTCAAACTCACAGAAAATATGAGTTAACTCAAACTCATAACTCACACTCTTTAAGGTGAGTTAACTCAAACTCATAAATCACAGCAAGTGAGTTAACTCGCGAGTTTAAACTCATATGAGTTAACTCATACCCAACACTGGGTGACACCATGACTTATCCCACTGGGTGACACCAACCCTAGTGACGCCACTGATTTTAACTTATATGTAAATGTAAATGCAAATCTCAGAAATTCTCAGCACTAAAAATAATATGCTGTTAGGGAGACCAGCTTATTAACCAGAGTTATATCAAATTAAGTCTGCAAGATCCAAGTCGTTTTGGTGCCAGGTCAGAATCTGGTGGGGTCAGTGCTAGGAGAAAGCATGATGACACAATGGAAATTGTTGGTGATGGTGTTAGCGAGGGTAATTGACGTAGGGCCAGGTCAGAGATGTCACATGAATCTGTTTATGTATAGGAATCTGTTTATGTTAGGTTGACAATAGAGTCACAGCCAGTAAGGTCACGTGATTCTGTTTCTGATAACTTTCCATTACAAAATGTAAGGCGATAGTCAAATGGTCTGAACATCTGTGAAAATCCAACAGATAGGTCTACAGGAAGAACAACAGATGATTATGATCTAATCAAATCCAACCTCTGCATCCATTCCAACCGAATCTAATGAAACTAATCAACTGAAAACTATCAATTATGATCATTCACAATGATTATTATTATGTCTGTGAGGATGACGATTTAGGATGAAGACAGTCCTGCTGCTGATGATGGTGAGGACAATGATTGATAATCATGATAATGAAACTGATAAAATGATGATTGTGACAGTAAACTTATCTCTCAGTTCCTAGCATCATGATGATGATGACGATGATGAAAGTTATGATGATGATGATGATGATGATGAAGAAGATGATGATGATGATGATGATGATGATGATGATGATGACGACGATGAAGAAGATGATGATGATGATGATGATGATGAGGATGATAACGACGACGACGATGATGATGAAGATGATGATGATGATGATGATGATGATGACGACGACGATGATGATCATGGTGAAGTTGGCAGCATGCCGATAATTACGATTGGGATGACAAGGACAACAAAAATGAAGACAAAAATGCTGCTGCTGCTGCTGATAATGATGACAAAAGAATAAATGCATAAGTAAATAAGTAAATCCACTTAAAAGTAAATAAATAAAAATACATGAATACAATCATAAATTATTTAATAAAACAAATTTATAACTAAAATACAAACAAAATTAAGAAATTAGGTGACAAAAAGATGATGATGATGACAACAATAACAAAAATCATGAAATAGATGAAAATGATGAAGACAAAATGATGGTCATAAAAATGATGACGTAGACGAAATGATGACCAAAAAAAGATGATGACTAAATGAAGACAAAAATGATGACGCAGATGAAGATGATGACAAAAATGATGACAAAAATGATGATGACAAAAATGATTCTTATGATGAAATTGGTGATGACGAAAAAAAAAAAATATCATGATGATGATGACGAAAATGATGATGCAAATGATGATAACGAAAATGTTGTTGATGATGATGATGATGAAAGTGATAATAATTATGAAAATGAAGATGGTGATTGTGATGAGCAAAGGCTTTACTTACGTCCATGAGGCTGTCCAGTATCTCCATGTAGGATCTTTCACTGTCCAGTAGACTAGTAACAACCCAACCACGCATCTCCCCTCTCTCAGGCAAATACTGCCACCCTCCTGCTCCTCCTCCCCCGTCTCCTACACGCTTTATACACACACATACAACAAAAACTTTCATCATATCTCATTTACCGTAGTTTTTGGTTCAAGAACATTACTTTTAAAATTTCTTTATTTGGTTGTGTGTTTCATGATTAATTCATCTATTTTTATCCAATCAACATTGTATATTGTGTATTTATTTACGTATTCGTTAATTTATTTATTCCATAATTTATTCAATATTCATTCACTTTATATGTTTCTTGACATCTTCAATAAATTCATTTAAGTATTTATTCAATCAATTACATGTGCATCTGCATTTGATTAGAAGTATACACGAATACATGTAAAATATATAATAGCATTATGTATAATATATATAAATAATATATAATATACCTGTGCTACATCATACATAATAATAATATACAATAATACTAATAATATTTAATTTATATATTTATGGAAGAAACAATGAAAGTCAGTAAATAATTGAATAGCACTTGGCAGAACGACAAGGCTTTAATCGACAGAGCTAAGAAGACATCTCTGATCTAATCTGATAACTTCGTAGCACCTTTACCTCATCCGAATGTCCACCACCAAATTCCATGACAGGAACAAAAAGGGTTGGGGTTGGTACCCAGTCAGTATCATTTAACCCTGACTGCTCCAGCTGACCTAAAACAGAAGAAGGGGCAGTAACGGTTAGCCCTTGTTTCCAGCTAATTCACCCCTATATGACTCCATCGTGCTGTAGGGACATGCCCATGCTCACACAACATGTGCATTTAAGACAGATTACTATCCTTGAGTTGAAATCCAATGGGTCACAATGCATTTCAACTTTAATTGTCTGTTCTTAAAAACAATAATAAATTTGTATAATTAAATAAAAATTCCGAGATTTCAATAGCAGTTATTTCAGAAGCCTCCAAGATCAATTAAGTGATTTCAGATTCATCTGGGAGGAGATATTTAAAGATCCCTGTCCTTCCACTTCTGTCACCTTGCCAACTCAGTTATGGGATGGTCAGGTGATGCAGGAGAGGAATGGCCACCCGTCCTCATATACCGAGGTCAAGAAAACAAAGTTACAAACACTTCAAACCCATGGCTGCCCTTCAGGGCTAATATCTCTTCTTCTTTTCTCCTCCTCCTCCTCCACCTTCATCCTATTTCTCTTCTTTCTCATTCTTCTTCCTATCCTTCTCCTCCTTCTTCTTATTATACTATCCGCTTTCTCCTCCTTTCTCTCCTTATTCTTTTGCTCCTCTTTCTCCTTCTCATTCTCCTTCTTCTTATCCTCTCATTCTACTTCCTCTCGTTTTCTCCTTCTTCCCTCCTTCTCCTCCTTCTTATTTTGTTTCAAACAAACATCTCTCATAGGAAGATAAATCTCAAATAATTTCACCACAAGAACAACAACCTACACTACTCTCCCTACCCTTCCCATAAACATGTACAGAACTCAAATTATTATCCAAGCCAACGTAACTAACGCACCCAACTCCAAACCACCCCACCTCACACCACTCCCTCCCACTCCCCCATCATCACTGTAAATTTCCATAATTCAACGCCGTTGAGTTGTACAAACAGATACGGGTATACTTCAGTATGAATTACCAGCAAATCCGCGTTTAACTTAGCAATGCAAATCATCAACCCTCGTCCAACTGTTGTCAGTCGACTGCAGCTGAATAACTAACTGGGTCAGGTTAAACAGTTCGCGGCCCCAACTGATTCAATCCGGTCACATCAGATCCGTCGACCAAGAGAATAGGAAAAATAGATTCAGCTAACCGTGTTAGCTTTGGTTTCACGGTAATTCAGCGTCCATGGCTTATCGAGTGAGGAGCCAGGCCAATTATAGCTGATCATCGTGATGATGATTTGAGAATTATTACTCCAGCGCTATACAAATAATACAAGTTCTTAGATTGGAATCTGGACTTCTTGGTGACCCTTTCATTAATTACCTACTGTAGGTGTCTGATAACCTCTTCTAACCAGTAGCAAACCCTCGTTCTACCCAGTTGGGGCGGATGGGACTCTCAATCTACCTTTAACTAAAATGATTAGCAACCAGGATGCATAGTAAACAATTGCAGAGGACACAATTGCAAAGGACACCACTGCAGAGGACACAACTGCAGAGGACACAATTACAGTTGAAGAGGACATAGTTGTATAGGACACAGTTGAAGATGGCAGAGTAGCAGAGGACACAACTGCAAAGGACATAGTTGCACAGAACACAACTGCAAAGAAGACAGTTGTACAGGGCACAACTGCAGAGGACGAAAATGCAGAGGACAGAACTACAGAGGACACAGTTGCAGAGAACACAACTGCAAAGAAGACAGTTGTACAGGACACAACTGCAGAGGACGAAAATGCAGAGGACAGAACTACAGAGGACACAGTTGCAGAGGACAAAGTTGCAAAGGGCACAGTTGAACACAACTGCAGAGGATAGTTGTACCGGACACAACTGCAGAGGATACAGTTGCAGAGGAAACAGTTGCAGAGGCCATAGTTCGAGAATTCGTGACTTTTGGTTTTAAAATTCGTTAAAATTCGCGAATTTTTGGTCTATTTTAAAATTCGTAAAATTCGTAAAAATTCGTTAGACCTTTTTTACATTGACAGTGGCGTTTTGCAAAAACAGCGTAAGAAACAGCAATAAATGTGATGACGTCATGATTTGTTGTGTTAAGCTCCTGCTTAGAATTTAATGTAAAGTTCAATATAAAAGTTTATTAGGTAACGAGTTAATTTAGTTAAAATCTAATTTCTTAAAGATGAAAGAACATGGACCGCAGTGTAAGTATGTAGTAATTTTGGAGGAGAAGGAAAGGGTAATCCAACAATACAGTGTTGTTTTTGTGACAAGGAATTTGTTGGTTGTTCTGCTCGAATTCGGGAGTATACGGAGTCGAGTGGGAGCAGTGGGCTGGTCCTGACTCAGAATCAGAGGACGATGAAGTAGAAGATACAGCTTGGTGAACGTTGCCAAACATTTTAAACCATGTTTGGTTGCAAACTGTGTTAGTGACTGACTGGTCACATTGAAGCTGGAGCACTGGTGGTTTTTCGTTCTGCTGACTGACACTTAAAGTCACACACCCCAACTATGATAGAAATCGAAATTCAAGACTTCAAGTAGAACAGTAACTGAATATCAGTACTATTGTGTTGCTAGTCAGCTATCTTTTACGGCTGATTGATTGATTGCCTATGGCATTTACTTGCGTAAAAAGTTGAAAGTAAACAAATAATAAAATTCGTGGCCATGGCAAAGAATTCTCTAATTTTATTATTTCACGAATTTTAACGAATTTTAAAACTGCATTTTTAAAATTCGTTAAAATTCGTGAATTTTAAAAATTCTTAAAATTCGTAAAATGCGAATTCTCGAACTATGGCAGAGGCTATAACTGCATAGGATAATAGGACACACAGTTCCTAATCTTGGGGACCAAACTAGACAAAATGTTAGACACAAAACAAATCTTTTTACCTCTGTTAGCCAGTGCATGCAAATCATAATATTATTAGTACATTTTGGAGGCTTTTTCAATAAAATAAAATAAATTACGTATGTACATAAATAAGTCATGTACGTAAGTAGGTATACAAGCAGGGTGAGTAAATAGATACATCAAAGAATAAATTTTAATAATAAGTAAATAAATGAATAAATAGCCATTCCAGATAAAAATCTATAATCTCCAGAAATTTAGCCTCTGCTCAGGATTAACACATAAGTCAGGTAAAACAAATAGCAATACAAATAAATATGTATATAAACTATTTAAATAAATAATATTCAAAAAGACAGCCAAACACAACCGCAGGAAACCCACCTGAAGATGGCGATGGTGAAGCAGGGGACTCGGCCACAACACCCAACTCCAGACCCTTCCCGATGTCGAGCCCCTTTCCATGATGCAAGTGCGTGAATCTTTTGCTCAGCCGCTGAGCCTGTTCCTCGAGCCTCGACCGTGTCGAATCGACTCCCTCGCACCATCTGTGTGCAAAGTTCACGGATTGGCGCAACGCCATCAAATTCGACGCATCATCATCCGAAGCATCGTCTTCATTGGTGTTGTCTGCGTTTGTTGACGAAAGACTTGTAGGAAGGTTTTTCCGGCGTATGGAACCCACGGAAGCGATGGAAATTGTGTCTAATGCCGTCAAATCGTTTTCCTTGGCGCCTGATGACTCCGTAGCAACTGAAGCGGGTTGCTTAGCAATATCTTCGTCAGATTGTTCGAGTTCATTCTCACCTTTCTCTTCAGTTGCGCCGTTGTTGCGTTGAGAGTTTAAATCATCAGCTGTGGAGGATTGACTGGGGTTGCTGTTTGCATTGACAGCACAGGGAGCCAATGAATCCGGTTTCTCGTCCATTGACTCCTTTCCGGTTGCGTGGTCATTCTTTGGTAGTAGAGTCGCTTTCTTAGGAAGCATCTTTGGGGGTTTCTTGACAGAGTTTCCGGCGAGCACTTCAAATTTGTGTCGGCGTTCTGCAATCGTAATGCGAGAATTGAACGGAGAAGTGTCGTCTCTAACATCGACGACGTTCTGTGACATTACAACGCTCTTGCCTTTTTCACCAACACCATTTTCTATAACACAGAAACAAATCAATAAAATAATCAGCACTGTAATAATTTTTTTTTAAATTTGTGACAATACTACTATGACCACCACCACCACAACCACTACCACAACCACCAACAATAATAATAATAATTTGATTCAACTTTATATATTGTTTTAACACTTTAACAACGAGCATGCACTAAAATGTATGGAAAGCTAATCCCACCCATCATTAGAGGGTTAAAAACTTGAGGAATTATAGCTACCTCAGGAAAACTATAACAATAATAATTATAATAAAAATAATAATAAAATGTTTATTATAAAATAATAATTATAATAAAAATAATAATAATTATAATAAAATAATCTCTATTAATAAAGCGAGAATTCTGTGTGTGTCTGTGTGTGTGTGTCTGTTTGACCGGGCTTAACTTCTACAATTTTGCACCTTTTCACTCGAAACCTTCACTGCTGTGTCGGTCTCGGCATGGGACACCCAGTGGAGGGGTTCGCACCCCCGTTTTCACCGCTACCATGGTGAAAAACGGCCAAAACATCGCCCCAAGCGATAGGAAAATTACCGTCCCTGCAGTGACATTAGGCTTACTGCATTGGATGCAGTCCCTGCAGTGACATTAGGATTACTGCATTGGATGCATGCACGTGTAACAAACATCGAAGAGAAATTTATTGTTGGTAAGTCAATTTGGGGGTGGTGGTGGGGGAGGCGGTGGTGGTGGGGGGTGGTGGGTGGGGGGAGGTGGTGGTGGGGGATGTGGGGTTTAGGAGGCGGGTGGGGGGAGGTGGGGGTGGTGGGTGGAGGTGGTGGGGGTCGTGGGTGGTGGGTGGGGGTGGTGGTGGGGATGGCTTGGGGGTGGGAGGGGGTGGTGGGGGTGGTGGGTGGGGGTGGTGGGGGTGGTGGTGGTGGGGATGGCTTGGGGGGTGGGGATGGGAGGGGGGTGGTGGGTGGGGGTGGTGGTGGGGATGGCTTGGGGTAGGGGTGGAGGGGTGGGGGTGTGGTGGTGGGTGGTGGGGGTGCAGGGATTGAAACTTAAAACCCCGGGCAACGCCGGGTAGGTGGTGGTGGGTGGGGTGTGGTGGTGGGGGTGGTGGGTGGTGGGGGATGCAGGGATTGAAACTTATAACCCCGGGCAACGCCGGATAATCCAGCTAGTCTATATAATAAAGCGAGATTTCTGTGTGTGTGTGTGTGTGTGTGTGTGTGTGTGTCTGTTTGACCGGGCTTAACTTCTACAATTTTGCACCTTTTCACTCCAAACCTTCACTGCTGTGTCGGCCTCGGCATCGGACACCCAGTGGAGGGGTTCGCTTACCCCCTTTTCACCGCTAACATGGTGAAAATCCCCCAAAACTCTACCCAACCGACCGTCCCTGACGACCCAGCGCGAAGCGCTTCTATTTATGGCGCCGGTATTCCCCAACGTCATTAATAATGCGCATTTAACGACAAGCGGTTCTATTTATGGCGCGGATATTCCCCAACGTCATTAATAATGCAAATAAAGACGTTGTTTACTTTCGCACAAAATTTAATTACGATCGAATCGAACTATATTCATCGTTTTACAGCAAAATTGTATGTTCAAAGACTCTGCTTTACTAAGGGCAGTGAGGGCTAGATTTCTGGCGTTTTCTTGAATCCGCCAACGCCGGCTTCACCCTCTTCGACTGCGAAGCAGTCAGTCCACGGGAGACTGCGAAGCAGTCGTCGCCACTCGACTGCGAAGCAGTCAGTCCACCGGAGACTGCGAAGCAGCCGTCGCCAGAGGGCGACTGCGAAGCAGTCAGTCCACGCCTAGACTGCAAAGCAGTCTCCCCCACAGGTCGCCTAAATTTCTTCCTTATTCGCTACACGGATTTAAACATATACCTAAATTTGTTGCTTATTCGCTACAGGGATTGAAACTTATAACCCTGCGGGGCAACGCCGGGTAAACCTGCTAGTAATTGTAATAAAAATTATAATAAAAATAATAATAATATAATAATAATAATAATTATAATAATAAAAATAATAATAACAAAATAATAATTATAATAATAAAAGAAACAGAAATGTCACTCACTGGTGAAGCCCACTTTTCTGTTACACTGGCCTCTGACGGGCACTGTTACTGAATGTTCATGAAGCCTCTGGCCTGTGGCCGCCGGCGGCCTCTGATGCACACTGATATTGAATATCAATGAAGCCTGTAGCCCTGGTCAGAGGCCTCTAGCGGCCTCTGATGCGCACTGTTTAAAATGAGATTTTCACAAGTTTTTAACTATGAAGGTCATAGTAAATTTCACACACATTCGAAAACACATTTCACACACATTCGAAAACACATTTTCAAATTGCTTTTAAACCATCTTAGGATGAGCTAGTAATAATAATAATAATAATAATAAACAATCTGCCACACATAAAACTGCTAAATATGCTGGGCTGTTTGTCTACTGAAACTCAACATCACTGCCAAAAGTACAGAATTTGGCCTGAAATCGTAATTCACCTCACGATGTGGGACCAGAGGCGCAAGTCGCACAACTGAGGATTTTTATTGGGAAAGTAACTATTTTAAAATGATGATTAAGATTTATGATTTTGAACCCTGTAATGATGTCAGGATGTGTTTAAATGTTGTTATCTATGATATTTCACTTTGCCTGCATTATAAATTTATACTGGTGTTGAACAAATACAGTACAGGTAATGTGTCTTAAGTCACAATATTTTGTTAGTTTGGAAAAAATTACCACAAATTTGACAGTAGGGACATTTGGCTGTCCCGACTAGGTCAGGTGGCAACCCTAGTGAGGAGCAAGGCCACAACCTCTTCCAACGTCTTCGCATCTATATGCAAAAGCACAATGTCACTGTCTTCAGAGGCACTTCTCTCGATGGTCTTGAGGGCGAGGCCTGATCTTCTAGAAATAACATTTCTACCTCTTAATGTAATTCATCATTCCTGGGATCAGTCCTGCCTTGGAAAATGCTGATGACGGTGATGATGATGATGATGATAAACATGTAGTCATTCCAGATAATTTTTTTGTCTCGGGACATTTTATAAGTCCTCACTGATCATATCTATTATACTTGTAATATAAATAATAACTATTATTATATTATCAGTGTTATTATAGCTAATTATCATTATTCTAATTATTCTAATTATTCTTGATTCTAAAAACAAAGAAAACGAAAAACCAACGGATGATAATGTGCCATTAATATTATTTCTGATCACTTTTATTCATGGCACTGCAACTGGTAAAATACAAATGAAATTAAAATAGAAATACCAGAAGTATTATTAAACAGACATTTACAATTAATTAACAAAACATTACAGGTACTACAGTTTATTGATCTGTAGAACTTAACACTTTTAAAAAGGATGCATGGGCGCTTGTAAACTGGGTAAAGCTACGGTGCCTGCCCTCCTGCCATTCACATCTGACTGCTTTAAAATCAGTGTTGGGGTAAATAGTCAGGTTGACTATTTAAATAGAATAGTAAATAGTTCTTGAAGAAAACTATTTAAATAGTATTTAAAATAGTCAATAGCTGCAGACTATTGCAAATACCACTTGACTATTTAAAAACTATTTAGCCATTATCAGTGACAGTTACATATAGGCCTAAATATTGAGAAAATTTGGAAATTTTCTAATGCAGTAGGCTGAACGTTCCGATAGTAGTTCTTGTAAACTTTGAGTAACAGCAAACGTTCAAGTACCACATCATTGTCCACATGACTATTCAAAAACTAGCTATTATCAGTGTCAGTTACATATAATTATTGAGAAAGCTTGACATTTTCTAATGTAATTACCGGTAGTAGTTCTTGTTAACTTTGAGACTGGTGGTTGACTATTTAAATTTTAATAAATAGTAAATAGTCGCATACTATTTAAATACTATTTCAATAGGACCTTTTTCATGACTATTTTAAATAGTGGCATCAATAGTCATAAACTATTTAAATACTATTTAAATAGTATTTACTATTTAAATAGTACCCAACACTGTTTAAAATATATTCTTTATTAATTGACAACCCTTCCTATGCTCAACTCTGTCACTAGCTGATACCCGTCTCTTCTTAGCCATAAGAAGCTTTAGTGGTCATGTCCTTCATGGTTTATTGCCTCAAATTAAATTAACTGGATATCTGTTGTGCCCCAGAGGCCATAATCTTACTTTACCCCATTCTGATAATCTGGCTAGAAAAACCTTTATTATTAGGATGCTTTTTGATGTTGTTTAATTAGTAAAACTGCTAAACATTTTAGATAATAGTTTTAGTTTTTAAAATATATAGATCTATTATTATGATGCTTTAGATGTAGTGTTATTAGCCTAGTAATATTTAATTATTTTTTAAAATTTACACTCCTTTTTCAAATATTATTATCTTCTTATTACTTCTATGTTTTATATTTTTTCTATACTTGTTCACCAATGCGTGGTTCGCTTTTGGTTTTTCAATAATGAATAATAATAATAATAATAATAATAATAATAATAATAATAATAATAATAATAATAATAATAATGATAACGATAAAAATAATAATAACTTTCCGCGGCACTTTCCCTCTCTCGAATCCTGAGGAATAGAGGCCGTTCCAGATGATTTACTTATTTTAATTAATATTTAAGTCCCCAAGGGATCATGTGTACTTTGGGGCATAAAATAATAATAATAATAATAATAATAATAATAATAATAATAATAATAATAATAATAATAATAATAATAATAATAATTCCAACTGCTTTAGCGCACTTTGGAGAACACTTTTGAGCATACTTTTTATCTACAATATATCCTTTTGTCGTGTTTTGCTCCTATCCAGCACAAATTTCTGTAAGAAACCAATAAAATAATGGTTGCCAAATCTAGTTTATTATTTGTTGTTTACTGGCGATATATCTCGTACCCGTTTTCGGTATTCCGTCCGTCGATCCAACAAGGAGGGCCTGACCGTCACGCAGCACCCCGCTAAGGAACTCTTCGAGGTACTCCTCATCGCGAATCCTCTGGCGCAGCGCGGCCATCCTCTCCCTGCACTGGGTCAGACTGCGTTCGACCGAATGGGCAGTGGCCTGGCCCCTCGGGTCGAGGCAGTCGAGGTGGGGAGCGGTCGAAGGGACGAGGACCCCATCGACGCCATATCGTCTGCGCCAGAACGCCTCGAAAGCGTCTTTCAAACTAGACGCCATCGCCTCCTATCGGCGGCCATTTTCGACGATACACGATCAACAACACAAATATCGACTCGAGACCGACTCAAAAGCATCGATTAACACTCAAACGAAACAGAAGAATAACCACTGCAACGATCTTTGTCTAAACACAAACTAATTAGCGTTAATTGTCGCCTAATTTTGCCGGATAGAAAACGTTTCCGTATGTGGGTACGTGTGGGGCTCATGTGTTCATATCCTATGTACACTAACGCCCTCTGGATGTCCGCGTGTTTCTGTTGACGATAATAATCCCAAGCTCTGCGTAACACCGTTTAAATTTTATGATCGATAAAACAGACAGCATCCATCATTCACTGTGTATTTAAAATCCTTCACGTGGATATAGCACTGTCGATCGATTACACAAACAAAAACTAGTTCGCTAGATGGCTGCGTGACAGGTGACAGACAATAATAAATGTGGAGCCGCGCAGCCCTGGGAATAAGTTCAATACAGGCTGAAATCGTAGGCCAGTATCTCAATAGGCCTACAATGTGAAACTTTAATTTATAATATATATGTGTATATATATATATATATACTGATACATATGTCACAATATATATAATACTCAAATTGTAATGTGTACAGTGAACATATATATATATACATATGTATATAAATATATAATGTTCACTGTATATGTATATATATAAATATATATATATGCATATATATATATATACACACACACATATTTAGGTCACAGACTGTCCAAGTGCCTGCGGGCTGGCCCGGCTGGCTATAGCGTAGGTGGCCGTAAAAAGGTCCGCTTTATTTAAAAAGGGACTTTTAAGGGATTTTTCAGCACACTATTAATAGTTTTAGGCAATTAATAGTTTTAGGCTGGCAGTTGATCGTGCGCGGGGTGTAGTTGAGGGTCCTTGTAAGGCAGTAGTTTGCCGACCGTGCATTGTGTGAGAGACCATTTCAAATGGTTCCCACATCTGAGTCATCCCTCGATTTACCTCTCTCTTCTCTGTCTGTCTGTCTGTCTGTCTGTCTGTCTGTGTCTGTCTGTCTGTCTGTCTGTGTGTGTGTGTGTGTGTGTGTGTGTGTGTGTGTGTGTGTGTGTGTGTGTGTGTGTGTGTGTGTGTGTGTGTGTGTGTGTGTGTGTGTGTGTGTGTGTGTGTGTGTGTGTGTGTGTGTGTGTGTGTGTGTGTGTGTGTGTGTGTGTGTGTGTGTGTGTGTGTGTGTGTGTGTGTGTGTGTGTGTGTGTGTGTGTGTGTGTGTGTGTGTGTGTGTGTGTGTGTGTGTGTGTGTGTGTGTGTGTGTGTGTGTGTGTGTGTGTGTGTGTGTGTGTGTGTGTGTGTGTGTGTGTGTGTGTGTGTGTGTGTGTGTGTGTGTGTGTGTGTGTGTGTGTGTTTAAAATGTAAATGTACACGTTTATTCTATAGCGACCGCATGGCCACAATTCTGGGCGTGTGAGGGCGCGCGTGTCTCGTATTCAGTCGGAAAATAAATTGGACGCATGTTTTATTGGCGGTAGCACTGGAGTCCAGCGGTGCTTGGAGTTCGGAAGCATTGGATTTTGTGTCGGAACTGAGACAAAGGTTGACGGATACAACTCGTGACACACTTGAGACAAGCAGCACAAGCTACCTGTTCGAAAGACTCTCGGTAGCTGTCCAACACGGAACGCCACACGCTTTTCTTCTATGACGATGCTGCTGCTGCTGCTGCTGCTGCTGCTGCTGATGATGATGATGGCTCAGATGGGGTATGGGCGGCGATCCAGGGGGGTCGAGGGGGACAAGACCCCCCCCCACCTTTAACAGTGGGGGAACCCCCAAATTTTGAAGAAACACCAAAAAAGGTCATCAAATTTTTTCTTACTCAGGTTAAAAAATTTGTCGCGCTCACGAAAAATTTTTTAGACCTCTTTTTTGACCAGATCAGTTCAAAACTCTTTTTTGACCAGATCAGTTCCCAAATGTCCCCCCCCCCACCTCTCAAACAAGATCGCCGCCACTGGATGGGGACCCATTACTCAGATGGGGGCCCATTTGAAATGGTTCCTCACACAATGCACGGTCGGCAAACTACTGCCTTACAACGCCAGGGCACCAAAACCCTATATATGGGATAGGGTCAAACAAATCGTGCATAAGCCTGCTCTGCCATCTGATCTGACTCATGTAACTGCTGCAGATCTTAATGATCACTATTCGACCATCTCCACTGACAACGATAATCAACTTCCATTATTCAAACAAACCGTTAATGATGAACATCAATTATTAACCGAACATGAAGTATGGGTATTTACAATGCTTGATCTGCATCACATCACAGCTGAGGGGATGGATGTATGCCGTCGTGGTTTTTGCGCCTGTTGGCACCAGTGGTCTCACCTATAATAACTCATTTGTATAATCTATCCATCAACCACCGTCGTGTTCCTGTACAATGCAAAATTGCGAGGATTAGAACTGTTCCGAAGCTCCCTAATTCCACTACTCCTGCCGATATCGGTAGTACCAATCCTCTCCAGACTCATCGAGCGTTACATCGTGCGAAGATTTCTATACAAGGCCTTCGAGGCACCAGGCACCTGGATTCTCATACAAACTCGATGATCAGAGGTCTATCCTTTATCCATACTGCATCATATAACCATAACGACGTTGTTGCAAAAATAACGATGTACCGTATACAATATTGTTGCTCAATGGATTTTTCGAAAGCATTCGATACCATCCGCCATTCGTCGCTTGCCGAGAAACTATCCGACTTGGACCTACCAGACACAATCTACAACTGGCTAATTAGTTACTTCTCTGATAGAGGCCATGTAACCAGGTTCGCGGGTGTTGACTCGGCTGTTGCTTACATAAATGCCAGCATAGTTCATGGATCTGCCCTAGATCCGCCGTCATAATGTTGTTGGGGCATCCTAGTAACAATTGCAATCGCATCGATAAATATGCTGATGATACCTATCTGTTGGTTGGTTCGATGCACCTATCCACGGTTGATGGCGAGTTTGTGGCAATAGCAGAGTGGGCTCTGAAAAACAACTTACGACTTACGGAGTCTAAGACGCGACAAATGATTGTCTCCAGGACCGCCGTCCACCGCTCAGCCGCTCCACCGTTCCTTATCCCTAAAGCCACCAGAGTTGAAGAACTTAAGGTTCTTGGAGTCACCTTAAGATCCGACCTTCGTATGACTTCGCACATTGAGTCTACTTGCCGTATGTTCTTCCTCTATGTATGTACTGACTGAATGTGCTCTGATCACATGGTCTCTCGGTGTCTGCTACCCAAGTTGTTGCCAAAGCTACTACCATTGCTAACCTTACGTATGCCTCGCCGGCCTATAGTGGGGATATACTAGAGCAGCTGAACGCGACAGGATCGACCAGCTCATCGGGAGAATGAAGCGTCGCGGCCTTTTACATCCTTCGATTCCTACCGCTGAAGTATTGGCTTCTGAGGCTGACGCTCGCTTTTTCGGACAATTCTTACTAATGAAAGACATGTAGTACGCCATCTATTCCCCCTAACCGACCCAGTGGCCGTGTCCTCCTACCTGGTCTTCATGACTTTTCACTCCCTTGCAAGGATGACTCTAACTTTATACCTAGAGTTTTATATAAAAATATATATTGATTACTTATAGTCTTATATCAACTACCTTTATATCACTCATCTAATCCTTTTATAACGTACTCCTGCTGTAGCATGCATTTAGTGTATTGAAGTTGCGTTCTGACAGCTTGTATTAGTAATAAACGAAAATTGATTGATTGACATAAGGACCCTCAACTACACCCCGCGCACGATCAACTGCCAGCCTAAAACTATTAATTGCCTAAAACTATTAATAGTCTGCTGAAAATCCCTTAAAAGTCCCTTTGGCTTTTGAAAATAAAGCGGACCTTTTTAACGGCCACGCAGAGGCGGATTAAGGCATGTTCAACATGTTCGGTCGAACAGGCCCGGGCCCCCACATTTTAGGGGCCCCCACACATGCAATATAAATAATTGAAAAATTGATTGCTAGTCAACTGTTTAGCTATTTGGATGCTAATAATCTGCTTCCTCCATGCCAATCTGGGTTCCGTAAGGGTCACTCTACTGAGTCCCTCCTTCTCCGCCTTCTCTCAGACGTCTATGGTGCCATGGACACATCTCAGCTCACTCTGCTGGCCCTTTATGATGTGAGTGCTGCCTTTGACTCGGTAGACCACAGCCTCCTCCTGAGTCGTCTCTCCTTAACCTTTGGAATCCGGGACCAACCACTTCTCTGGATCTCTTCTTACCTCTCGGAGCGTTCCTACTCCGTCATCTTTCACTCATCTAGGTCGCTCTGGCGTCCTGCTCCTTTTGGCCTTCCACAAGGATCCGTTCTTGGGCCACTTCTCTATATTCTCTTTACTGCAGACATTGGACCTATCCTTGCATCCTGCTCCCTCTCGAGCCATTCTTATGCCGATGATGTTCAGTCTTATACGCATTGCCTAGCATCCCAGGCTGGTTCTGCGATCAGACTTGTGTCGCATGCCACAGATGCACTTACTTCCTGGATGGCATCCAATAGATTACGCCTTAACCCGTGTAAAACTAATTATATCTGGCTTGGTACCCGCCAGCAGTTGGATAAGCTGGACCTGGGGTCTCTCTCCTCTGAATTTCCCACCTTCGTCTTCTCCACCTCCGTTCGGAACTTGGGGGTGGTCCTGGACCAAGAATTGACCTTTGTGCCGCATATCGCGGCCCTGACTCGCTCCTGCTACTATTGCCTGCGCCAACTACGGGTGGTGTCCCTCTCTCTCTCTCCTTCTTCTGCTTCCACCTTGGTCCATGCCTTCGTTGTCAATCGCCTAGACTACTGTTCCTCTCTCTACTTTGGGCTTCCACAGGTCCGATTGCATCCCTTGGAGGGGGTCTTGCGGGCTGCTGCTCGCTTGGTGGGCGGTGTCCCCAAGTATGGTCACATCTCTGCGTACATGCGGGATGTTCTCCACTGGCTTCCGATCCAGCAGCGCATTCACTATCGAGTCTCCTGCATAGTGTGGCATTGTCTTCTCGGCATGGCACCAGCTTACCTTCTGGAGCTCTTTACCCTTACCTCGGCCTGCTCTGGTCGCCGATCTCTGCGCTCGGCTTCCAGAGGTGACTGTGTGGTCCCTCGTGCACGCACTTCAACTAGACAGCATAGGGCTTTCTCGGTCGTAGGTCCTTCTCTGTGGAACGGCCTACCATCTGACCTGCGTTCTCTCCCACGGGATATGTCTAGTACCTTTTATAAGAACCTCAAGACTTTCCTTTTTGACCGGGCTTGGGTCGGGAGCGCCTCTGAGTAGTTGCCTTGAAGGGGCGCTATATAAATTACGTTGATTGATTGATTGATTGATTGATTGAAAACACTTTTAAATATTTATACTTATTGTTATTTTTTGTTAAGTATAATAGTAAATATGAGCCAAAAAACTGAGAATAAATAATTCGAATACTACTCATTTTAATCAGTGTGGGAATTGTAGAAAAAAGACTTGGGCGGTTTGAACATTTTATCCGTATTTTGCAAACTGATGACAACGAAATTTTGAAGCAACTGATTTCAACATTAGCAGTTTTGCAAATCAGACTTGAATCAAAATCAATACCCTTGTTGAGAAAATTCAAACATGCATACATGATACACCATAGAAATTTCTCCTAATTGTCAGAGACTCGGAGTCAAATAATGCTAAATCACAGTAGAACAACTGAGGGATGGGAAACGACCCCTGGGGTGTGCAATGAAGACTTTACTGTGGGGTCGTAAGAAAGATTGGGGGCTTGAACCCAAACTCCACGACAATTTTCACCATGATTTTAATATACACAAATACACAACTTTCGCAAATGTTTCCATTATCAGGCTGATTCATCACAAAATCAGCCAGAAATGCTAGTAATTTTTTATTCCTATTTTTAATTGCTTATTTAAACACTTACTACCGGACCGGAACTGGGGCCCCCACAATTTTACTGAACAGGGCCACCACATTTGTTAATCCGGCCCTGCGGCCACGTATACGCTATAGCCAGCCCGCAGGCACTTGAGGAGACTGCAAGCGATCCGATGGATAGCTCGCAGTCTCCTCAAGTGGTAGTAGCAAGTACGAGTAGGTAAAGAGAGGTGAGAAGCAAAGGTTGTCTAAGGTGACTCCCAGGTCGCGGACATTCGTAGAGTATGAGAAGGTCGGAAAGTGAGCTGAGAGAAGTGAGAAATAATATAATAACATAAAACCATAGCATTTCGAGGCACGTTCACGAATGTTGTAGGGGACGTGCCTAAATTTCTCAGATTTTTGTTGAAGCTGGGATGGTAATCGTGTCGTAATCTCCAAACTTCTAAAGCGCCACTCGAAGGCCAAGCGCAGGGCACCGGCCTACTCATGAGCGCTACGTCAAGTCAGAGGGTGTTTCCAGAGAGTAATCCAAGAGAGGTCCTTACGTTACGGCGTTGGACAGCCACAGAGAGTATCTGGAACAGAAGGCTGTCTCTAGAGTAACGGTTTGTCTTTAGAGAGTAACGGGTTGCATCCGTCAACATCCGATTCTCCTCCTATCCCAGTCTTTCTCGACCTCCAGTCACTACTCATCTCAAGTTTTCCAACCGAGCCATATCCAACACAGCACCACGCCTCGAGAATGGTCTCCCTCTGAATTCCGCAGATTCTCCGTTCCGCCATCATCATTGCAACCTGTCCTCCATTCTCCTCCTCATGCTCTTCTATCTATCACCCCCGGGGCTTCCCACTCAAAATTGAAGTCTCACCTTTTCAAGTACTCCTACCTGAATCATCTGATCCTCCGCCTTCCAATTAATCTCGCCCAAAACGACACCCCCCTTGACAGCTGCTCTGCCTCCTCTCTTGATCTGGACCCCTGGAAATCTGACTGGAAACTCTTTCGGACTACTCTTTGGAAAATCTTCTCTGATTTGAGTTGGTCTTCTGGAATCTGGACTCGGACTTCTCTTGGATCACTCTCTGGGAACACCCTCTGACTTGACGTAGCGCTCGTGAATAAGCTGGTGCCCTGCGCTTGGCCCTACAGTGGCGCTTTAGAATTTTGGAGATTACGATTACGAATAAATTTGTTTTCGATGTTTGTTACACGTGCAAGCATCCACTGCAGTCTGTCTAATATCACTGCAGCAGTATTTTGGTAGATGTAGGGGCTGGCAGTTTCCTATGTTTGCTACACGTGCATGCGACCTCTGGCACCCTCTGGCGGCGACTGCTTTGCAGTCTTGGAGGCACTATCTAGCGTCTGGCGACCTCTGGTGGCGCGAAGAGGCGAGCTCGGGCGTGGGGAGAGGGCGAGGGCGCTCGGGGCGCGTGAGGGGTAGCATGAGTCAGAGCGTTACACCATGACGGACGGATTAGGGTTATTATATGTATCGATAGTTGTCTCACTTTGCAAACTATCCTCCAATCCTCCATACCCTTCGCTTTTTTTTCGTTTTAGGGAAACCAAGTCCTACTCTGGTTTAATCAGACAGCGCACTCTTCATCTGATTGCAAATGAATTTCAAGCCACTCTGCAGTCTATTTGGAATGGGGTCTTGTGTCCTTGATGGCATTGCCCACCTTTCTGGCTTTCGCTTCAGGCACCGCATCTTTGCAAACCTTCATGCATCCTGTCCAACTGTGAAGTGTCCCAAGATTGCTCTCTTGCAACGGCCCAAGAACAATGGTTAACTAAATGCCAGAAGGAACCTTCTCCCACAAAAGCAGAGTGCCTGGGACGACCACCAGTTAGAAAGACCTTGCAGCTTTAAAGGTCTCAATAACAACTGATCTCAAGGCCAAGTTGAAGGCAGTAACCGTAAGCATCTATTACATGTGGGTAATTGGCTCCTTGCGCTCCTCATAACTTCATAAGCACATGTGGATTAATATTCGATGAGGCAGTCCGTACTGCGAGTCTGCGACAGGCCTGCGCTTAGGGCCGATAACGTGCTCCTCACGAATGCCCTAGTGGAATGATAGTTAAAGGGGCTTGTCGTCCGGCCTTGGCCTGGGTCAAACTGCCAGACATGCTCGTTAAATATCATCTGGCGTTGCCACAGCAAACCCGGTTTCCATGGTATACGAAGAACCCAAATGGACTTGTCAGGTCTGATAAGAGATGTCCAGGTGGCGTGACTGTCATTCCTTGGGGGAGTAGCAATGTCTTGCCTGAGACGCCACTGTTATTGATACCCTAAAGCATACCGCAACAAATCAGCTAAGGTCACAGATGCTTCTAACGAGATATAGCGAATCATTAGCGATAGAAGGAAAATGAAAAAATATCAAACTACACCGTCATCGTAGGCCTGCTTTGTGCCTTTGGCCTTTGAAACTCTGGGCCTGTGGCCTTACTCTTATCAACCCCCTTGGCTTCTACCTTTTCAAATATCAGCGGATAACAGGGAGACTACTTTCGTCCATCGGCGCTTATCTATGACCATCCAGCGCTTCAACGTTGTCACGTTTTAACGCCATTTCCATTGATAAAGCTGAGCTAATTTTTTTGTATAATAATAGAACAATAATGAATACATAGCAGCCAGGGGCGTCTATCCCCCCTAAGTCATTGGAGCAACTTCCCCTTCCCCTTCTTCTTCCTCTTCCCTTCCTTCCCCCCTAAAATGGTGACACACACACACACACACACACACACACACTGACAGATCCCCATTTCTTGGATGGAGCATTTGCTCCAAGGTTTCTATGGTGTAGACGCCCATGATAGCAGCAGTAGCACTAGGTGTTGTAGTAGTTATTTTGGTAGTAATGATAAAATCAACTATATATATCAAAATAAAACAATAATTATAATGAGCCAATGGAGACATATTTTCTGTTCCATCGTGTTGCCACAACAATCCAATGTTTTAAGGTGGCTTGTTCCGTGGCACATTTGAGGAGCCATGGACATCTGCTAGCCTATATAGGACTCGCCATTCCAGAGATGCGCACTCCCTTGCACGGAATCCTGCAGCCTCTGGATTTTATTCCTTGGGTTTAAAAAATGAAATGGTGATGGTATAGTGGTAAGAGGAAGGCCGATGAAGCCACGGAGATGTGTGTTGCAATACGATGAGCAAACAGGGAGTTCCTGTGAACTGGTATAGCCTCGCCACCTACTGCAGGGACAAGCAGTGCGTCTGTCTGTCTGTCTGTCTGTCTGTCTGTCTGTCTGTCTGTCTGTCTGTCTGTCTGTCTAATAACTGATCACAATGGCAACATATCCGCCCTTCTACTAAAGAACGTTTGCAACCGATGCCCACACATCGCATTACTTCGCGTCCAGGGCTTCGAACCCTCGACCTGCAGCGTACTTAGCCCCGACGCTTACCTGTAGTAGTTAAAGATTTCGACCATAAATTAGATGTATAATTACTTCCTGTCAGGCGTCGTAATTGCCTGCACAAGCAGGGCTCGACATGATAGCAGACCAACTACTATAGGGCTGGGGGGGCCCGTCCTCATTAACACTCAACGAAGAAACAATGACGACGGCAATTAATAATCTAAATCACGTTTACTTAGTCTGTGGCGATCCACATACAACCCACCAACTTCGCTTCCTACCTGCAGTCCAAGTGGCCATCGACCCTTCTTTCCCGTCTGTAGTTTAAGAGCACGCGCCTTCAGTCGTCACTATATGGAGCCGGGATGCCCGCAGCAGCCCGCATACTATAAAATAAGGAAAATACGCGTGTACGCCTGCTCTCTCCTCCCTGCCTCTGTCTCTCGCGCGGACTTTCAATATGCCCTGATCCGATTAATATATGTTGACACACGTACACAAAATTACTGAACAAATGTCGCATGTGTTATATAAATAGTATATACATATGTATACTTTCACTACATATTTCGAGCCAGGCATAGGCAATGCATATAATTATATATATGTATTATATGTATACTGTACGTGTAGCATGTATAGGCCTATACTTCAACAGTTATTTTAGCCAGTCGTTTGGATTGCTTATTTGAATAGGACCAAATCAGCTTTGAGCACGCAGGTCTTTTATTCTTTCCTTTGTCCGTGTCTCTTTCTCTGTAAGTCTGCCTCCATATCTGCAGACTGCACCCATCTATGTACTGTTACAAGTAGGCCTATTGTTGCGAGTGACTGACGCACTGGAGCTGTGGCACATCGATAACCTAGCCAAGGCGTGGCTCCTGACAAGACCTAGGCACAGGGCGTGGCTGGTAGGCGGGGCTAAACGCCCGAAGGCGTGGCTAGTAGGCGGAGTCCTAATGTTTCCCTTACTAACAACCGTCAACGGATGTCACTTCTATTGTGGCGCCACACAAGTTTCTTCGCTTGCTTATCGTTCGTCAATCACGACTGGCCTGATTTCAGAGTTAAAAGGGCGGGGTTACGGCCAATAACATCCGGGTCTTAGCATATTTTTAGATCTCTAGGGTTTCCCTGACGATTTTCGCAGTCAGCGACACGATGAATGACTGTGGCTTTCTGACCTTTGACCTAAGCGCAGTGGTTTACATTGGACAGCTAAACAATATGGCGTTACAAAATAACACAGCACTTCATGTATAGAACAGAGACAGGCAAGGGCAGTCAAATTACGACAGACAGACAGACAAACAGACTGACAGAAAGACAGCCAGAGCTGCCAGACCATCATCCACTGTACATGACAGCCGGAACAAGTGTATTTTTAAACTTTTTCTTTCTGTTTCATTGATAAAATTAGGATTCGGGGAAATGAAAAATTATATTGTTATTGTCATTTACTATTATTATGCGAGATTCACAATACGCTCTTGGAGTGTTCATAAGCAGATTCTGTTCTGGCCGAGAGACAGACAGACAGACAGACAGACAGACAGACAGACAGACAGAGAGACAGACAGACAGACAGACAGACAGAGACAGAGAGAGACAGAGAGAGACAGAGAGAGAGACAGACAGACAGAGACAGACAGACAGACAGACAGACAGACAGACAGAGACAGGCCGCAGTACCACAGGCTATGGGAAGAGGTCAGACGAGGGATGATATTAAGTTGCCCATAAACTGCAAAGTCTGAGTGTTGCCTACGAACAATTTTTAAGAAAAAGGTCACAGCAAAATTGGGAACCATTGAAGGTCCGTGATCCTCAGAGTAAAAAGACGAAGAATGAGGATTAATAAGGAGGAAGAGAAAGTGGAGGATGAAGAAGGAGAAAGAAGAGGAAGACTACGAGGATTACAGAGATGCCATGGGCAATAGGAGAAATGGGAATAATGAGGCATACGAGAACGATTTAAAACAGCATCATACATGTAAGTTCTTTCTGTACGCGATTTTCTATAGCGACCGTATGGCCTTGACGCTGCTCATTTTCAATGAATTGATCGGGTGAGGTCCTTCACCACCGCTACCCATCTGAATAGGCGGAACGACATTAGGGCCCCCTGTATGGACCGTGCTAGCCCGAGATTTAGATCTCTGAAATAAACCACCTTTGGGAAGCGAACCGCGATCCGCTTGATCTCTTACAGTCTAAACTCTGACCGATGTAACTAACTGAGCCAGTAAGTGAAAGGGTGAATGAAAGAAAAAACCTTCAAAAGACAAGGACAAGGAGGAAATGATGCCATAGCATAAAATGCATTCAATTCATAGAAAATCCTTAGAAAATTACCAGACACGACAAAATCGCATGACATGGCATGACGTGCGTCAAGAGGACACGGCATGACGCACGTCAATGCGTGACACAAATGATATGACGTGGCAAATTATAAGAGCAAATGCAACACAACGACGGACACGATGACACCAAGCCATTGTAGAACGACAGCAGTCTGGTAAGCGTCATGCTTGACATGCATCAATGCACACAAAATGATAGCACAAAGAAACTGACAAGAGTTCAGCAGACATAGGTCCACGTGATTACAACAGCTGAGTTTCTTAAACTGGTGCTAAATAAATGCTTCTTTACATTACATGACGAACAAACGAAAGACCAATTAAACCAAAACAATTTAGCGTTCAAACACTCAAATGAACAAGTTTCAGATAATAAAGGTGCTAGATAAATCCTAGATTAATGATTTATCGCCTTGCACGTAGTTATCTTTGATGCTATATAAATAAGTTAATTAAACTTCAGCTTGAAAAAGCTGACTAAACACAGCTGAAACAATCCTTCCACAGACTTGATTTGGTATGGGCACTAATATACAGTGTCTTTTCAGGGCATCACAAATGCCTCATCAAACAACACAGTAAAATTCCTAAAACAAGACACAAAGCAACATAAAAGAAATATTCTGAACTAAACGCAACTTAGATACTCTAAATTCTCTGGTAAAGCAAATCATGAATTGATTATGCAAAACTTCCGAAGTAGATATCTAGAACTGACTTCAATCAATTGCATATTACTGTACGTTACTTTAAACGACCTCTTATAGAAAACAGTCTAATAACACATCCTAACTGCTAATTGCCCACTGCATCACACCCACATATCCGATTTCTACAGTGCCGGATAATATTACATATTTAGTCATGCCTTAGGTCATGTGCCTAATCCGTTCATTAATTAGATATAAGCACGATCTATTTAAACATCTGTATTTCTATAGATCAGTGGCATATAGGCCTACACTTCACTTCTATTGACGGACATAACTTTCTGTGACTAAGTCAAAACACGTGATCTGAAGGCAGGTCTAGATACATCAAATCAAGCGCTCTAGTCATTTATAAATGTGACATCTGGATGTGAATCCCATTTGAAGACATAATGCTTTTCCACTATGATACTAGAAAATGAAATGCAACGACCTGGTAAAATCTTAACGACGTATTAGGATGTAAATCCTGGAAAATTGGAACGCTGAAAACAGCCATAGAATGATTCAAAATTAACATTTACGAAATGATCCATTCTGAACAAGACGATCATAAGAAAACATTTTGCCACAACAGAACTCACTTAAAATCGATTAATAAAACCGACGAATTCAACAAATTCCATAATTCACACGAAAGATCATCAAAAGAATTATCATTTTTGTGCAACGGATAATGAGGAAAAGCTTTTCTCAAAAGATCATTGATTGAATCTCGAGTCGTACCCTGTTGCACAGCTCCACCTGGTGACTGAAAACCTCAGTAAGCACCATTTGCACTTAGTCTGACAACAAAATTTTGATAATTTATTTTAAAATAAATATAATTGGAAACAAAATTGAAAATACTGATGTCACTATTGAAAATTTTGCAGCCTGTAACATTTCAAGTTTTCCATCCAAACTTCTTACGGACAAGTAAACGAGTTAGGATAGGTCAAAACCTTCACATCATGTGAAACATATAAATAATTACATTTCGCTGTGCTGAGCGAAGCATCGTTTGACTGACACGTTGAAGCTCCACCCACTTACTCTCCAAGCGTTGCCACGGCTGTTGTCATAGCAACTATCAAAACCGTCATTAAGTCGGATGTCATACGAACAAATCTTTAAAACTTGAATTTGACGCAGATGCCATCTGGTGGGACGAATGTGAAAGCTGTCGCTCCCACACTTTATCAACTCGTTTGACCTAACAGCACAGGATGCTCAGCTTTCACATTCGAAGTACTTGAAATAAACAACTGAGAATTGATGATCACTCAAACCAAAGTGATATTTGCTCGATGCAACAATGACGATTAAGTCTTAAATAGAACAATTTGAGAAAAGTTTTTTATGTACAGACACTACATAAATTCTCATTGATTTACAAGAAAATACACCACTTACAGCGTAACTATGCGCCCGAGTAAGTAAGTCAATCGGCACATCAGCTGAAGCACAAGAGCGCAGAAAGATGACTATGTAAGTACTATATGAGAATACTGCTGCGCACGATCTGCGGGAATTTCCATGATGTCTATTTAAAGACAGTGGGAATTTCCGTGACGTCTATTCATAGACCGCAGGGAATTTGAGTTGGAGGGTGGCGATTTAGCTGTCAGAATGTCTGTTCGTCTGTGCACTGATCGGAAGAATGACCAAAGACTGAAAAGCAAACAAACAAGAGTTGGTCACTTGCAGGCTTAATGTTAAAGCAGCACATGCGTCTGAAATGTGAAATGAACACAACAGAAATCAATACAAACACAAGGTGAATATAATGGATTTCAAGTAGTACAAGCAACAATAAGAGGTGCATTTGATCAGCTTTGATTTTTTATTCAGGTTTCACTGTTTCAAATTCAATCCATTTCTTTCAACAAGGCCACTTAACTTAGATCCATTTAGATTTGATCCATTTAGATATCTACTTAGATTTGCTCTATTTAGATCTGATCCATTTAAGTTACATTTTAGATATGATCCATTTAGAATTAATCCATTTATATTAGATCTACTTAGATATCTATTTAGATCTGATCTATTTAGATTTGATCCATTTAGGTTAGATCTATTTAGATTAGATTAATTTAGATTAGACCCATTTAGCTTTGATCCGCTTAGATTCGATCAGTTCCATTTGGACTCATTCAGTTCGATCCATTCAGGTTTAACTTATTCAGAATTGAAAAAGTTCTAACCAGACCAGTCATGATTCGCTCCAAACCATGTCTTACCTTCACAGGTGGTACAGTAAGGTCTGTCATCCTTGCGGTTGCCATGGTGATGGGAAGCTGGCGGACTGTTTGACATGTCCTGCTTCGGACAGTCGTCCGTGTCGTGAAGGTCGAACATGTCACATATGTCGCAGAAGAGTCGTGGAGCAACTTGTCTGACGTCAGCCCCACTGTCACAAGACACCAAAGTAATTGTAATTTATAACTTCTATTGTGCCGGTGTTTGATGCACAAGGCATCAACCGATGGCACAACAAAACCAAGCAATAATCAGGTCAATATCCAGAAGGTCAGTTGACTAAGACAGAGAGGCAGCCTATGGTGGATAAGCAATTTGAAAAACGTAAGTCTTGCGTTGAGAATGAAATGAAATAAGCGACTGAGCAGAAAGGAAAGATAAAGAAAGCGTTCAAAATTTAGGTTCAGCAACCAAATAGCAAGAACTCGATTTACAATCTCATGGTTGCTGTTTCTAGCAGTCGGAGACAAATAGTTCTAGTTAGGAAGCAACCGATTGGCATTATTCCACCAGTTACCGATTCCGATTAGCTAGCACGGTTTTTTGCCGATTTCGGATTAATCAGAAAAATAGCTCGAGTTCTTGATTGTAAAGAATGCCATATGTTTAACCAGTAGGATCCGCTCCTCTGCAGGACAGAGTCTGTCCTGTAGTACTGTAACTACCGTAAGCTAAATTTTATGTCCTAACTGGCTGGTCTTAAGTGCTGGTTACTTACATTCATACATAATTACATAATCAATTGACATGTAACAAGCTCATCTATTGAGCACTTACTTACCCCTACCTTGACTCATAAAACAGCTGCTATATTAGCATAGAGAAGAGTATTTTGTGTGGGAATGGGAACATCTGTTGCATCTTGCGTATGCTATATGAATATGGCACATGGCTTAACATAAAAAATTATGATTTTTTACATTTGAATCCGTTACTGAATAAAATGTCGATTCCGCTTAATCGGATTACTGATAATCGGTGCTTAATTGGTTTCTGATTCTAGAATCGGTTATTCCCTAGTTCTAGTAGTGAGTGATGTCTATTTACAACTGATAGGCATAAATGTCTAGCACCTGGTGGTTTCTATTTTAGCACCAACCCTACTGGCAGCTATATTTAGCAATCAGTGGCCACTATTTTTAGCACTGACTGGCACACATGCTTAGCACTGAACTGCATTTCTTATTAGCACCATATGACATCTACTTTTGCACCGACTGACACAATTCTTTCATTCATTCATTCATTCATTCAGTTGCTCACCTGCCAATCACTCACATTCATCCATTCACTCAGTCAGTTATCCAGTTATTCAATTTCATTCCTTGTTCATGGTTCCCAACAACAATGCCATCATGAAAATAAATGCTGCTGAAACACAAAGATCCCATATACTATACATCTATGTATATACGCACGTAGAGATATGTATATATACACACACATATATATATATATATATATGTACATAGTGTCACATATATATTCCTATAGAGCATCAAATTGCTTAGAAAAAACGAATGATCAACAAAACATCCACTCATCCCCACACATCCAACCATCCCTCCCTCCATTCCCATCCCTCCATCCAATCATTTACTCATCCACCCATCCACCCATCAATCCACTAATTCCGAGCATTTATATAGTGCCACCCACTTGGTGTTGTATCCGTCAATGAGGCTGTTAGTAAGTGATGAGGAAGACGTCAAGGTCACGGTCGGGTCCATCGCCTGCAGACGCGCCTCCAGATCCACGTTCTTGCGCTGGATCTCGACGATCACCGACTTCAAGAAATCGATCTTCAATAATCGTCAAAAATGAAAGTTCAGATAAATTACATTTCATGTTAGAAAAACAGAGTAACTACATAATCTAATCTAATCAATGATTTCTGTAGCAGTGTTTCTTAACGTGGGTTCCATGGCACCAAAGGGTGCCATCAACCTGCTCTAGAGGTGCCACAGCTGTATTGTGCAGCTTTTTCTGTAAAGAAGTTAAAAACTACTATTAGTACAGACATAGATCTATTACTATTTAAAAAAAAGTGGTTTAGAAACAGTTGAAGTACTGCGGTTGAATACAAGGAACGTTGCTCGTCATTCGAAGAATTGGAAGAAAAAGAAATGAAATGCAGAAACCCTGCCTTAGATTCGGGCCACAGATTCGTTAAGTTCCGCTACTATACGCCATTCTAAGGCCAGGTGTTTTTGACTGAATGACTTTTAGTAAGGACGCCTTGCTCTGAAAAAGTTGTGAACCACTGGTCTAAAGTGTCGTTATCACATTGCACAAAATCATCAATCTTTGGTCGTTTCAACGGAAATCATAGTCAGATGCCTTAGACAGAAATGTTTGTCGTGCTTTTGAGTGGTTCCTAAGATGCGCTTTATAAAAGTCCACACACATACATACATATGAACTGTAATATGAAAAGTAATGCTTTATTTTGTGAACATTGCGCAAGTCCATCAGTTGAGCGAGGCATCGAGACGTCTCCTAAGATAAGATCCTTCTAAGATAAGATCTACCTAAGAGAAAATCTCCAAAGATAAAATCCCTCTAAGATAATACCCTACAAAGACATGATCCTCCTAAGATAAGATCCTCTAAAGATAAGATCCTTCTAAGATAAGATCCTCCCAACCTGTGCTTCATCTGAATCCTTGTCTGACTTTAACTTCACTGAATCTAAAGAAAGGACACAGTGCACAATCATGTCCAAGAAATACAAAAAACGTCTAACATTGACAGATGGATGGATGGATGGATGGATGGATGGATGGGTAAATGAATTAAGCGATGTATGGATGGATGTACAGATTGATGGACGAATGGATGGATGGATTGACGAATAGATGAATGATTGGTGAGCTGGATGATTGAATGGATTGATTGATCGATAGACTGATGATGAGCGGTTGAGATAAGAATGGATGAATGGATGTATACCTGTGCTGGTGGAGGAGGTGCTGATGTTGTTGACGACATTGGCATTGGTCTGTGAGTCGCCGAGTGCCTTCTCCAGTTGTCTAACTCTCTGCTGCAGCAACTTCATCTCCTGCGTCGCCACCTTCTCCGTCAAGGAAGACGCCGTCTTTCCTCCCTCGCTTGTCTACGATCAGCAGCAAGAAATTGAACCAGGTAAACCAAGGTTAAACTGCCGTTAGCTGTGGTTGACTTAGGTTCAACAACTTTTAGGTTTGGATATCAGCTGTAATTACTATTACTATTATTAATACACATTTATTAGGTGCCACCATCTAATGACCAAGCATGAATCAATGGCGCCAAGCTATTATGAGTGAAAGACTTAATCAAGGTCCATACACAGTAACTGTCTCAGGTGAGGAGGCTCGAACCCGTACACTCCGTGTTAAAAAGAGAGCACTCTAACCAACTGAATACTCGGTTTAACTGCTATGAGCTGTGGTTGACCAAGAGTAAACCGCTGTACTTTGTGGTTAACAAAATGCTTAAACTGCTATAGTTCATTGTCAACTGTTGCTAAACATGGTCATGGGAAGAACAATATTCCATAATCAGGTTAGAAGGGGAGAACCATGGGTATTAGGTGCTAGCGACTTTATATTCTTGGCCTTGGAATATGAAGGCGGCTGGTCAGTCCCCTCCCTCGCCCCCTGAACATCCCACTGACAGTTTACAGTTAGCACACTCATCCTAGCAGAGTTTGCAGGTTCAGCCTAAATCGTGAAACAAATTTCTGCCCCAACAGGGATTTGAACCACCAATCTTACAGCCGGGAGTCCAGCATGCTAACCACCATGCGGGAAGCACGGTGGTTAGCATTGGGGGCGGGGAGATGGTTGAATGGTAACACGCTGGAACGAAGATCAGAAGGACGCGGGTTCGATACCTGCTAACCCCACGAGGTTAACTCAGGCTTCATTCCATAGGTGGCAATTGTAAAATGAGCAGTAGCACAGATGGGCGCCTTGCATGGCTGCCGTACAGTTAAATTTGACTCCTGTTAAACTTGTTATCATCTGTTACTACTATATCATGTAATCTTACTGCATACTTGTCAGCTTGAATTAATAAATGAACACTTTATTATGCACCCTAAATGTGGTAATGCCAGGCTAAAATATTATGGAGATGGCAAAAAATTGAGCAACTAATTAATTAGTGAAGAAAGCAAGTAAGCAAGTAACTGAATGAGTGAAATAGTAAGTGAGAGAGAGAGAATTAATGAGTGCAGTACGTTTTTCTGTGGCTGTTGTGTTGATTCGTCCTTTGTTTTGATTCCTTCCTTCAGTTGATCGACGGTCGACTTTAGGTGAACATTCTCCTTCTCAAGTTCTTTCAACCGCTGGCTGGCTCTGTAAGATACAACCAGATGACTGACATGACCAAAGGACTGAAAGATGACCAAATGCCTCATGGCTAAATGATTGCTGATTGACAGATGACCAAATGCCTCATGATGAAATGATTGACAGATGACTATAAATGATTCACAGACAACCAAATGACTGACAGCTAAGCCAATCAATGATAGCTAACAAAATGACTGACAAAATGCTAAATAAATATTGATAATTGACCAAATGATTGACAGGGGGCCAGAAGATCGAAATTCAAATAAATGACCGATTACTGACACATGACCAAATGATTGACAGACGACTAAATGTCTTACATCTGAAACCAATGATTTAATAGCTAAACAAACAATTGACAGATGACAAAATGACTGACAAATAATGACCAAATTGCCTGACAAAATGCCAAATGAATAATAATAATAATGATGACTGATAGACATTCAGTTAACTAACAGATGAGAAAATGATTGATGATGATGATGATGATGATGAATACGACGATTTCAAGGCGCTTTGACAAGTTCAACACGGCCCATAGGCCAGCTTGAAGTAGTGTGTCTTGAGTCTGTTCTTAAATGACTCCAGTGAAGTTGCAGCACGTATTGTGTTGACAGATGATCAAATGATTGACAGGTGAGAAATGATTGCAGATGATTGACAGACAATGCAGAAGATAGAATGTGGCAAGACCAACTGTTCTCGATTGGATTTGATCTCCTGTTGGATTCTCCTCTGCATGTCTTTCACTACGGTTTCATGTTCCGTCTTCAACTTCTCCACCTACAATGCAAACCACAATCTAACACAAACTCCAGGTTTGAGTCTGGAGTCACAATGTAGTCGACCCTTTCGAGCAAGTCCTTCACCCACAATTGCTCACTTTTGCTCAGTGCCACCAATGCTCTGTTGTATGATCATCTGTGTGCTTCTGAAGTTTTTGGAGGGCAGTGCAAAATATAGTTGTTTTATATACTATCTGCGAAAACCGCTATCTGCATCTTCTTCTTGCTCATTGCACTCTGTAAATCGGCTTGATCTTTTTGTTCCCAGAGCTCAAACTGCCTTGGCTCAGCATCGGGCATTTGCTGTGGTGGGTCCCACGATCTGGAATGACCTTCCTCCTGTGCTCAGAGCCAAACTAATGACTGGCTTTTCCTCATCGGTCTTGTGTTCCATAAAGGCATTTCTGTTTCCCCTGGGCTTCTGTGCTGAGAGCGCCTCTGAATAGTTATTCTGCAAGAGGCGCTTTATAAATTTCTAGATACAACACAATACAATACAATACGGGGTTAAGTCAGGTGCATTTAAAATTCTACTACAGGAAGGAATCTCAAAAATACCTCAACATTTTTATAGCACCTAAAACGACGATGGAATCACCATAACATATACAAGTTGTCAATTGATAACAAATATGGTGATGTCTCCGTTTAATGATATCACTCTGATCGCCTGTTAGTTGATTATCTTAATATAATTTATGTAGCGCCTGAAAAGAACCTGGCTCTTGAAATCCTTTGTTCTTGCATCCATTTCGTGCATGAGGTTCTTAAGCGAGGCGTTCTCTCGACTTAGTTCATCAGTCTTCAGTCGCAGACCATCACGGTCGGATGACAGCTCGGTCACCTGCTTCTGCAACTGTAACCAGCCAATCATATAGTCAATCAACCGGCTGCTCAGTTGATCAATCAATCAACAATCAACTAGATAGTCAGTCAACCAATCAACCAGTCAGTCATTCAGTAGGTTAGTCAGCAGGTTGGTCAGAAGGTCAGATCAGTCCGTCAGTCAGCCAGTCATTCAGTCAAGCAGTCAGTCAGCCAACCAGTCAGTCAGTCAGTCAGTCAGTCAGCGAGTGAGTCAGCCAGTCAGTCAGTCAGTCAGTCAGTCAGTCAGTCAGCGAGTGAGTCTGCCAGCCAGCCAGTCAGCTGGTCAGTATATCAACCAACAGCTCCAGAAAACAGTGATACATTTAATGCAAACCTTCATTATGATGATAAAGATGGCAAAGATGATGAAGACAACGCAAATGAAGATGGTGACAATGAAAATGGTTGTCATGAGCAAGTAGTAGTAGTAACCGTTTCTCTGTCCGCATTCTTGCGTTGGAGTTCTTCTCTGACTGAATTAACTTGGCTCTCAGTCGCTTTCTTCTCCTGCATTAGTTTTGCAACCTCTGCCTTCAGCTGATCAGTAGACTGAACGGACGAATCCTAACAAAGAGATTGAGGTTATGTCAAGTCATTGTTCACTTATCAACACACTCCTACTGACAAAGTAAGCTAACTAGGTCAAGGCATGGTGGGTTAACTTAATGTTCGGTACGTTGAAGCATGGAGTCCACGGCTGAAGTAAAAGTAGGGTGGAGTAATATAAAGTAGGATGGTATAAGGCTGCAAAGGCAGGGTGGGGAAAGACAGGTTGGTATAATTTAAGTGAATAAGATAGCGTGGGTAAGGTATGATGGGGTAAGGTAGGATGGAGGTTGGGGTAAAGTAGAGTGGGATGAGCTAGGGTGGGGTAAGATAGGGTGGGGTAAGATAGGGTGGGTAAGGATGGGGTTGATAACGGTAGGGTGGGAATAAGGTACGGTGGGGTAAGATAGAGTGCAGCAAATTTAGGGTGGGTACTGTAGGGTGGGTTAAGATAGCAGTTTTAGCATGGGCCAAGATTTGGTGTGGAAAGGTAGCATAAGGTGGCATAAATCAGGGTATGAAACAATTGGTTGGTAAAATGTAGCATAGGGTAAGGTTGGTTGGACCAAAGGCAGGATAATGTAGGGTACGGAAAGGTAGGGAAGAATGGGGTAAGAAAGGATAGGGTAATGTAGGGTGCATAGGGTAAGGTAAAGTAGTGGTGCAGTAGGGTTGGGCAAAGGGTTGGAGTATGGGACAGGCAGGGTGAGGTAAGGTAGGGTGGCTAAAGGTGAAGTAAGGTCAAGTAAAGTAAGGTAAAGCAATTGTAATCAAAAGAAAATGTAATTGAGAAAGACTCACCGCTTTGGCCATTTTCTGTCCGTTGCTAGTGGCAACGGCCTTTCCACAGTTGGCACAGAGTTCAGAACTGCATTGCTCCAAAGGCTGAATGAGAAGACAGATTCCTCCTCATTAATCTAATCCAAATAGTCTTACTCTAATCAAATCCGGAAATCTCTAATAAAAAACATTTCAAAGTCAAACCCATTCCAATCCAATTAATGCCAGCTTAATCAAATCCAATCAACTTAATCCTTCTCTAATCTGATCAAACTAGTCTTAACCCTTTAACGATGAGAAGGATTAGTTTTCCATACAACTTAGTGCATGCTCATCCTAAAAGTGCTAATCTAATCAATCAACCTCAATCTAATGTACGCAGGAGTAGCAGATGGTTTCTGTAACTGTATGTCCACCTTACACCACCTCATTAAACTCAATTTACACCCATTACACTGTAATAAATTGTAAACATCACTACCTTCTACAACTAGCACCCGAAGACACCTCCCATGCGTCAATCCAGCGTCACTCCTCGCCGTCAGCGTCAATCCCGCGTCAACCTGGGCGTCATTCGTCGTCAAATCGGCATCATTCTTGGTGTCATAAGACCAAATAATCCTCCTTAACCGTTACGCTCGACTTGCTACTGTCACGCTCCGCTGGCATCAATCTATCTATCCGTCCGTTCTTCCCTTCATCCGATAACGCTTCTTTGTACACAGGGTGGCACTAGCATCAACCATACGACACCCAGGTCTCTCTCTCTTTCTTTCTCTCTTTCTCTCTCCCTCTCTCTGTCGCTTAGTTTCTCTTTCTCCCTCTCGATTGCTTCTGATCTTTCTCAGCCTCTCTGCGACCCTTGTTTGTGTCTCTCTTTCTCATTGTCCGTCAGTCCACCTGTCTGTCTTGTCTGTCGCACTGTGGACAGCCTAACGTCCTTCTGTCTTGACCGTCATCCGCTTTAATCCGCTCCAATTTATCGGCAGATGTTCGTTACAATTTTGCTCAGCCGCAGACGTCGCATCGGCTGAACCGCCAGACTCCGTCAGGGCTTATATGCTAATGATCCGTTGCCTTGGACACCGTTCTCTGTGCTCAGCCGTTCCCAGCGCTGGTCAATAGCCACTGTGACAGTCAATTAGCATAACGGCGCGGATGAAGGGAACGTCCATAATTCACTCGCCAGATCCAATTAATACGACGCCTGTGGCTCAGCCAGTTCCATGTCAATGATGAATGACCCCCCGGGTCAGTTGCCCACTCAGTAAACCAACCCTCAAGAAACAAATAAAAATTTCAAACTCAACCAAAAGCAACCCATCCAAATCCACCCCACCCAAACTCACTCCATCAAACCAACTACACCCAAACCCTATCCATTAAAGCCCACTCATATTAACCCTTAACGCGCCGCATACTAGGTGGGGTTAATGCACCCCGGACGCCAAATAATTTTTGTGACTATATACTGACTATAGGCGGTACTATACTGCATATATATACGATATATACTGTATATATATATATATACTGTATATATATACTGTATATATATAATATATAATATATATATTATATATAATATATTATATATATTATATATAATATATACAGTAATAATATTAGTTGGATGATCGATTATAATTATACAATAATTATACAATATACAATACAATTATACAATAATAATACAATAATAATATTATATATATTATATATAATATATAATATATATATATAATATATATAATATATAATATATATAATATATATAATATAATATATATATAATATATAATATAATATAATATAATATATATAATATAATATATAATATATAATAAATAATAATAATAATAATATATATATGTAACATATATATACATATATATATAATATATAATATAATATATAATATATAATATAAATAATAAATTAATAATAAATTAATAATAAAATATAACATATAATATATAATATATAATATAACATATAATATAATATATAAACATTATATAATAATATATAATATATATATATATATAATACATATATATATATAATATATATATACATATATATAATATATATAATATATATATATAATATATATAATATATAATATATTATATATAATATATATATAATATAACATATATATAATATATATATATATAATATAATATATAATATATATATAATATATATAAATAATATATATATATAATATATAATATATATACTGTATATATATACTATATATATATATATAGGCGGTACTATACTGACTATAGGTGGTACCGGCGTTCAACAAATATGCGTCACCGGCTATAGGCGGTTCCGGCGTTCTGCCAAATTTCCTTGGGAACCGAACCCTTTCGGTTCCGGCGTTTTAAGGGTTAAATGCAATCAATTTACCCTGGCAACTAAACCAATTCCTCCCTCCCTTAACCACCCAAGCCAGACCAAACCCATCCAACCCAACCCAACTCATCCTAACTCAACCAAACCAAATTCAAGCAAGTTCACCACATCCAAATCTAACCTATGCAACCCCACCCCCTCCAAAAGAAACCCATCTAAACCAAACCATCAAACACAACCAAACTAAATCCATTCAACCCAACCCACCTCATCCTAATACACCCCACCTAAATCCACCCCACCAAATCAAACCCATCGAAACCCAGGTCATCCAAAACAAATCTAACCAAACCTGCCTTACCCAAACCAACTCCATCCAAACCAACCAAAAACAAATGCAAGCAAACCCATCCTACCCAAACCCACTCCATCCAAACCAAGCTGATGCAAACAGAACCCATTGAATCCCACCTAATCCAAATGCATCCCATCTAAACCAAACCCATCTAAACCAATTGCACCCAACCTAACCTATCCAAACCAACCCAATCATCCAAACCCACACTACCCAAGCCAACACCACAAACCCAACAGATCCAAACCAAACTCATCCAAACTTACCACCTAAACTCAACCCATCTGAACCACCTCAACTAAACCCATCCAGTCATCCACCAACCACCACCCCATCCAAGCCAAATGCATTCAAACTCAACTCAGCCAAACCAAATTGCATCCAAATCCAAATGCATCCCATCTAAACCAAACCCATCTAAACCCATAGCACCCAACCTAACCTATCCAAACCCAACCCAATCATCCAAACCCACAACACGAAAGCCAACACCACAAATCCAACAGATCCAAACCAAACCCATCCAAACTCACTTCACCTAAACTCAACCCATCTGAACCACCTCAACCAAACCTATCCACCAACCACCACCCCAGCCAAGAGAAACGCATTCAAACTCAACTCAGCCAAACCAAATTGCATTCAAACCCAATCAAATCCAGACAATCTAGACAAAGCCAATCCAAACAACAAGTTGAGTAAAGATGGTTTCTAATGCAAAACTAATCTCACAAAAAATTCAAATCTAATCTAATCACCCATTTCTAACCGAATAGACCATTGATGATACAGAGGGTCCATACCACTAGCGCTCTGGCTCTGCAATCAAAAGGCTGCTCAGTGGATTCTGTGTAATGAATGACTTCCGGGCATGCTGTTAACCCACACCTATCTCTGTTACCATGAGCTGGGAAATAAACGACACATCCTGTGACACCCTGGCCTTGCAATCAGTCCCTTCTGATTCGTCCATTGCAGGCGCAAGGGCCAGAGTCCAGAGTCCACTACAGAATATGGCAGCTCTACTTTCAGTTTACATTAGAAACCATCTTTGCTCAACTTCTCAGTGGGCAGCTCACCTGTTTCAGCTGGATGCTCTCCATAGGCTGCCTCTCTGTATCAGCAGACTGATTTTTAGAGCAGGGCTTGATTTCTGTTCCCTTTGAGCACTGGTGCCATAGAAGTTGCTAATTACAAATACATCTTGAAACCATACTTTAATTAGAGCCACACAGACAGGGGCGCCGGCAGCATGATGCACGTGCGTCCACCCACCAAATCAAATCCACACAAGGAGTAGGCATCGCATCGATATTTTTGACAATTTCACTGTGTAATTTTGGTTTACCATACAGTATGTATAAATAATATCATATGATATCATATACATGTTTTATGCTGTACTTTGGTGAGTCACTCTGAGTCATTTTTAGTGTATGACTACGAGTGGCAGACAGGGGAGGGTGTGGATGGGAGGAGACGGGAGAGGTGTGCGTCCAATTTTTTAAAGCCTGGCGGCGCCCCTGCACACAGAACCATTGTCTGAGACAATAACAAGTACACAGTTTGTTTAACTCACCATCTGGTTCCCTTGCTGCATTGCTTTTATCTGGTTCTCGGCCACAAACAGCTTGTGCGTTAGTTCCTCGATCTGATCGAGATAATCTTCCTCCTCCGCCTCATCCGCCAACATGGCCGATATTGGCTTCTGCTTCCCCGTCTTAAGAAACAAAGGGAACCAGTCCCATGCAGTCAGAAATAGATTTGAGACTTAGCATAACGTAGTAAGCGGTGAAGCTACATCAAGTAAAACTACAGTTATGAATAAAGTAAGGTATGATGAAGATAAGAAAACGTATAATCCAAGGTATGATTAGACAAGACAAGGTGTGATAGAAGTAAGATCAGCAAAATAGATCAGACAGATTAGGTAAGATGTGATGAAAGTAACATCAGGTAAGGCAATGTAAGATTAGATAAGGAAAGGTAAGATTAGATAAGGAAAGGTAAGATTAGATAAGGAAAGGTAAGATTAGATAAGTAAGAAAAGAGGAAAGATAAGGCAAGGTATGATGAAAGTAAGATAAGGGAATGCAAGGTTATATTTATGCAAGGTTATATTGGATAAGGCAAAGATAAGATGAAGTCAGATGAGGTGAGAGGAGTTGCAGTTCTGAAGCCTTTGTACCTGTTCTTTGGCAATCTTCAGACTTGCTTCCAGTTCTTTCATCCGCTGTCTGTACTTCTCCATCTGCGTCTTAGAATAAGAAGAACAAGAAACAAGACTTTAACCAAAACACAAACCCAGTGCAGTGCTAATCCACAAAATCTATGCTAATCTAATCCCATCCATATCTGAATTAAATCTAAGATAACTTGGACAGCCACTGTCACTGCACATCACTAATCAGACATAGACAAGTACATATAGAGACATTGAAAGACAGACAGGTACAGAGACAGAGAGAGAGAGAGACAGACAGACAGAGACAGAGAGAGAGCGAGCGAGAGAGATAGAGACAGACAGACAGACAGACAGACAGACACTAAGAAGGACACTGCTGGTTCCTAGTTCCCTTGGAACTGGTCTGCAAGATTTAGTGCAAAGCATTCAAACCAATCATCCAAGCTGCAATTACTCTTACAATTACCCTTGTTCATGCTTACATCAACAGCAGGATTGTCTATCCCAGTGCTATCTACGCTGGTCTGCCTTTGGGTACACTGGGCCCAAGAATACATTGTGCGTACAGCTGCTAAGTTTGTTGATGATACTGCCATTCATATAATCTTGAATTTGGTGCACCGTTAAACCACCAGCCGATGAAGAATACTGTACATATGAATCATATGTGCAGTATTCTTCATCGGCTGGTGGTTTAACGGTGCACCAAATTCAAGATTTAGATGTTGGTCAGGTGATGCCAGATGTGCCTGTGTACTTGCGTGACCTGTGTTGCCCTGTTTTGGGTTTGGCTTGCTACATGAATCTTCGCTCCACAACCCGAGATTTTGTTGTTCTTTTGAGATTTTGACACAGTGTTCAACAAAGCAATGTCACAGCTTGTAGTGGTTGGGATATTGACCTGGATTGGCCCCTCTTTTCATCTGGCTATGGATGCTACGTACACCTTTCAGCAACACTTGAAAACTCTTTTGATTAGACATGGGCTGGGAGTATATCTGGGTAATGAATCTTGAACAGGCGCTATATAAATGTTCTCGATAAGTAAATGAGAAAAAGTAAGAAAGAAACAGACATAACGAGAAGGCAAGACACACACAGACAGGACATAAAAACCAGGCATGAGAGCAAAAGAAGAGCAAAGACAAAGTGAGACGAAAAGACATAGGGAGCAGGACATGTAGGCAGACAGCCAGGAATACCTCGATATCTCCTTTGTCTATTGCCGCTTCTTCGACCGTAAACTGGAGATCTTCAACTTTGCTAACAAACACAGACACATCCAACAATTACTAATTAATCCATTAACAATTCATCAAGAAACAATTATTAGTTAATTAAAACATAAACTCAACTGCATTTAACAGTGAAATATCATGTAACATAAGGTAATGTTACATAATCTAAAATGTAATGGGATGGTAAGAGTTACCGTTTCTCATCCATCAGTTGATTGTAGACGTCTGCCTTCTCCTCTTCCACTTTTTCCAGAGAACTCTTCAGCCGTCTCACGGTTTCTTCCATCTCGTGAACAAACTTTGTGTGTTCCGCCTGTTTCATTGACAGCTGGGTTTCCAACTAAGAACATACACAATACAAACAACTATCAGAAAGATAAGCCATCAAGTGGATGACAGCCGAGTGTTTGGCACTGTTTCATTGTAATTGCAATTACAGATCAAGACAGACTCATCCGAGGCGTTCCAGACCTAACGTCAGGATCGAACAAAATGGTTCCGCGCACACGAAATACAGGCAAAGAAAGACCAAGGAGTTTAGTCTAAGCCAACTTATTCTAGAAAGTTGGACCGACCACAGTGAAGCTTCTGTGCTGAAGGGAGAATGTCCTGGCTGGGGAACAACCAGGTCACCATGTGCATCAGAGCGAAGAAATCGATGGCCAGGAATCGATGAGACCAAGAAACACAACTCCCTAAGATAAGATGGAGCACAATTATGCATAAGCATTAAAACCTTAAACCTCAATGCATTTCTGCATCAGCAACCATTTCAATTCCTCCCGCAATATATAGCCAAACCCAGGTAAACCTCTAATCAGACAAGCCACAGTGATTAAGACAGACTGCAGTCAATGAATGCAGGAAATGAGGAGGAAAAGCAAAGGAGGAACAGTTCCAAGCAGCCTCAGAGTTGTCAATGTCAAGATGCTGCAGTAGTCACAAAAACGTTCAAAGAAAAGGAAGCAACTGGATCACTACTAATTAATTAATAAGACAGCCAGTTTGTGAGTGAGTTACCTCTTCGATCTGAGAAGCAATTCGGATGAAGTCGGCGCGTTCGGCATCCCTCTCCCGTAGCAACTGTTCCACGTGTTCCTCTTTCTCCTTCAGAGATTTCTAAAGTAAGCAACTCCACAGGTAAGATAAGGACAAGTGGCCAGCCAGATAGCAGACAGGAAAGAAAAGATGAGCATCTATCTTTGACACTGATCTAACTATACCTGTACTTGCTTACTCCCTTAGATAGCTGTATTTCACAGCTGTGTTCACAGCAATCTTGAGAGGTCTTTAGAATGCACCACACAAAAGCCCAGATGTATACAAACATACAGGCCTACAATATTTAAATGAGGAAATTTAAAAGTAAGATAAGGACAGTTGCTTACTATAAGGATGCCACAAGGAGCTTAGAATGCCCCTTTAATTAAATATCAAATGGTAACTGATTACGCAAAACTAGGTAAAATAAGATTTATAAGCACTAAAGGCAGTAATGACATCAATAAAGTTAATAATAATAAAAATAATATTAACAATAATTCTTCACTCCTGAAGGATCACTGGTAAAAAATAAAATAAAAAATAATGCAATAACTAATAAATTAGCAACTATGGAGGCAAAACCTTGAAAGATATTGGATAATACTAATACTAATAGTTCTAACAATAATCTAATCTAACTTGCATTTTCGGGTACAAGACAGAAACTAGCCAGCTGTTTCAGCACCTCTCGTTAATAATTCAGCATTTCAATGTCTTATGCTGATTACAGCACCCCAGTACCCTTGCCTTGCCAGAATTGGATGAGCAATAGCCATTCCTGACGTCATCAACTGACTCCAGAAAATTTGTTATCTCTTGAGTAAAAATAGATATAATAATAATAATAGTATTCATTCATTTATTCATTAGGACATTTATATAGCGCCTCTTCAAGAGGGCTACTCAGAGGCACTCCTGACTCTAGCACGACTAAACAGTACAGTTTTTAATCTAGTATAAAATGTGCAGTGCTGAGCCGGTGTTGACACGCCGAAGCGCCACCTAATAAAGTCCAAGTAGTATCCTATTCACCTGTAGAGCAGAGACTGTTGGTGTTGTACCATAGACTGCGGCTCGAGTTTTTGATCCCTACAAAAACAGCATTCAATAGAATCATTCAAAACAGAATTGAAATCCTGAAGCAAAGCTGAATCATAAAAAACACGAAGAAGAGCAGTCTTTGCCTATATCCAAGTTTCTACTCTAACTTAAGGCTCTAACTCCAAGAAGAAGCCATGGATATGAAATGTTCGCAACCTTAGGTGGCTAGTCATCTCCCTTGATGCCTGGTCTTCACACCGACAGTACTCATATTATATACCAATAGTCGAGTTCACAAGGGGCACAGATGCAGAAAATTGAAGCCTTCCCTCTGCCTGACTGGGGATTTGAACCCCTGACCTATGGGTTGAGTTTTGTACACTAACCACTATACTATTGCACAAAACATGGTAGCTGATTGGCTAGAGCACTCACCTTGTAACGTGGAGACTGGAGAGTACGATTTGGAACCTTCCAGGGACCTTGAGCAAGTCCTTCACTCACAACTACTAAGCACTATTGACTGGTGCTTGGTATTTTGATAATCATAATAATAAAAACAGATCAAAACTGCCAAGTACTTAAATAATTATCCAATTAAAGTCTTAATTGGGTAATTGACAATGAAGTAAGTCTTCACAAAAAAACCTGTGCAGCAAGTGATGTTATCCCGAGCCGCATTCGGCCACTCCTCGATGCGCTCGAGGCAGCTGATCCGATCGAACTGATCGACTCCTGGCTCCCAGTTCGATCACGACTCATTCCATCACCGTATCCAAGTTTCTGGAGCGAGCCACGACGTAGAGCGCTTGGAGCAGCCTCGAGGTTGATTCGAGAGGCATACGTCTGGTAGAGCTCCACTTTGTGAAATGGAGCAAAGAGACCAAACATCGGAGAGCAAGTAAAGTACCTAACACCAACACATTATTATTATTACCCGTAATAACGATAAATTAATTAAATTGCAATTAATCATAGATTACATGTATTATTTAAAAATAATCAGCTGCGAGTTTGAAAGCTGGAAAATGATGTAAAGTAACATAATGCCTAGCTTATATAGCTCCTTTTCAATAATAATAATTTGTTCGCCCTAAGGTAAAAAGGGTCCTTCAGGGAATTCAACACAATAATACCTTTTCCCACGAATCAAAACATATGCAAAGACTGCCATTCCAGAACATTGCTCTCCTAATTTCTGAAATCCTGAGGGAGCATATGTAAATTTGGGTTTAAAAAATAATAAGTAATAAAAACCAGGAAAATTACTAAATATATTCAATTATACTTAATTAGTCTAAATGTACCATTCTGTCAAACTGGGACATTCTAGAGATTTGAAAGTAACTGCTTCAACTGCCTTTCAACTGCAATGCAATGCATTAACACCTTCTGCAAGTCTTTCATTTTTTTTATTCCGCCGCAACAAATCAAAGCGCCTCTGAGGAGTTAGAATATAGTGGTGCTATATAAATGTTTGATTACAATTACAATTCTGCCAGATCTTGAAGAGGATTAGTTGCAATTCTTTAATCGCCCAAAGAATTTTCAAATACAAAGGGTCATAGCTACCTGCCCTACAAGACAACAGTAATGTAATAAACTTGCAGCAACAAGATTAGCATGTGGACTTGAGAAATAAATCTATGTTTCAGAAATGAACCAATGATGCTACCACCTGTACAACATCACGCTGTATTTGGGCAACTCTGCATAGCAGAACCCAAATGGATCCTGTTGGAAGTAAACCTGATTGTATATTTTGTGAGCTGTTGGTTATTACTAAATCAATTAATCAATAATTAATCAAACAATCAATCAAACATTATAGTTTTTCAATCCTCCAATCTAACCTCTTTCCCGCGACCGATCCATCATTCTTTCCGAGCGGTTCATCCAACTCTACACCAACCCACGTCCCCTTCGCAAAGTCTGCCTCTCCCAGGTACCGGATGACCCCAGTCTTTGAACCACTGACTGTAACGCGGTCTCCCACCTTGTACATGAACTTGTGCCCCACTGCTGGAATATCCGTCACTGACCCACTGCTTGGCGAAACCTGACCCTGACTGGAATGCGATCCAACACTTAACCGCCTTGGCAGGGCACTAGGGAGACTTGATTTTGGTGTGGCCGTTGACCCCTCTCCGTTTGGTGTTCGTTCTTCAGCAGTTTTCGCTGTTTTACCACTAGATGGTGTAGCAGATGACTTTGGAACGGCATCATCAGATTTGTCGGAAGGAGCTGGTGAGCTGAGTTTCGGGGTTGGAGTTCGACTCAGTTTCGTCAGTCGAGAGAAGATTCCTCGTTTTGGTTCGCACATGAAGTAGCGGACGCCGTTGACGCTTCCGTCATTCTTGCCGACCGGGGAGTCGAGGACAACTCCTGCCCATTCACCCGGTCCAAACTGCACCTCGCCAATGAAGGCTATGATGCCTGGTTTCAAGCCGGCCACCCAGACACGCTCACCAATCCTGAAGTCATCGACAGGAACTGTGGAATCAGCCAGGCCATCAACTACAGCCCCTGAAAAGTAAGAGATAACAACACACGAGATGTTAGGTAAGGGAACTGAGATCCTACACCCATCAATCAACCAGTATAATAAGCAGTATAATAATGTGAAGAACTGGTAACCCAGACGTCAGTTCAAACCCCGGACAGACTGCTAAATATTGCAAGATTTCTCTTCCAGCAGCAAATCCTAACACATTCAGCTAAATAACAACTATACCATGACAGAGACTGTAAGCAGACAGATGACAGAAAAGATGAACAGGCAGGTAAGCAAGAAGACATGCAGGGATGAAGAGAGGCAGAAAGCGAGATAAACTGGCAGAAAGAGGGAATGGTGCATAGGACAAGACAAAAACTGCAAACCATCAGGGTCTTTAAGTTACACCTCAGTCTGTCATCAGGATTGGAACACCATCAACAAATACCCTCTTCACTGTCATAACCAGCAGTGAATTCATAACAGGCAGGGTGGATATAAATAGCTCCAAAGCTCCAGGCACATTCATAATTCGAACCTTTTCCCCTCTTTTATGATTCAATTCTAGGCAACCGTGCTACAGAACTTATACAATTAGATTAGCTTAGAATCAACTGAGCAGGAAGACCAATAAACCCACCCACCCCCACTACACATGGAACAGATGCAGGAAACACTGGTGCTATATAAATCTCTGTGATCAAAAACATCAGCAGACAATTCCATCTCAGAATAAAATCTTGAACTTGTCAACGTAATTAATGAATGGGAGATGGAGGCTTAGGAGAACATAATGTAAGATGGGTTTTAAGATATTTTATCTGTTTTACAAGTTACAACTGCAGCTAACAAGATATGCTCATCAGTAACCAATGCTAATGTCCACTTAGACATTGTTATCACGGATGTATGTTTGCGTATGTCTCTGTGTGGGCATGCATGCAAGCATATATGTCTGCTTGCACATATGTAGGTAGGTATGCAGATATGCATTGATGTAGGGATGTTTGTATGCATGTATGTATGGATGTATGTATGCATGTATGTAGCTATGATTGTATGCATGCATTCGTATTTGTGTATATATGAGTGTGTGCGTGTATCTGAACATTTATATGGAACCTTTTATAGTCTCACAAATGCTCATTCATTCAAATCGTCTAAACTTATCCACAAGTCCCAAACTCTTGCACTTGGTAATTTCTACCCTAAAATTTATTCCTCATGCTTAAAATATCTTAAACAACGGTTCTCGAGTTGTAAATACAGCATCTAATTGGACATTTATATAGCACATTTACCTGACATATGCTTGTTCGGGGGCTTGATGGCATAGCTATCGACAACAAGCCCTGCGCCACGATAACTCTTTTCGTGCGCACCTTTGTCAAAGACCAGTTATTTGACCACACCCAAGCAAACACACACAACACAAGAAATAAAAACCTTGCTCAAGATATGCAAAAACTCAAAAATGACAAACTGAGGCTCACAAAAAAGCAGAGATGCTAAAAACTTAAGAAGAATTGTAGCTCACAAAACAACAGAATTACTAGAAACAAGCAGAGACTATAAATCAAAGACACCAAAGCAGAAAGACGAGTTTAAATTTACTAGGAGAAAATCTGACGAAAAGGAGAAATTAAACCATTTAAGCAACATAAACTTCTATAAAGCAAACAATGAATAAAATAAAAAGCCAGTTTTCCACTTTACACAACCTCAAGTAATATTGAACCATTGTGTTTTATTTTACAACATTTTTTCAGTAACATTTTTCACTGTGTTACATCAATTCTTGTAACTTCTTAATTTGTTCCAAAATCTTATGCACAAACATCAGATGATTTAATAATTTTAAGTTCTTTTCCACTTGGTAATCATTGTGCCAGATTTCGTAAATTTACCAGACAATTTCCAAATCTATTGAATTTCATTTGATGTTTGCCATAATCTATATAATAATAGCCTTACATCATGTTTGTTGTATATGTGGTGTTGAACACAGTACTATCTGGCAAATAATATGTAAACCCAACGGTTACCAAGGCTGGGGTAAATTTCTAGAAATCACAAAAGTTTTTGGAGCTGGTTTTCGTGACCCATAGCTAATGAGGAAAGAGAAAGATTTGCTCCAAAAACAATCTGTTTTGAGATGCTAGTATAGATTTAACATCTTATGTAATATTTACTTAATGTTGAATTTTGTTTCCTTAATTCACATCCATCTGTTTTTAAAGCAAATACTGTACCAAAATTCTTCTTCAACATAAAACAAATAGTAAACTAATGTACCAAATGTTTAATTTACTTTTTTATTCACATATGTCTGATTTTAAAGCAAATTTTAAAACAAAGCTCCTCCACCAAATAGGAAATACTAAACAGAAACCGTGTAAGGCAATCATATAATATAGATGACCCTCACCCTGCGACCTGCTGGCAGTTGGTGTAGGGCTGGCCCGGGCCTGCGCCAAACCGGTAGGACGAGCAAGTTTACTCGTCGACTTTGGAGCCAATTTTGGCGTCAGGTTTGACATCGTTAATAGGATCGCCTAAAGACCGGAAATCAATCACTACAATAACCATCCTCATAATTTTTTTTATATTTCTTATGTATATATAGAACGCCGATATCTAACAATGAGGCATCGATATAAGGCACTAAACAACTGTACATTGAGTACTTCCTTCACGTAGAGTAAGCAGAGGCTGAAACCCAAATAGCCCGCATTGCAAGACGACCTCACAAACCAATCATCAGATTTTCGCGATGCTGCCGAGGTGCTGCCGGTTAAAACCGGTATGCAACAAAGTCCGTGATATGTGATCATGCTTTATTGTAGCAACTAGCTGCCTGACCCATCAAAAATCTACTTTTTACTCAGTTTTCGTAAGCGATGCAGTTATTACATATGCATTACGATACCTTACTTACGTTTTGCGATGACTCATTTTTAGAAATTTGCGTTTGCGAATGCAAATAACTTTTGGCAGAGAAAGATAATTATCATCTAAAAACATACAAAACAAGAGCGATCAGTTATCTCTGTTGCAGGAAATTGATTTGGCAAATTATTTTACTTCAGTCGCAAAGTTAAGTTTATATTTTCATGAATGAATCAACCGGATGTTGATCGAAATTCCATTATAGGGTGTTACACTTTATTTAGCGCTATACAAACCTAAAAATGTTATTAATCAAATAAATTATAAAAACTAATATAGAAGTATTGAACATTTATTTACAAGAATTATATTGTAGCCATTGTTTTCTATCATTTAAGAAAAGCGAATTAGATTTTTCAGTTTGCATTATTTGAGCATAAAGATGTCCTAATTCGCTGCTGCTGCTGCTGCTGCTGCTGCTGCTGCTGCTGCTGCTGCTGCTGCTGCTGCTGCTGCTGCTGCTGCTGCTGCTGCTGCTGCTGATGTCAGAGAACATTCATTGTAGGCCTATACATTTTCAATTACTTTCGCTCGAGCTCAAGTCGAATAATAGAGCATGAAATAGAAACGCATCCCATGGTCATTCGCCTAAAATTCGGCATTCCAATCGAGACAGTCGTTGTCACCAAAGCCAATGAGGGCGCCCTCAAAGACGCTGTTTAAGCCAGCGGATGTCTAGCTATCTTGGACCCCCCCACCCACCATAAGCGAAACTCTGTATTGTGATGGTGGAGTCCTAGCTGTCACCATCAGTTTAAAAAATGGTTTACAGTCAGTCATTAAACATGTACTTTGTCATCTGCGAGTGACCTTATAGTGGCGGACAAAGCATATTAAATTTGTATATATGGAAGAGAAGCACTGCGAATGGCGGCGATCTTGTTTGACAGGTGGTGGGACACTTTTTAGTGTTTCTTCAAAATTTGAGGACAACTGCATGGTATGCCGCCCCCCCCCCACTGTTAAAGATGAGATCTTGTCCTTCCGGGATCGCCGCCCATGAAGGGAAGAATCGAAGAAGGAGGGGAGAAAGGAGGGCAGTCTTATTGTACTTGAGACCATTGCAAGGTCTTGTCTCGAGTGCACTCAAGTTCGTTTTTAAAATTTTTGGTCTTGGTCTTGAGACCAAAAGTCTTGGTCTTGAGGTTGAAAGTCTTGGTCTAGGTCTTGCAAGACCAAGACCAAGACTTTTGTCAATATGAACAGTCATTTAACCAAACCAAAGAATTAAAAAAATTGTCCAATGATTACTAATACCATTGTTTTCGTATTTACACGGTGTGAATCTGGCTTTACTGTTGATTTGGACAATTATTTTGACTTCCGGTTATTTGCCATAGAATGATTTCAAAACAGACTCACGATTTACACATTTACATCCGGTGCTTGAAAAGCTGTTGTGTGTGCCGACGATTTCAGCACCAGTCCTGTAGAATGTATTTTTTCATATGGCAGAATTTTTATGAGGCTCCACAGGTCACGTCTTGGTCAGAAAATTCTGAGCGAATTGGTTTTTATAAGATACAACAGGCATTTGGAATAACATTTCGCATGAAGAATTTTTGTAAATATGAATTCGGAATAGGCCTACTCTGCTGTCTGCATTTAAAGTTGTTTTGCTTGAATAAAAAAAGCTCATATTTTCATTAAAAGAGTGAGTAGGCCCTATTTCGACTTGACAAATTTTTTAGTAAGGAATAGCAGTCTGGATATGAAGTTATTTTTGTGGGTTTCGGTCTTGGTCTTGGTCTTGAGGTTCTAAATCTTGGTCTTGGTCTTTGGTCTTGGTCTTGAGGTTCAAGACCAAGGTCTTGGTCTTGGTATTGAGGTTTAAGGTCTTGACAACAAGATTGCTAAAATGAAAACTAAAATGATTTGAACTAATTTTGAAGAATTAAAACTAAACTAAAACTAAAATGATTTGACGAGTAAAAACTATATAGGGGCCTAAAAACGAAAATGATTAGAAAAATGAAACTAAAACTAAACTGAAATGATTTATATCTGAAATAAGTAAAAACTAAAATAGAGATGATTTTGTGAACGAAAATAACACTGCCGCTGGTATACTATAGGCCCTAGCCTGCAGCGGCAGTGTATTAAATACACTGCCGCTGCAGCGAACAGAGACAGTATACAGGCCAAATTTTGGCCTACTGTCTCTGTTCGCTGTTTCTGTTACGACGCTACATGGTGATCTTTGTTACGACGTCGTTCGTAGTTCGTACGGTACTTCGTAAGTTAACTTAATCAACTCAAGCAGATAAATTTCTTTCGGTCTTGTTTAGGATTTGAACTCGTGACCTATACGTTGAACATTTGACACTCCAGCCGCTTAAATTACCACTAGGCCTATACCATCGCTCACCCGACCTAAGAGCAGGCCTAGGTATGCGCATGCTGAGAAATTATTGTAATTGTCCAATTGGGCCTAACACGATATCTAGTCAGCTACATTTAAGGTTAGTTACGATTTCGATTCAGCTGATGGTAATTATAGTTCAAGCACACATCGGCTGAATCGAAATCGTAAATAACCTCAAAATTTCTTATATGTTACTTCAAAGTTAAGTGCAGTACGGCATCAGCTTATTTCGAGCGCTGCGTCATGTCAGGAGGTTGTCCAAAGATAAAGGAAGGATTCCGTCTCGGACGAAAAAGATTGGAAGGCGGTAAACTGCAGGTTGGACCTCAGGAACTGCAGGGTAGGAATTCTTGAAGAGGTGAGGCTTTAGATTGAGTGGAAAAAGATCTGCCCATTTCGATCGTTTCAGACCTACCATGAAGAGAACAAACCACCGTGGGGTCCGACCATAGGCGTATACCTACATGGAGGCAAGAGGAGGCATTTGCCTCCTCTTGGTTTTGTGGATTTAAAATTTTTCCATGGGTTATAGCCCTGCATCCTCAGTAGGGTGACCACATTTCTTTTCTACCATTCAGGGACACCACAGATATATAACTGAACAATTATGGAAGGGCTAAATCGAGGGTGAAGGCCGAAAAAAACGAGTCGGGGTTTGGGGAGGGTATTGTCGCGTAACTACTACTTCCAGGTGACCGGACTTCTGTAAGGAGTTTCCGATAAGGCAGCCGACGGCTCGTGTCGCGACCCAGGATGCCTCACGACCGTCGCTGATATCCGTTGAGTTCGACTTCAGCTTTTTGGCTGAAGATTTAAAATCAGAAAAGACCGTATTTCGCTGTAAAGTTAAACTCTTTTATTTCACAACGACCGAAATTCTTCTTTATTCGACACTGTACGTCAAATAATATATCAAACTAGCGCTTGAAAACTTGTAAGATCACGAAGAGCTATATCAACGATCCAAACGAAAATCCACGAGCGAGCGAATCACGAAGAACAGAACCCAACACGCACGAAAAGACGGAAAGCACACCGAACAAACGACGAGAGAGCGTATGCTCTATACAAGGTCCTTATATACCTTTTGTTAGGCGACAAGTTACACTTCTGGCGAACATGAATTGCCCTAGGCGAACCGGCGAAAGTCAGCCACCTTGTAAATCTGACCAAATACATAGCTTATATTAACGAACAATAGCCAAACTTCCTACAGACAAAACTTAAATGGCGATCTAAATAGACTGCCAGAGCATCTAATATACACTAGCGCCAGCGAAAAGTCAGCCAAAAAAGCATCCGGCGCAAGTACATGAATAATTCAACATATTTTTCAAACGCGAACATAGGAAAGTTCGTCAACAGTCTTGAGGCGTACATTCCTCATCACCCTAACACAATTCCTCCATACCATGGTAAACAATGTCCGCCAAACACAACGGCGAATTCAACAGAGTTCTCCAAGCGAATAATGTGCATGACAAGAACTAAAAAATCAGCCAAGCATTAAGCGCCAGACCAACTTAAAGGAGGGAACCCATCTCCGTTACACCCTCCTCCCACCAAAAAGAAAGCCGAAGCCCTCTTCGGGTCATAATTAAGAGTCAATTAAGCAAACCTAAACAGTCAATGTTTAGAATGTTCTTCGCAATTTCTAATCATTTCCATTTTTTTCTTGCAGCTTTTTACTTTCTTAACTAAGAACAATCATATGCAGCAAATTTAGTCACATTGCTATAGTAACCACAATACAATTTATTGAAAACGGGCTGGTTTCTTTATAACCCGTCGTGGCCTCGACGTCTCACTGGGTCCCTCTGGCGGCTGACCCGCCGTTGGCTCCGAGCCCTCTGTATCCTGCTCAATCGAAGACTCCTCATACGCCTTCAGTTTGTCGACATGCGTAATAAATGGCTGCGTTTTCTTGGAACGTTGCACCAAATAGTTCACAGGTCCACACTGTCGCAGGACGGTAAAAGGACCCGAGTACATCTTTGTCCATTTTGGAGTGCGGCCTTGAAATTTTCTTGGCGAAAACCACCACACTTTATCTCCTGCGTTGAAAGCGATCGGACGAACACGAAGGTCATAATCGTGTTTCCGGCGTTCCGCAGCTCGTTTCAAGGATTCCCGAACTTCTCGGTAGGCAGTCTCAATCCTTTTTGCCATGTCCTCCACATAGTCAACGTATGTGGTTCCAGCAGGCCAAGCTGAAGTGGGTCTCCCATACACAAGATCAATGGGAGCACGCACTTCACGTGCGAAGAGGAGGTAGTTAGGTGAGTACCCGGTCACCTCATGGACGGATGCCCGGTAGGCGCCCAACACATAGGGTAGAAACTCGTTCCAGTCCCGCTGATGGCTGCTAACAACCTTACCTATCATAGCGTTCATCGTGCGATGAAAACGCTCTATGAGCCCGTTACAACTCGGGTGATAACTGCTTGTCCTCACCTTGTGAGGACAAGCAGTAAGTGAGGACAACCTAGTAAGCGGCAAAGCTCCTTAAAAAGGTGGCTTTCAAAATTTGTACCCTGATCCGTGAGAATTTGTAGGGGTGCCCCATACCGGACAATTACTGTCTCTACCAGGGCCTTGGCGACTGAGGTAGCCTCTTGGTTATAAAGTGGCACTGCTTCTACAAATTTTGTAAAGTTATCCATGATTGTAAGGATGTACTGGTGCCCCTTACGACTGCGTGGGTGTGGTCCGGTTATGTCTATGGACAACCGCTCCCATGGTTCCCGGTGGGCAAAGGCTGTAAAGGGCCTTGCTGCGGAGGCTTACCTCTCCGATATTGACAACACTGCGGACAGCGTCGACAAAACCGCTGCACCTCTTGCGACCATCCAACCCAGTATGCCCTTCTCCTAATTTGCATCCTAGTCCTACGGATCCCTAGGTGCCCGCCGGTTAATCCCGTATGCGCTAGCCTGAGAAACTCTTCACGTAGAGATTTCGGCAATAGCAACTGCTCGACTCCATCTAGGCGCTTCCTGTACATGACTCCGTCTTTAATGCACAAGCTTTCTTTCTGGTGCCAGTACACCTTAACAGTCGCGCTCTCATGCAGTATTTCAACAAGGTCAGGTACTCGTCCTCCTTCCTCTAACCACTGGCGTACTATCCTTAAGTCCGGATCCTCACTCTGTGCATTCAGAATAGAATCGTTATTCTCGGCCGTCGGCTCTAGCGTTGCAGTTACAACTTCTCTAGTCGCAGCTACAGCCAGCACTTCATCTTCAGCTCCACACTGCCTACACGGCTTTCTTGAAAGGGCGTCAGCATTTCCATGACGATGCCCCGGCCGGTGCAGGATGTCGAAATCAAATTCAGCCAATCTCTCCAGCCACCTACCTTGCTGTCCTATAGGCTCTGGCGTCCTTTGTAACCATCTAAGTGCAGCATGGTCTGTCCTCAACACAAAATGTCGGCCTAGCAGATACTGTCTATAGTACTTAGTGAAGTAGACAACAGCTAATAACTCTCGCCTGGTAACGCAGTACCGCTGTTCAGCCGCGGAAAGAAGCCGACTGCCATATGCTATCACTCTCTCCTCTCCATCAATATTCTGTGAAAGCACAGCCCCAATTCCGATGTCAGACGCATCACAGTCTAACACGTAAGCCATTCCTTCCTTAGGCAGTGTCAAGACCGGCGCCGTCGTCAACAATGCCTTCAGGCGGTCGAATGCCTCTTGACATTCCTCAGTCCAAGTAAACACATGACCCTTCTTAGTTAAGGCAAACAAAGGAGCAGCCAGCGTCGAAAAATCTCTAACAAATTTCCTGTAATAGGAGCAGAGGCCTAAAAATGCACGAACCTCTCTTAATTTACTAGGAACCGGCCACTCAGTAACTTCAGAGATTTTCGACGGATCCACTGTCACTCCATCTGGCGACACTATATGTCCCAGGAAACCAACCGTTCTGCGCAATAGCCGGCACTTACTCGGCTTCAGCTTTAAATTCGCTTCTCTCAACCTTTGTAGTATTTGTTCTAACCGCTCTAGATGCTGATCGATGTCTTTACCAAAAATGATAACATCATCCAGATACACAAGGCACGTTTCAAAATTCAATCCAGAAAGGACAAGGTCCATAAGTCTTTGAAACGTCGCCGGAGCGTTACACAATCCATAGGGCATCACAGTCCACCTAAATGTTCCTCTCCGAGTGACGAAAGCAGATTTATCCGAATCCTTCGGATCCAAACCAACCTGGTGATATCCGCTTCGGAGGTCCAGCGTACTGTACCAGCTAGCCCCTGACAGCGCATCCAAACACTCGTCACAACGAGGCAGAGGATACGAATCCTTCTTCGTCTTCTCATTTAGGCCTCTATAATCGATGCAAAATCTCATCGATCCATCCTTCTTTCTTGCTAAGACCACATTGGCCGCCCACTCGCTAGCTGCAGGCTCTATGATCCCATCTGCCAGCATCTGCTGCAGTTGGTTATCTATCACCTCTCTATACGCAAAAGGTTGCCGTCTCAGCGGTTGCCGCACAGGAGCAGCACTCCCTGTGTCTATACGATGCATTGCAGCCGATGTCCTTCCAATGTCTCGTTCATTCTGCGAAAACACATCATGGTATTCATCCAACAACTTACTCAAACGTTCCCTCGCATCTGCCGGCACTTCCTCTGGGATGTCACTCATCAAAACATCCTTGACACCTGTGGCCTCCTTACTTACCTTATCTTCCATCCTATGCTCACGAGATTGTACATGTACTGGGTGCAATCCCCCTAATAGCTTATCTTTTTCTAGCTTGACTACTTCCTCTGTCAAGTTAATCACACGGATTTGCGGCATACCAGCACCCTCCCCTACAAGTACCCGGGCAACATGGACTCCCGGCTGAAGCTCTCTGGCTTCAGTCATCCAAGCCGGTGCCGTCTGGTTCAAATCCAAATATAGGGTTTTTGCGCTGATATCTTGCTGGCACTTCGGCGGAACAATTACCTCTTCCGCGACTATCACCCGTCTGCACCATGCAGATCCATTACCCTTTACTAGGGGAACCCTTTTCCGCCCAACAAAGAGTGCACCAGTCCCAAAGCCCAAGCGGCAGCGGTGTTGTCGAAGCCAGTCCATGCCCAGCATTGCCTCTGCTATCTGATCAGAAACCAAAAATGTTGTAGTTAGAGCAAACCCACGCCACATCTTAAGTGGTACCGTGACCTCCCCTAGGACATTAATTTCCGTCCCGTTAGCAGCCATCAAGTAGCGGGTACAAGGTTTAAGTTCTAACCCTACAACAGCTGACAAAGGCACAAGGCTCACCTCCGAACCGGTGTCGATGAGGCACAGCTGGGTCCTTCCTTCGATGGATCCCCGAATGTAGATTGCGTTGTTGCTGCTGATGTACGAGAGCGTGTGGTGTGGTTCACTGCGGTGTCCTCGACTGCGACTTGCTCCTCCGGTCCGGCGGTGGTGGCGTTAGGAGTGCGATTGGCGAACCGTCGTCGTCCCTGACGACAGTCCCGAACGATGTGGCCAGGACGACCACACCCGAAGCAGACCGCTGTCCGGCCATAGGTAGGCCGGTTCAACGATGAGTTGGTGGCTCCTTGGTTGGCATCGAGGTTCGCTTCTTGGAGCCTCGGCGCGTTGCTCGTCCAGCTCTCGAATTGTCGGTCGATCCGTGCTTCGATCTCCCGTTGCCATCTCTTCTGCTCTTCCCTCTGCGTTGCCAGGAACCGGTCCAGTTGAGATTGGAGTTGACTTGCAGCGTCGGCCTCGGCGGTCCCGCGCACACGATTGGGCGGTGTCCGCCGATCCACCGACTCAGACGTTCTTTGGTAGGCTTCCAGTCGTAGAGCTGTGCGATATGCCTCGTCTAACGTCTTCGGCTCGCGTTCCCGAACCTTCAGCGACAGCTCTCGATCTCGTAAGGCCTCCAGGAAAGCGTCTTTGGCTACTATCTCGGTAGTCTCGTTCGATGGCACTGGGTAGGCCAGCACCACCAATCTTCGTATGTCATGGAGAAGGGTACTCAGCGTCTCGTCCTGGCGTTGACGACGATAGTACAACTGCGCTCTGAAGGTCTCCGCTTGCCCCTCAGTGCCGTATCGTTGTCGCAGACGCACCACAAGTTCTTCGTACGTGACATCAGGTTGCGAACCGAAGTCCCATAGCAGCTGGGTCGCCGCCTTGTCCAAAGCGCAACGCAAGAAATCGACCTTGTCCTCCGGAGTCCATGCATTGTGGCGTGCGCAGACTTCAAATTGTGTAAGGAAGGAGTCCAACGACCCCGTCCCGTCGAACTTGCCCGGCTTCATCGGTGCTTTCCGATAGCCCAGAACAACACCGGCGTTCTCCAACGATTTTGGCGTACTCGGCAGCTCCCTTTTCATGCGCGACGGTTTCGGCTTCGTCGATCCCGGCTCGTCAAAGTCAATGCTCTCCAGCAGTTGGTCCGGGTCAAAGGTGGCCCTCCTCGACGTCTTGTTCGCCGCAGGGGTCGACGTACTTGGGTGCAAGGGCGTCGGTTCTCCCACGTCGAACAACGAGTAAATTATCGTGCGCTTTTCGTCCGTCATTTTCGCTCGAGAGAAGAAATCTTGAAAAGTCACTCACCAGTCGTCGAATCCAGTGAATTTCCGGCGAACAGTCTTTTTCCGAACAGAATCCTAAACCCGTACTTCTGGTACCAATTTGTCGCGTAACTACTACTTCCAGGTGACCGGACTTCTGTAAGGAGTTTCCGATAAGGCAGCCGACGGCTCGTGTCGCGACCCAGGATGCCTCACGACCGTCGCTGATATCCGTTGAGTTCGACTTCAGCTTTTTGGCTGAAGATTTAAAATCAGAAAAGACCGTATTTCGCTGTAAAGTTAAACTCTTTTATTTCACAACGACCGAAATTCTTCTTTATTCGACACTGTACGTCAAATAATATATCAAACTAGCGCTTGAAAACTTGTAAGATCACGAAGAGCTATATCAACGATCCAAACGAAAATCCACGAGCGAGCGAATCACGAAGAACAGAACCCAACACGCACGAAAAGACGGAAAGCACACCGAACAAACGACGAGAGAGCGTATGCTCTATACAAGGTCCTTATATACCTTTTGTTAGGCGACAAGTTACACTTCTGGCGAACATGAATTGCCCTAGGCGAACCGGCGAAAGTCAGCCACCTTGTAAATCTGACCAAATACATAGCTTATATTAACGAACAATAGCCAAACTTCCTACAGACAAAACTTAAATGGCGATCTAAATAGACTGCCAGAGCATCTAATATACACTAGCGCCAGCGAAAAGTCAGCCAAAAAAGCATCCGGCGCAAGTACATGAATAATTCAACATATTTTTCAAACGCGAACATAGGAAAGTTCGTCAACAGTCTTGAGGCGTACATTCCTCATCACCCTAACACAATTCCTCCATACCATGGTAAACAATGTCCGCCAAACACAACGGCGAATTCAACAGAGTTCTCCAAGCGAATAATGTGCATGACAAGAACTAAAAAATCAGCCAAGCATTAAGCGCCAGACCAACTTAAAGGAGGGAACCCATCTCCGTTACAGTATCCCCAAAAAATGTTGACATCACATCAAATTAAATTGAAATAACTAAAAAAAAATTTTAACTGCTGGATTAGTTTTATCTGTCGGAACGCTAAGGAACAGCGTTCCGGCAGAAAAAAACACTGTATACATAGGGCCTAGATGTATTATATATATACTAGTGTATTAACCCGTCATAAATTATGACGTGGCGACAGTGTGTCATTATAGGCCTATATGTATCGTTTGTTAAAAATGCTCTGATCGCCGTCGTCAAGACGACCGTCGTCAAGACGGCAGTACAAACGGCTTCACAATAGAACAGAAGCCGTTTGTGACGTAGCGTCCTTCGACAGACAAATTTGCATATAAGGAAACTATATTAATAGATATATGTGTGTATATGTATGTAGGCCTATGTATATAAGTCAAACTCAATTAGGAGCTGGACTCATTGGAAGAGCGCTATACATACACAATGCCTCATTGCCTCAACTGAAATATAGGCCATATTTGTAAAATTTTAGACCAAAATGAAGCATTTTATTTCTAATTGATTTAACTGGAAAGAAAACGAGCCAAAATACAAAAATTGGTCAATTTATTGCTCAAAATAAAAATTGTTTAAAATTAAAAAAGAATCAAACGTAGATAGTGAAGACTATATAAATTGACAGGTAGACTGGTATTGGTCTCAGTCTTGTACTTTACTGTTCTTTTTTGGCATAGCTATGATTTACAAAATGATAAATGATAGATTTGACATTGACATCACTGAGTAAATAAGCCGAAAGGTAAAGTAAGTAATCTAAGCAAAATAGACTAGTGTCAAAAAGCATATTTTGTTGTCATTTCCTACACAAAGCGACAACTTGTTGCCTTTGACAAATTAATGAAATGTTTGGCAATCCATATCGAAGTTCATCCTCACCTGAAGTTCTGCTTTAATAACCTCAGTTAAACATCTGTTTCTTGAATCGGACAAGAATCCTTCCATCAAACTAAAAACTCGTTCAACTGCAGCAATTGAAGCAGGTATGCTCATGATGAATGCGACTATCTTCAAAAATTTGGTACATTGTCATCTCCTGCTTTTTAGAATCGGCCCCTACAGCTGCCCATATCAGCGTTTATTGCAGAATGTAGACCCATAGTCAATGTTGCCAGAGCTGGGGATTTTTCCCTAGATCTGGGGATTTCGGCCTTCGTCTGGGGATCTGGGGATTTTTTGGCCAAATCTGGGGAAATATGACCATTCTGACCATTTGCATTGACAATGTATGTATTTTGCGTGCGCTGAGCATTAAACACGGAGTTTATACGTAGTTAAATGTAAAAATTAATGAGCCATAAAATTTTTACTCCACCAAATGTAATTCTTGTTTTAAACCATATCAATGACGTCAACTAGGTCGTCATTCTAGACTATAAATTTTCTAGTGATGCTATTTCTATTTCCTGTTATAGCCTAGTTTGAAATGTCTTTTAATGGCTTTCATGTACAATATACCGAGTCACGCCACCACTCTGAACATTAACAAGTTTTTCAACAAACCAAAAGAGCCCTGCAGTCTCCAAGAAAAAATTGCTAAAGCGGATAATACTGTTGACAGTTTTCATGGCAGAACATAGTACTGCGTTTTCGCAAGCTGATCGTTTGATTGAATGTTGTAAGCGGATGTTTGCAGACAGCACAGTTGCTTTAAAAATGTCAGTGCACCAGTGCTGCTTATTTGATACAGTACGGCATTGTCCATTATTTTGTCTGTTATTCATTTGCACATTGTGCAAATGCTGCCAGCAACCGCCTACCATCTTGCCTTGAAATTTTCATTAAAAAGTCTGCTTCTATTTTTCGCGTAGTAGTAAAAGATGTCTCCAGTTCCAGTTAATACAAGATGTAGTTCAGGCCCAGAAACATAAAGTGTTGAAGCTGTGTGAAACACTCTGACTGTCCCGTGAAGCAGTCATGTGATCTTGACGATACAGAAGTTGTCGACATGGATGACGACTCGCCGACAACTTTCACTCTTTGACAAGTGACAATTTTCAAAAATAACCACTCATTTTAGGAATTTCTTGTTATTAATGTAACTGTAAGTAACTATACACTGCCAAATAGTGTTAAAATATGTCAAACCTATTACTGTAGTGTTAATTAAATCGTGTTTATTAAATCTGGGGATTTCTGGGGATTTTTTTAACCGAAATCTAGGGAAATCTGAAAAACCTCACTGGCAACACTGCCCATAGTTAGCCATAGGCCTACTCTTAAGATTACATTGTGCCGAGGATTTGTAAATTTTGTTCGGCGTTGCGTATTTGTTCATATTGTTTTTTACCAGTTATTTGAAAATTAAAACAGCAAATTCTACGTATTTGATAACAGAAAATTCATTCCGGGACGTTTCATTGTCCCGGAAAGAACGCTTCCGGGACGCGGGACATTTTTTCAAATTCCGGGACTGTCCCAGACAATCCGGGACGTGTGGTCACCCTAATCCTCAGGTGCACCCCAGCAGAAGTGGACATGGGCGGCGATCTAGGGGGAAGTCGAGGGGACAAGACCCCCCACCTTTAAGAGTGGGGGTCACGCCATACATCGGACCCCCAGATTTTGAAGATACACCAAAAAAGGTCAAGAAATGCAATTGTGTGTGAGGCCGAAAATGAGTTTTGAGTGCCTTTTTGACCAGATAAGTTGTTTTGAGCAGAAGTGTCCCCCAAAATTTATAGAAAAAGTAATGAAATTGTGTAAGAGAAGGAAAAAAGGAACTGAAGGAAAAAAGGCCAAAAAAGTTGGCCTAATGTGGAGACGAATTGCTAAAAAAGGTCGAGTTATTTTGAAGGCATGGAAAAAGTCACGAAAGTAGGTGGAGGACTAAAATAAAGGTCATCAACTTTTTTCAGAGATGAATTTGTAGAAAAGTCATGAAGATTTTGTAAGTGACATAAAGTATTAATTGTGGCTTTGATTTCTCTCTGTTTCTGATCAGTGTTTGCAATGTAAAACACTGATCAAAATATTTTGAAGATGCAAGATTTTCACAACATAGGAATCTATGTTGTGAAAATCTTGCATCTTCAAAATATTGGTTTCGACAGAATGTAGGCCTACTTGTAATCTCAAATGTTCGTTGTGACACTTGAAGAGAAGTTCTTGTACAAAAAGAATTGTGCTATGATCATGGCTGCTTTAATAGGAGTCGTGCAAATGTAAATGTGGACAATTTTCTATAGTGACCATATGCCCTCGGCCCTGTTCATTTTTCAATGAATTGATCGGGTGAGATCTTTCACCACCGCTGCCCGTTGGAATGGATACCACACCATTAAAGCTCCATATTGTGGTAATTGGAAGTATCCAATTTTTAACATCAATATGTCAATCTTATCTTGCATATGAACGTTGAGAGATGTGCACATTACTGCCATTAATGTCGAAAACTTCCATAGCTGAGTCACACCTTGATTTCGCTCTCTTGTAATAGGTACACTTAATCTTCTTTAATTAGAAGTCTTTACAGCTCTGGTAAGGCCTGTACCATCCAGTGTTTAACAACATCTTAAGGCCTACCTTACCTTACCTTATAGATGCTTCTCAACCCGAAGTACAAGGGGCGTTCAATAAGTTTTGAGCCTGGCTATCTTGAACAAACACCCGGAACATCGTATAACATAAATGTTTTTTTTTCATGAGAAACTAAATAACTAATGCGCAATTACTAGTACAGTCTGAAATACAGTTCAAGTTCACAATACTGACATGTTGTCAACTTTTGATGACTTATATCAACAAAGTCTACAAAACTGTTCTATGAACTTCGCTCATGTATAACCGAAAACCGCTGCTGCGCATGGCGCCCACAGAGTAGGTAGGCGTCTGGAACCCTGAGTTGCTTTTTGGCCTTGCGGAATTGTCCACTGATCTTGGGGCTCCATCTGAGAACCCCTCTGGGGTAGCTTGACGGCTCTTCCTCAGGCTTCTTGCTGAGTGGTTGAGGAAGAGCGTGTAGTTGACATTATCTTAGGCATTGATTCCTCGGCCATCTTGACTCCACTACCGTCTCTCCTTCCTTCCAATCACAACCACAAACGCACACACACACATACACACACAGACACACACAGACACACACACACATACACACACAGACACACACATACACACAGACACACACACACAGACACACACATAGACACACACACACACCACATACACCCACACACATCCACTCACCCACACACACACCCACACACACACACACTCACCCACACACACACCACACACACTCACCCACATACACACCCACTCACCCACACACCCACACGCACACACACCCACACACCCACCCACCCACCCACACACACACACACACACACACACACACACACACACACACACACACACACACACACATGGGCTTACGGGGTCTTACGCCGCGCCAGAGGCCCCCTGCCTTCATGAGCTTACGGGATTTCAAGCCGCGCCAGAGGCTCAGCAGGTCTCTCTCACACACACACACATCACACACACACACACACACACACACACACACACACACACACACACACACACACACACACACACACACACACACACACACACACACACACACACACACACACACACACACAACCTATGGGCTTACGGGGTCTTACGCCGCGCCAGAGGCCCCCTGCCTTCATGAGCTTACGGGATTTCAAGCCGCGCCAGAGGCTCAGCAGGTCTCTCTCTCACACACACACACACACACACACACACACACACACACACACACACACACACACACACACACACACACACACACTCACCCACACACACACACACACACACACACACACACACACAACCTATGGGCTTACGGGGTCTTACGCCGCGCCAGAGGCCCCCTGCCTTCATGAGCTTACGGGATTTCAAGCCGCGCCAGAGGCTCAGCAGGTCTCTCTCTCTCACACACACACACACACACACACACACACACACACACACACACACACACACACACACACACACACACACACACACACACACACACACTCACCCACACACACACACACACACACACACACACACACACAACCTATGGGCTTACGGGGTCTTACGCCGCGCCAGAGGCCCTCTGCCTTCATGAGCTTACGGGATTTCAAGCCGCGCCAGAGGCTCAGCAGGTCACACACACACACACACACACACACACACACACACACACACACACACACACACACACACACACACACACACACACACACACACACACACACACACACACACACACACACACACACACACACACACACACACACACACACACACACACACACACACACACACACACACACACACACACACACACACACACACACACACACACACACACACTCACACAACCTATGGGCTTACGGGGTCTTACGCCGCGCCAGAGGCCCCCTGCCTTCATGAGCTTACGGGATTTCAAGAGCGCATGCCATAAAATTTTCTTACTTTTGCGTAATACTTCATTATCTTATTTATTTTAGTAATCACTTCTTACGTGCATCAAATTAAGCTACAATTTCATGTTTTGTCATACTTCCTTACTTACTGACCGATTATTTTCGGTCGTTGAAATAACGATGATAAGATTTCTGTCTTACATTACGAAGAATTTCTTTTTCACTTCGATGATTGACTGCCGCTCAGTTCAGGAACTGTTGGTCATCATTTTCTTCATCATATTCGTCGTAGGCCCTATTTCGTCGTCTTTATCATCGTTTTCAATGATTAAATGTCAAAGTTCTTCGACGTCTTTCATCTACAGCGCTTTTGACGGAAATGAATCTGATGGGACAATAGAGGAAAATTACGTAATTCTAGCGATGATGTCATATTTGGGGACAAACGACTTCGATAAAAAAAGATAAACTCAACGGGTGAATTAAGTATTCACTTAAGTTGTCTAAGTGACAACTTCAATATCGCTAGGCCTACTCTACTGATATCTAAACCGCGTATTCCAGGTTACAGTGTAGGTCTTGCATCAAATTACATTGTAAATATGGAGTACGCAGTAGTGAAATTAGTTCGTTACACTGAAAAACACGAATCGTAAACTGCTGCTGATCTCCGTTCATTACATTTGTTAAAACTGAGTTCCGTTTTGAGCTGCACGCATGTTAGGAAGCGGTGTACTTTGACCGAATCAACTCAGGCTCGATGTTCTTAGATAATAATTTTATCGACTCAACATAGGTCTAGTGGCGATACAAAAATTCTGGGGTTAGCTTAAACGGGCGAACATCAATCCCATAAGACTCTATGTTTGAAAATTTATATTTTTGATCTATCTCTCTTGATCTATCGCCTTGAGAATCAAAGTCTACTTTGCTGACATCTAAAGTTGATTTTCTCCCTCACCTTGTGTTTCTCTTGTAGGCCTACGAAAAGCTCGGCTAAGCGTAGCCGTGTCCACAATGTGACCCACACTGTTCTGCAAGATCCCTTCTCCCATCTAATCTAACCTAATATTAAAATTTCTATGGGGTTATCATAATTCACGAGGTATTATAACGAAAGCTGTATCTCTTCTAATCAAAATCGCATTCCAATACCAGAAAATCAGCTGTGAGAGAGGCAGCCTATGGTGACAGGGGCGTCTACTCCATAGAAACTTTGGATCAAATGCTCCATCCAAAAATAGCTGAGGGGGGAGATCTGTTAGTGTATATGCCATCATTATTGGCGGGGGAGTAAGGGTAAGGGGGAAGAGACGGGACGGAAGGGGAAGTTGCTCCAGCGACTTCGGGGAGAGGGGTTAGACGCCCCTGTATGGTGATAAGCCATTTGAAAAAAGGAAGTTATAGGTTGAGACTGAAATGAATTAGACTATAGCAAAACGAGCAGTTGCGGAATAGTTTTCAAAAATTAGGAATACGTGTATCAGCTGAAGAAGCTTGTTCAACCAAGTTTGGAATCGGTTAAGACCAACTTGTTTGGTTACGTCCGCATTGTAACGTCCGGTGTACAGCTTTTACCTACCTTACATGAGATTCCATCCCCCTAAGTCATTGGAGCAACTTCCTCTTCCCCTCTTCTTCCCCCTCCCCTTCGTTTCCCCCCTAAAATGGTGGCACACTGACAGATCTCCCCCCCCTTATTTCTAGGATGGAGCATTTGCTCCAAGGTTTCTATGGTGTAGACGCCCCTGGATGCTTGATACTAGAAACATTACGAGAGACCTCTCAATGACGTTCCAGAGCCTTTGGGGAGGTTTTGGAAGGCTTTCAGACAGGGTGAGAATTGTTGAGGGGTTCAACACCTCTCAATGGCGTTCCAGAGCATAGCCCTCATCCATCATCTAGGGTTAATAGGCTTACAGCCATTGCTGCGTATAAGCTCCGAGGCTCGGCTGCCGCTTGACACAGTCATGACCTTGTATTCATGGGCGGCGATCTAGGGGGTCGAGGGGGACATGACCCCCCACCTTTAAGAGTGGGGGGGGGGACACGTCATACATTTGCCCCCCAAATTTTGAAGAAACACCAAATAAGGCCAAGAAATGTAACTGTGCGTGAGGGTTTTCAGTGACTTTTTGAGCAGAAGAGGTAAAAACTCAAGTTTTTTGCAGAAGTGTCCCCCGAAAATTCAGTGAAAGTAAGAAGAAAATTTTTTGTGAGGAAATTTTTGGGGGAACAATTGAGAAAAAAGGCGAGAAATGTTCTATACGAATCCGTAAACAAAAGGTAATGACATTGTTACGAGACTCTAAGGAAAAGGTGTAAAAGAGGCGAATGACTAAAAAAGGTCATAAACTTTTTTCGAAGATGAGTTTGTGTATTTTTTGGAAGATGAGATCCGAGAAAAAGTGTACGGAAAAAAGGTCATCAACTTTTGACAACAAGACTGAATATCAGTGTCCTGATGTTCATTCGAGGATTTATATAGCGCCCCTTAACGGGAACTACTCAGAGGCGAAAATAGGGTCAAACGGAGAAACTGAACTTCAAAAACCAATGCGGATGGTTGCAACATGTGACATGTCCGCTCCGAGTATTTTGTTCGAGTGTACTATGGTTTGTACTCTACAGGATTGTATGTTCGCTCAACTAGGCCTATACTCAAAGGCAGTCTTGTTGTCCTCGAGACCAAGGTCTTGGTCTCGAGTGCACTCGAGTTCGTTTTTAAAAGTCTTGGTCTTTGTCTTGAGACCAAAGGTCTTGGTCTTGGTCTTGGTGTTCAAGGTCTTGGTCTTGGTCTTGAGGTTCAAAGTCTTGGTCTTGGTTTTGCAAGACCAAGACCAAGACTTTTGTCAATATGAACAGTCATTAATTTTAACAAACAGCAAGAATTTTAAAAATTTATTACTCATACAGTACTGTTATTGCTTTAGTATTTACACGGTGTGAATGAGGCTTCACTGTTGTTTTGGACAATTATTTTGACTTCCGGTTATTTATCATGGAATGATTTCAAAACACTCATGATTAATTTGTACATTTACATCCGGTTCTTGAAAAGCTGCTTTGTGTGCTAGCGATTTCAGCACTAGTCTTGTAGACCGTGTTTTTTCATATGTAAGTAAGTAAGTAAGTAAGTATATCCTTTATTAATCCAACTGCTAACCGCATTTTGGTTTACACATGTATATCACGTCCAGATTAAAGTACTAAGGCCTATATTCCGGTGAAAATCATCCTAATTATGAAAGATTTACGAGCTAGACTGTCAGCAGTCGGGAGAACCCGATGGCAGAATTTTTATGAGGCCCCAGAAAATTCTGAGCAAATTGGTTTTTATAAAATTCAACAGGCATTTGGAATAACATTTCGCGTGAAGGACTTTTGTAACTACGAATTCGGAATTCTCTGCAGTCTCCATTTAGAGTTGCTTTGCTTGAATAAAAGTAAAAACTCATGTTTTCATTAAAATAACGAGTAGTCTGACTTGACAAGTTTTAGTAAGGAATAGAAGTCTGGATACGACTGGGATTTTTTTGGGTCTTGGTCTCGGTCTTGGTCTTGAGGTTCAAGGTCTTGGTCTTGGTCTTGAGGTTTAAGGTCTTGGTCTTGGTCTTGGTCTTGAGGTTAAGGTCTTGACAACAAGAGGTCACCCTCTGCTGAGCACATTCGAAGTGGACATGGAATACGTGCATACGTATAGGCTTGCTCCTAATCGTGATTGGTCCGAGGATTTCGACGCATGAATTTTAACCCAAAATTATGTATCACATCGCGGCTTCAGATGGAACGTATAGCCTTATAGGCCTACATAGGCAGACGTAAACCCTGGACTCTTCGGGGCCTAATATTTGGCCTAATTCCGAATTAATCTGACACCATAAGCCCGACCTGTAGCTATAACTGCAAAACAATTTTGGTCTTGGTCTTGAGCTTCAAGGTCTTGGTCATCCCTAGATGACAGAAAATCTTGATTCTTGGAAATGTTTCGTCGCATTTTGAAGAAGTCGATTTGACACACGCGCGCTTTTAAGTCGACATTATACGACGAATGCTGTAGCCTAGGCAAAGATCTTAGAGACTCTAAGATCTTTGGCCTAGGTCTATATATATATATATATATATATATATATATATATATATATATATATATATATATATATATATATATATATATATATATATATATATATATATATATATATATATATATATATATATATATATATATATATATATATATATATATATATATATATATATATATATATATATATATATATATATATATATATATATATATATATATAAATAGGCTAATAGAATGTCTACCAAAGACAGGTGTTTCATTGCAAATCTTCCAAATCCGACCGTAAAATTGACGATCACCTAAATAGGATGATGGTTCAAAAGCTGGACAGGCAAATCTGACATTTACGATAAAATCCCACGAAATCTCTTTTCCGCTAATTGCTTGTTATAATTATTTTCGGAAACGTTCAATAACGACATCGCCATCTGGCGAACACGTATGAATCCTTTTAACCGCCAAAGATTTCTTTCGTGGCAGCAGAATCTGTAATCTGCTAAGTAAGAGCTTGTAGCTCGCTTGCATTTCGCGCATAATTTTGACATCCGTAACTTAAAATGTAAACGTAATTGTAAACGCTTTTCTATAGTAACCGTATGTTCTGGACACTACTTATTTTTCACTGAACTGTTCAGGTGATATCCTTCCGTTTGAATGGGTGCCAGTGTATGGATCGTGCTAACCAGGGATTTCAAAACTTGGGCAGTTGGGCTGTGTGAACACTCGATAACCGTTACTGCAGCTGTTCGGGGTGATACCGTGATAGCTGCCTGGCACGGTGCCAGATCGGCTTGGGGTCATCTATAAAGACTGTCCGCAAAACTAACCTCTCCCTCCTCTTATTCGCATTTCTCCGCATTTGGCATTACCCTCTTCGTCCAACTTTAACGTATACATACGGCCGCACTCTGCAGCAGAGTACCAAGGGCTCGATTTGAGTTTTCCTGTTTATCTGACTGGGCTAACATGCTACGGGGTGGGGTGCTTTAATAAGCCACGTTCAACAAAGGATTCTCATAAAATCGAAAGCAGTAGGCTAACATAAACATGGAACTCTACAACTGTTCTCTGTCTGATCGATGTTGGCCTCTAATGCACATGTTGTAGGCCTACTTACATAGGCTAACTGCATAACGAACAAATAATTCAAACGCCGTCGTTCGCGTTCTGCATGACCTTCCCTCCCTCTGTCGGCCGCCATCCCTCTCTGCGAATGTTCTTATTAGACGACCCTTTTGCGTTTAACGTGTATCCATGGGCCATGTACACGTTTTAAATGTCAGCCGTGCTCTTTATCCTGCTCAGTTTTCAATTGATCGGTTGGGATCCTTCACCATCACTGTCACTTTGAATAAGAAGAACAAGAAGAGCAGTCCCCTAAGCTATAGCCCTGAGGCAGCCTTGGGTATGTCTCTTCGAATAAACTAAAAGAAAATTAAAGGCAGTTGTTGAAAGACGCACGAAATGTTTCTGCAGTTATAATATCAAAAGTCAACTCCGCTGTGATGTTCGTATACTTATATATACGCTGTCGGTGGGAAGATCAGACGCAGCGGGAGATGTCTGGCCAGCCGCACGGTCCTCATTATGCCAAGGCTAAGAAAACTGAAGTCACTGAAGCAGGCTATAGCTCTATAGTTCATCATCATCAATTCACCAACAACATAGTCTTCGACTCTTCGTCATCATCACCGTCGTCGTCATCATCATTTCCTCCTACTTTCTCCTCCTCCTCCTCCTCCTCCTCCTCCTCCTCCTCCTCCTCCTCCCCCTCCTCCATCTCTTCCTCGCCTTCTTCTTTATCTTCTGCTTTTCCTTCCTTTATATCACCTTACCCTGTTGGCCGAACCCATCAAAAGATGACTGGAAGGAGACTTAGGCAGCTAAGGGGCCGTCCATATATTACGTACACAAAAATCCGGGAAAATTGGACCCCCTCCCCCCCCCTGTTCGCAAGCGTACTTTCTTCCACCACCCCCCCCGAGTACGTACATTTGACGCACCCCCCCCCGATGACCAGCTGCAGAAAGTGTCTCCAGGCAGTCTGTCTGCACTTTAGGCCAGATTATTGAAGGGCCAATATAGACAAATTATAGGTGTCGTTCACAGCACAGAATAACTGCACATGGCTTTTATATAATGTAATAAAATGCCATGTGACGACTATAGGATAATACAGAGTTATAAATAGGCTAATGTGGACGTCATAATTAGAAATTTATTTTGGGTACGTACACATTTTGTTACCCCCCCCCTCCCCCCCCGTTCGCACCCGTACGCAAAATCGCCAAAATCCGACCCCCCTCCCCCCCTAAGTGCGTACGTAATATGTGGATGGCCCCTAACCTAGGTCTACTGCTACTGTCTGATAGAATTGGATAAAAACAAGGACCTTGCTGTTTACTGCTCTGCTTGTATGTATGTGTGTCTTTTTCTACAATGATATCTGTCTGCCAATAGTAAATAAGTAAGTACTCCTACTCTCCCTTCGTACAAGACATACGACCACAGGCCTACAACAAAAATTCGTGCAAAGCAGAGTTCAAAAGCACAATGTCAGCAAAACGATGCAGTATCAGAAACAGGTGAGAAATCTAACTTAAGTCATAAAGAAAGAACCAGCGTACGACGTCAAAAGTGAAGCAGTTAGGATCCAGGGTCTGAACAATCGTTAAATTTGAACTGGAGTCTGGGAGGGGGGTTGAAAAATTCTTTAATGTCCGGGTGTCCCAACCAGAATTTCTTAGGTACTTAAAACTGGTATACGTGTTAAATTGTGGTGGGTGTGAGTGCATATACGTGTAGCCTGTAGGCCTACTCGAGCCTTAGCTGTGTCAAAGATCCTGAGGCTCACACATGTTGAAAATATTAGGATGACTGCGAAAAGGAAGATACATTAAACCACTGAAAGCTGTGCTGGGGGTTTACTTAACCATCCTCAATGTAAATTTTGGGAATAAACCGGTTGGGTTCAAATATGAATTGGGGGTTGAACCCTCCTACCCCCGACAATCAGTGTTTAATCTAGACACCATTTGGGGGGAAATTCCCCCCCAGGATTGAAGTTCCCCCAGACGCCAGCAATATTACAATGTAGAGACCTTTTGGGGAGGGAAAATCCAGTCTTGTTGTCAAGACCTTAAACCTCAAGACCAAGACCAAGACCAAGACCTTGAACCTCAAGACCAAAACCAAGACCAAGACCCTGAACCTCAAGACCAAGACCAAGACCAAGACCTTGAACCTCAAGACCAAGAACAAGACCAAGACCTTGAACCTCAAGACCAAGACCAAGACCAAGACTTTGAAACTCAAGACCAAAACCGAGAACAATACCCAAAAATCACAACCATATCCAGATTTCTATTCCTTACTAAAAAAATTGTCAAGTCAGACTACTCGCTATTTTAATTAAAACACGAATTTTTTATTTTATTCAAACAAAATAACTCTAAATGCAGACTGCAGAGAATTCCGAATTCGTATTTACAAAAGTCCTTCGTGCGAAATCTTATTCCATATGCCTGTTGCATTTTAAAAAACCAATTCGCTCAGAATTTTCTGACCAAGACGTGATCCTTCGGGCCTCATAAAAATTCTGCCATGTGAAAATACGTTCTACGCTGCTGAATTCACTGGCACACAGAGCAGTTTTTCAAGTACCGGATGTAAATGTACAAATTGTGAGTCTGTTTTGAAATCATTCCATGGTAAACAACCGGAAGTCAAAATAAATGTCAAAAGCAACAGTAAAGCCTCACTCACACCGTGTAAATACTAAAGCAATTGTATTAGTAATTATTGGATAAATTATTAAAATCCTTGAGTTTTGTTAAATGACTATTCATGTTGACAGCCGGTCTTGGTCTTGGTCTTGCAAAACCAAGACCAAGACTTTGAACCTCAAGACCAAGACCAAGACCAAGACCTTGAACCTCAAGACCAAGACCAAGATCAAGACCTTGAACTTCAAGACCAAGACCAAGACTTTCAAAAACGAACTCGAGTGCACTCGAGACCAAGACCTTGGTCTCGAGGACAACAAGACTGGGAAAATCCCCCCAGAATAGATGCTCCCTTCCCCCCCCCGAGAAGGTGAGGAATGTACTGTTTGAGATGAATTCCTAAAAAAGGTCATCAACGTGTTTGAGAGAGTGATTTGTATAGGAAATGTCTTCAAAGTTTTAACGAATGTCAAAAAAGGTCATCAACTTTTTTTGGAAGATGAAATTTGAAAAAGTGTGAAACTCTTTTGAAGATGGATGAAATTACCAAAAAGTCATGTGTAAATTCCTTGGTCCCCAGAAACCTTGTTTCCCCTCCCAGAAGATGGGTCTAGATTAAACACTGCCCGACAATCTCTGATAAGATCGAGTTAACGACAATCTCTGATTGGATCGAGTTAACGCATCCAATAATTTTTATATTTCTAAATGAAACAATTTGCGTTTATTTATGCTGCAACTTAAGGAAGTACGCAGCTGGTCTAGAGTGTCAAGTGGTGGTGTATATACTTTTAGGCCTACTTAAATTGACTCGTTCTCATTTTATATCTTTATGTATCGTTATCTATCTGCGCCTGTCTGTTTAATTAATTGATTATCTAATCGAATTAATTAATTGACATACGGAAGGTAAACATCCGGTTTGAGACTGTCACGTACTGGACTGACCGACATAAACACACCTGCAGATAGGCCTGCAAGCGCGATATAAATGCACAGCCAGAGTAACATTTTGAAGGCCTATAAGTCAAGCCTAGGCCTATGCATTCGACGACGGGGTCATTAGACGCAAAGGACAAGTGGTGCACTGCTCTAAACGCCAATCGATTGCATCAGATTTCTATAAGCTACGTCCGCCGGCTCATTATATATATATATATATATATATATATATATATATATATGATGCAATCTGCGTGATATGTGTAGTGTAAGTATAGGGCCTGTGTGTATGTATGTATGTATGTATGTATGTATGTATGTATGTATGTATGTATGTATGTATATATATATATATATATATATATATATATATAATGTGCGGATATTAACATTTTTTAGTCGGCATGCCTGTCGTGAAGGACTTTCAAAATATGGACCACTGACGAATTACTTTCGCATGAGCTTATCACGTGTTCACCTTCTGTCGTAATCGTAATCGTAAACTCGATTTCTACAGCGCCCCAAAACAGCTAAGTCGCGGGAACCAGCTTATTCACAGGCGCTCAGTCAAATCAAAATCAATAGGCGGGGGTGGGGGTGTGTGAAATCGTTCCAGGTCAAGATCCAAAGGAGTCCGTCAGGAAGACAGTAAGGCGGCTATGGTGGGTGGTGTTTACGGTTGAAAAGGCCTCTGTCAATCTGCTTTACTGTAGTTGTAAATTGTAATCGTATTTTCCAATTTTCTACTGTCATCGTCTTACTTTCTTGTCTATCTTCCATTGTCTGTCCGTCTGTCCATAGGCGTAGACTCTGGGGGGGGGGGAGGCAGCCGGGGCAAGTGCCCCCCAATAATTGAGATGGATTGTACATTTAATGTAACAAGTGTAGAATAAATCACCAAATTCCCCCCCCAATATTTTGGACAAGTTTACGCCAGTGCGTCTGTCTGTCCATCCAGCAATCCGTCCATCGCTCATCTTACTCTGCATGGTTAGTGTTTCTCTCTGTCCGTCTCTTTCCTACGCTCTCTTTGTTTCCAGAAACACATGCAGGAACGCGTATTGAACGGCACAACTCCTTTGTCATATCCTCGTCTCATTCGCATCTTTGTCCAACCAATCGATCGACCAGGGTGGTTCAACTACCTCGCGTCCTACCCCATCACAACACCACGGAGAGGCATCAATTAGGTTAAAACACGCCCAAACGAGGCCGTACTGTACTCGGCCCTCGAGTATTACGCGCAGATGATGCAACCTGCGTGATAGGTTGCCAAGTGTTGTGCTGCACGCGCTACTTCCATATTTATTGAGTAAAATTCCTGCTTCGGCCGTTTCTTAGGTCTCCCACACAAAACAACCACATAACACAAGTTTGTTTGTTAAAGAATATTCCTATTTGAACTTTTGGGCTCGCAAATACAGGTCAAGCTCCGCCCGTCGTAAACAGACTGCCAATTATGCGCTGGTTCTCTGACGCTCTGGCTCGCTCCTCTGTAGCCGAGCGGAGAACCAGCGCTAACCAAACAAAGCACTCGCATTGATATATTTTCCATTGTAAACACGTTAGGCAAGTTAGTAAGTAAACTGATGTATTTGCGACGCAGATTTTTAAATTTTCACTTATAAATCTGTCACACCAGTGTGTGGTATTTTATCTTCATGATTAGATATTATTTTAGTTTTTATTAATATCAGAAGCCGCGAGACTCACAAATTTGTAAAGAAACCGGCTGAGGAACTACGTTTTGCTGCGTATGAAGACAGAATATCTGGGACGTGATTGGGCTTTGGTGTCAATATACAATCAGCTGTGAATTGTTTGGTAAATGATAGCAGCACCTGCTAACAGAATACGATCAGAAATCGACGCATTTTGATCTAGAGTCTCGGAACAGAATTCTTCCAAAGATCGCCAACGAGTTTCTGAAAGAGAATTTCAAAATATTTCTGAACGCAGAATCGAAACTTTTAATTCGGCAAAACCGTCTCGATGACGATTCGGTAGTGGTTAATTTTAAGGCAGAGCGTTTCGTCATTTCTTTGCTAAAATTGTCGGAACTCGGGATAACTACAGATGACCACGATGGAAGCTGTTGGGAGTTATATGGTGAACTTGACAGAATCAATCGGCCAAGGTTCCTATGCTATTGTCTACAAAGGGCATCACGCCGACAAGGTATGTCGTCCCTGAGACTCGATCTCTTTGTCCCTAGTACTAGCAACGCCAACGCTTAGCTTTTCCGTTTGCTTTTGGCACAAGATTCAGTAACGATCGAACTTGAAAATCTAGTTTTTCAGAATAGTGCCATAAATTGTATAATGAATTACTTTGGAGGTCAAAATTACGTGGAAATCCTTTGTCTCTGCAATAGCATTTAACAGAATTGTTGACGATTTGTAACCCTTTAGTTCACGTAGTTGCATTGATCAGTTTGATTAATGCCAGTTCAACTGAGTAGCTGATGATATTAAAGTTTGATTAATGCCAGTGATTGGCACTTTTAACTATTGTTGTTACTAACTACTAGTCATAACTACGTTCAAATAGTTAGAACTGTGTTTAATAATGAGTAGTTACAATGTAGTTAAAATACTTTTGTAATAGTTATAACTACAGTAGTTAACTACTTTCATAACTACTTTCATATTGGGCAAACATGTACAATCGGGGTGCCTAACCCTAGCTCTGAATTTTTAAATCCAGCTTTCACTTGCAGGTATAGCTTTTTAGTCGCACAAGTACATGGCTGACCCTAACCCCTAAACGACCCTCATGATGCAAAGACACCCACCCAGATAGTATATAGGCACTCCGATTGTACATATTCGCCTCATATTGTATTATTGAAACATTTTAATAGATTTTTATAAGAATCGGCATTGACGTGAGACTGCTGTGTGTGAAAGACCCATGCTCCAGGTCCACAACAAGTGGGCAATCTCCATTTTCCCTAGCAATTGCACCCTCAATAGCGCCCAGGTTTTCAAGTTCACATAAGCTCCCTTTTATAACAACTTCAGGTAGGGTACGTTGTGTTGTTGTTTCAGAGTTCTGAACAGGTTGTGGCTGTGAAGAAAATACTGAAGAAGCGACTTTTGTTGTTTCCTCATACACTGCAGAAAGAAATCTCCATACTCAGGGTCAGTCTCTTATCTTAAATTTCTGTTTCCTACTTATTTTAAGCACAAGATCTAATCAAACACCACTCTAATCGCAACCAGAGGATGAATGATTTTGTGCAAGTAACCTCAAGCACGTAGCCCAATGTTTATTAGACGCATACGTTTGTGTGAAAATGTAGCTGATTTTTTACAAGATAGCTAATTCATTTGGGCACTCGCTTTGCAACAGTGTGGCTTAATGCCCCTGAGATGGTTACCACGTAGAGACCCTGAAGCATGCTTCATACGTGCAGAAATAATGTGGTAAAGAAGAAGGAAGAGCAGTCCCGTGAGCTAGCCTAAGAGGCAGCCATGGGTATGAAGCATTAGCAACTTCATTTTCTTTGCCTCGGCATATGAGAGTGGGTGGCCAGCCCTTTCCCTCGCCGTCTCATCTTCCCACCAACAGTGTACAGTTTGTGTACTCATTATAGCTGAGTTGGCTAGGGAGTGCAGGTGGAGCAGAAATCTCGAACCAAATTTCTGCCCTGGAGGGAATTTGAAACTGTCGATTGACAGTCCAGCGCCCTAACCACTACACTATCCCACACTTAAAAACCATACCATGATAAAACCTTACCATAAATCAGTAAATGTAAATCAAGGAAAAGTCCTGACAACTGGATTAATGTTATTTGATTTCTTACGTAGCTAATGCTTCTCCGAGGTTTACTTGTGCTAATAAATCTCGCGATATTTATGCTTATGAAGTTTTACCAGGTTTTCGTATCTGATAAAATGATCACCAGTTTTTTAAACAAATGCTTCCAGTTTTATTAATTTTCTTAGTTTTGAAATATTTTTAAGTTTTACAAGTTTATTAGACTATGGTATGGTGAAGTGCTTCTGAATTTGTTATCTTCAGGAACTTACAACTGTTAGACATCGAAATATTGTGTCGCTTTATGACTGCAAGGTCAGTGGATCATTTATTCATTCCGTCATTCATTTACTTCAGAAAAGTTATAAGGAATGTACAGCTATATTCCTCTGCTACTGATCAAGTACTTAATGCATTTGAAAGTCTTTCTTGTAGCTTGGGGTGCTCTACCTTGCAATCTGGAGTGGCCATAATTTACCACTATGTGTATCCCAAGCTGCTTATTGAGTATTGCTTATTTAAAACTAAAACCATTTTTTGAAAGTGATTTTGTGTTGTCAGGTTGGACATGCCTCTGATATCTCTTTAAAATTTAGATAAAACCATGATTTACATTAGGTTATCCTTAAGTAACTGTTTAAAAATGTTGTAATTGTGATTAGTTGGACAATTTGTTTTTGTTTGTAAACAAAGAAACTGTGTACTGTGACTGATCAGATGTTTGGTAGAATTGGTGTAGCACTGTTTTGAGACATAACCTACTTTAGGTCAGGCTGTTAAATGTGAAACAATATTTCAAGGTTCAGGAGCGATTAACCGTGTTAACCGACTTGTCTGGCCTTCAGTTTAATTCGGAATTTCGACCGTTTAACGCTGAAACCAAAATCCTTTTCGTTCTCCGGCCTATCAAGTGTAAAACCTTGCCGTGACTGCCTGGTGAGCAGCTGATGGCCAATTTCACTGCGTATTTTTAACTGAAATAAATCTGCTCCAAGGCCGAGGCTGGCAGCAGAAAGGGAGATGTTGATGTATGGCGCAGTTGGCTGGGCACAGATTGGCATCGGTCCAACGGGTGATCTGATTAGAGAACGCAGTTGAGGTCATTGTGAACCGTCGTGATCAGCGACCGATGGCACACTAACACCAGAAGACTTCTCTGAAACCGTCAATTTCGAAATGATTAATTGCCGATTCGCCAACTTTCAAGGACAAGATAAGTCGTTGACCGCTTCACACACGAACCAATCACGCTCGCGGAATTCCGGTCGACAGGCCTTCAACCTATCACGCTTCATCGCCTTGGGATATGCGCCGCTGCGGCAGGCCAATGGGGCGTCAGCGAATTGGGTCGGGTCTTGCGCGCCTTGAACTTACGTGCAGCGTGGTATTATTTACAAAACAGAAACGTTGAACGAGTGTTTATGGCGAGTTTGTTTACGGGCGTGTTGTGCCCAGGTCGGATCCAGGCCTAGCTGAGGTAGCTGGAATTAGACATGTTGCCCAGTTAAAAGGCGTTTTCACCTCTTGATTATGCTTAGCACGAAAAGATAAGACAGGAATGCTGTATAAACACTGATAAGTGATCTTATCATTGTCTTCATCTTCAGTACATTAGTCATATGGAATGTTTCTTGATTTGGTGGATAAGTAGAGCGCATTAAAGTCAAGGTAGAATTGACTTAGCACTATATATGACCACCACATTTGCAACTTTGCCATGTTTTGTATTTAAAATATGATTTCAAATTCTTGATTTGTCTGTTTCTGCTTTTCTAGGAGACGCCTGAAAATGTCTACGTGATCTTGGAAGTAAGGGATCATCAGATTTCAAATAATAATGCAACTGAGGGATATTAATTTGTCAGAGATACTTGATAGTTTATGAATTATACTTTTACTGCTGATCTTCTAATTGAGGGATCATTCAGTTTCTAATAATGCGGAGTCAACAAGGGATCATTCAGGTTTTAGAGGTGTTCGATATCAGTGGGATCACAGGATTATTCATTGGCTAGTGCAGCTCATTAAACTTATAGGTGAGGCATCGTTATGAGCAATGGTGGCTCTACAGAGGAACCCATGGATCATGGCCCCAAATGAAACCTGTGTCCATACCAGATCTCCTGTGTAGAGGAAGTTGAAATCTTAATGATAATTACCATCATCATCATCATCATCATCATCATCATCATCATCATCATCATCATCATCATCATCATCTGCTGTGTCATTATTGTCCATCATAATAGTAATTCACTGAGTTATTGATTCATTCAATTTATATAGCTCCTGCTAGGACATGCACTTTCAGTCCAACCATGGTTGCTTCTTTATCAAACTATTCTTGACTTTATAATGAACGACAATCTTTGTCTTAACGTTTTAGTACTGCAATGGTGGTGATATGCAGCAATACATTAGAGGTGGGTTGTGTTCTCGTTATGTTCATCACACACACAGACACACACACAGACACACACAGACACAGACACACACACAGACACACACACACACACACACACACACACACACACACACACACACACACACACACACACACACACACACACCACAAGACTTAACAGTTGTATAGTAAAGACTGGACATTTTTGTAGCACCTTTGACCTCGTCTATAAATGACGTCTCACTGATTTGGCACAAAATTGACCCCATCATCTTTTGTCACAGAAGCAACAAATCAATATCGCACATAAAGCTTATAATAATGATGGTGGTCACATAGTGTCATCCAGGTGTAACCCCCTCCTCCATCTGGACGTGACATCATTTATGAATGGCCCCTTTAAGAAACCTTACAAAGAAACTTTACAAACCTGGATGCTTCTTGTTAAAAGGTGCCCTCCAAATCGCTTTAGAAACATGTCTGTATTGTAATGCTTGACCTTCGTAGTTGGTCTCTGGGGCTTTGTTGATCTTGACTTATTCTGCCCAACAGCATGTGATCATTTAACGTTGAGACTTTTGTTCCACTGATGCCTCACAAATTATGACTACAGTGTTGGAGGCGTTTTGAAGTTAGATCAGATTAGGTTGGATTTATCTCTGACGCAGCTCTCGCAGATATTAACATTGGGTATTGCCCTGGGTTGAGATCCCTAGCAGATATTTACTCTGAGTATTGCCTTGGTTGAGGCCCATTATAGATTTAAACTTATGCCTTGTGAATTGGAAATGTTTCACAGTTAGGTCCTTTACACTTCTTTAACTTACAACTTTATACTGATAATTTTATAATTCTTCATTGTAAATGTAATTAGTAATGATGATGGCAGATAAAACGTCTGATTCTTGTAAGGATTATTTTGCGTTGTTCTAACTCACAATATTTGGTTTTTCAGGTTGTGCTCCACTGAAAGAAGAACTCGTTGCCTATTTTCTGAAACAAATTGGTAAGATGACAACGGTGACGGTGTGATATGGGAGAGAATTAAGTATGATGATGATAACGATGATTGTGATATGGGAGAGAATTAAGGATGATGATGACAATGACGATGTGATAAGATAGTGACGGAGATGATTTGGAAGATAATGATATTATCAGAACACATGATTTATGTATCACAGAACAGGCCAACACAATCACATCATTTAAAAAGAATGAATCAGTTCACTTTGAATCTCTAACTGATAGACTGCTTTTGTGTTGTTTTGCAATCAGCTGCGGCTCTGATGGTTCTTCATACGAAGGGAATCATCCACCGAGACCTCAAGCCTCAGAATATTCTCATCTGCCGTGATGAAGAAAAGAAGATGGATCCTTTCCGCTTCATCCTCAAAATAGGTAGCTATAGCAACACGGTTCTCATAACAACAAGGTTGTCTTAGCAACAAGGTTATCATGGCAACGATGACAATAATTGTGACCTGAACATCATCGGCATGTGAATACGATTAATTGCCTGCATCTCTGTCATTTGATAGGTTATTAGGAAATTTAATAATAAAAAATCAGTTGATTAATTAACGAATTAATTAATCAATTAATTATCCCATTTATTGATCAGTCAACTAATTTCTTTAATTTATATAGTGCCATTAAAAGACCTTCACTCTCACTGCAGTCTCGGTGAAAAAGGGTTTTCACAAAAAATTTATTTGTTTTTCAGAGGGTTGAAACTGATCTTGCCTCTATAATTAGCAACCGTCTTTCTCTTAAAATGTTAGTACTGTACTAATTCACCATTAAAGTAATTAACTGGTTAATTAATAAATCTGTTGATTGATTAACAATGAGTTTTCACTAATCAGCGTGTTGCATAATCAACCAGTTAATGATTTCTCTAATAATTTTTCCAAGCGATTATACGGTGTTTGTTTGGTTGATTTTGCAGCTGATTTTGGTTTTGCTCGTTTCCTTGGTGACGGACTGATGACGGAAACGCAATGTGGATCACCAATCTATATGGTCAGTATTTGACATTTTCATTTTATTAGAATATTTCAATGTTTTATTGACTGATGTGAAATCCCAAATCTGTAGAAATGATTTTATGTGTGGTGAGCATTTATAATTGATTTTTATTATTGATTAGTAACTTCTATGATGCCGGTGTCTAATCCACAAGGCATCAACCGATGACGCACCAAAACCAAGTCAATGTCTATAAAACAGAGAGGCTGCCTATGGTCGATGGGTGATTTTAAAAATTGATTATTGACTAATTGGAAAGTGATATAATCAGAAATGATCCTTGCATGATTGAAAAACTAATATCATTATGAATAGTTATTGATCTATGTTTGTGCTATACACGATTACATGGTATAATGTAATTCTAGTACAAATTACGATGTACTAGGATTACATTACATTGTTAAGTGTAATAGAGTTACACTGAATGATGCCTGATTACAATTATGTGATTGTTTTTCCAGGCTCCAGAGATCCACCTGTCGAACAAGTATGATGCAAAGGCAGATCTCTTTAGCGTTGGAGTCATCACCTATGAGCTTCTGACGTCGAGGCATCCGTTCTACGCTCCAACTCGTGAACAGCTCGCGAGGATCTACCGTGACAACAGAAATGCAAAGCCCAGGTACCTAATTATGTTAATGGTACCTAGGCATACTTAGATTACATATGTTCAAGAGATTTGTTACTGTCAGATAAGGTGATTTTGTGAGATTTTCTGGCTGAGGCTCTTTGGGAGAGAGTTAGAGTTGGTACTGATAATGGTGATAATGATGATGGTGGTGATGGCATGTAGTGTAGATGCCTCCACAGAAACTCCACAGCAGCTTGTTCATGAGGTTGAAGGATCATTGGCGAGATACAACAGCTACAGCAAAACTATGATGATGGAACTCGTTTGCATTGTACTCGTTAACCTACTGATGCATTGTTTAACACTAACGGTCACCCAGCAAAGTACTTAGAAGCAAACATCAATTATGGTGCTATAGAAGTTTCCCAACTAGATTCGATTGATTTGTTTTATTTTTGACAGGTATCCGTCAGAACTGAGTCCGGGTATGAAGGACCTTCTGCAAGGACTTCTGGCGACAGATCCAGAAGAGAGAATCAATCACAGTAAGAGAGATTAATTTCGATATTAATTTCATATTTAGGCACAATTAGAATCTTCTGCTGAAAATCGTCGATGTTCTGCAGTTGGCAATTCACCCCCCCCTATCTGATCTACTCAACATTTCCAGCTGAGTTTGTTAGTGGTCATTAGTGGAATAGAATCTTGACTATCTTTCCATCCTGGTCAGGATTTGAACCCCCAACCTTTGTACTGATAGTCCACAATCTCCACATACTACCGGTAAACCATTGTGTTAAATCATATCAGTAAATGCACAATGCTGTTGACAATGTCTTCACAATCATTGTCATTTTCATCACTGTTGCTGTCATATCAGTTGAATGAGTTCATACTGAAAACGGGTATTGATCAATTTTAAATTGCATTAAAATGGGTATTAATTTTAAAAGTTATTAGTAATTGTTATTTATTTATTATTCATTTGCAACTTCTATAGCATTTGTGTGTGAGGCACACCAAAACAATAGGCTGTTATCCAGATCAATTCACCAAGACAAAACTAGTTAATTAAGAAACTGCTCTTTGTCTTTTAGATGAGTTCTTTCAGCACAAGTATTTCATTGGAGGAGGAGGAGCAGGTGAGAAGACGACATCTGTCTTATACTGAGGGCATTTGATGGGGCATTTTTTATGGTGGTTGTGGCACCAGTGAATAAGCCAGTCTGCCTGACATGGCATTTGTGGGCACTAAGAAATCTGGGAGGTTTACATTTCTGTTACAAATTTTTCATTCTTGCATTTTTATTTACATAATTTTGGAGGTTTACAGTTTTATTTGCACACTGAAGTGCTACATAAATGTCCATGCGATTCCGGGCACTATATAAATTTTCAAGTTAAATTGCTTTTAGATGAAAAAATGCATGCTGAAAGCTAAAAGCAATTTAACTTAATAGTTTAATGTAGAAGAGATGGCATGTAAGTTTGGGATTACACTATCTTTATGAAATGCATATTTGTTTTAGATGAGGTGGCGACGAAGAGGCGCAGACAGGATTCATCGCTTGGACAGGATCTGCCTCCTTCACCGATTGAGATCACTGCCCGGAAACCTTTCACCCCAGCCAAAACGGTCAGTCTCAGTGAACTGGTTAACAATAGAACTAAAGGAAGAGTAAATTAACTAGTAACTGATTAGAAGACATCAAATTAGAATAAGTTAAAATATGTTGGATATTAGATTAGAAAATTATGTTGATTATTAAATTGGATGAGACTGTATCAGTGCTCTTCTCTTTATCATCCTTGTGAGGTTCTTACAGGACTCTTTAAAAGTAGCAGGTAAATACGTGCATCAGATTGGATCATTTCCAATTAGATAATAATCAGCTCACATTCAGTTAGACATTGCACGTTAGATCATGTCAGATTAGATCTCATCAGACTAGATTTCAGAGATTAGGTTGGATTATATGAGACTGAGGTTAGATCTGTGTATCATTCTCTTCTAGTTTCCTGTGATTAAGAGGCCAAAGGAGAGTGGGTTGAACGCGATCTGTCAACCGCAAATGCCACGCTTGATCGAGATGCCTCGCAGACCTGTCTCGCCATCCCTCGATGATTTTGTTGTCATCTCAAAGGGTGATGTTCCAGGTGAGTTAACACGAGAATCAATCGAAGCATTATCAACGATGATGCTGATATTGATTGATGTTAATGATTTGATAAAGATAATGATAGTGATATCTAAGATGAGAATGATGGTCATGAAGATTTTAATGCTTATTAGAAATGATGATTATGGTGCTAAAGATGATGCTGATGCTAATAATGTTTATATTGCAGATGATGCCGACAAGCAGGTGAACCCAAAGACCAGTTCACCATCGCGACCCTTGACCTCAAACCAAGCAAGCCCTTTGACACCATCGACGCCCGTTTCGATTCCGCTCAGAGCCAGAATGTTTCAGCATCTCTACCGCGAAGACTTTCAGAAGACTTTCTCGAGTCCGGATATGAGTGGAGACCAGTTGGTGGCCACTCCTCCCAAGGATTCGTCTCCTTCGTCCTCAAAGGTAAGATGCCACAGATGGAGGTCCAGGGTTCAGTTTCTCTGTACCCTCTTAGAAGTAACTGCTGTATTATATTGTATTTTCATATATTAATTCAGAATGACAAGACCGCATCTGGTTACAGAGAGTACAACTAAGAAACAATGAATAAGCTAGTTATGGTTTGGATTTAAGGCCATTTAAGAGTCGGGTGATAAAACTTCATTCATCTTTCTTAGGGAGGACAGAGTTATGGGATCTAGGTCATAAATTATGAGGTTGTGCATAAAGCAGAGGAAGGAGTTGATGCAGCACATGGAATGGATTGGCTGCTTCAGATTTTATCTATCGATTGATGGTGACTTTTGCATCTTATTGGAATTGTAAGTAGAATTTATATCTCTCTTTGTCTCTCTTTGTGCCGTCGGCTCTAGGAGCCCTAGCGATCGTCATGCCACACAGTCTCCGTTGCCGTCTTGCTACTTCTCCCAGTAGCCCTTGAGTCGCGCTTTGGCCTGGGAGTCCCACCTCAGCGCTCCGGCCTGGGAGTCCCTCCATCCGCGACCATCGGCGTGGTTTGGTGTGTGGCATGACGATTTTCTTGGCATGATTAACAGGGGTGGTTTGCCATTGCCTTCCCCTGGTTTTGCCTGCCGTGCCCGTTCGTTCCCCCTCCTAGGAAGAGTTCTTCCTAGGAAGGGTACTAACGGTCCGCACCACGAGAAGGTGGGCACGGAGGACTTTGGTTCACCAGCCCAGGTCGGATCCGAGTCTACGCTCATCAGAGTCGTCGGTCAGGTCGCCTCCCTGCTTTACTCTGTACCAGAGTGACTGGTGAACCTTTGCGGACCGACGACTTTATTTAGCACCACTTAAATGAAAATAATCAGAGATACAGAAGTCTCTCGGTTTAGGGATTAGATTAAAATGAAGACCCAGCCAGATTTAAGACTAAGACTAGAATGGATAAGAATATGCTCTGAAAATGTATATTCCGATGACACTGGTGATTGATACATCTTTTGATTTGGTCAGATTTGTATCATTTGAAAATCATAAATTCCTCTTTTGTTCACCCAAACGAGCCAAGGGTCTGTTGATTGACAGGTGCCAGTTGTTAGGCATTCCACTGATTGGCAGATGCTTTTGACTGATTGTTTGACAGGTGTCAACGTCTCCTGTGTTCCCTAGGCAATCGTCTCTGGCAAGCATGCCTTCAGTTGAGTCTCTGTGTGCACCGCCTGGTAAGTTTGTGTCACTTTCTTACTTACTTTTGTGTGTGTGTAGGTGGATTCTTTGTTTATATGATGGTCCTAGTGCCATTTTCTTTCTTACTTTTTATGTACATTAGCAGCTTCTCTGTGTACTTAGCAAAGTTGTAATTTTCTTGTTTTTGTGATGTTTTTAAACGGTTTCTTTTTATCATTTTTCTCAGTTTATCATTTGTTTATGAGTCATCAGTGTTTATATTGGGAAATGTTTATAATTGGTCAGCATTTATAATTGGTAAAAATTTGTGATTGTTTATAATTGGTCTGTTTGTTAATGGTTTGTGTTTGTAATTAATTTGCTAGAACTGATTTGTGTTTGTAAAGACAACTGGTTGACTTGTTTGTTTAGTGCAATTCGTGGTTGGAACTCCGAACTCAGACTCCAGCAACTCACCCACTGTGCTCACTCCTATATCATCAATTTCACCAGGTCATCGCCAAGGTAACTGACATTTTGTGATCTTTTGAACAGGATAAAATTGCGATGAAGACCTTAGTTGTGCTGTGCTGTCTTTTGAAACAATGGACTTGATCGACGATGATCGATAGTGGTGATGATGCAGTTTATGATTGATGATATGAGTACCGATAATGGTCGTAATGATGATGATTAACATCATCCACTCTTGGCAACACCAGACATTCGAATAAGGCTCTATATAAATGAAACTTAACAATCATAATAATAAAACATGCTCATAACAATATCACTTGCTCAGGAACAGCTTTAAAACCCACCATTAGATCCTAAACAGAATGATAGATTTAAGTGCGTTCTATTTATTTTCATTATAATTAACCTTGGGTTAAAAACTAATAATAATTAATACATAATTAATAATAGTGGTGGACTTATAATAATAGTGATTACAAAAATATAATAAATAATGTAATAATATAATTTAAATGATAAATAATGTAATATAAAGAATAATGGGTAATATAAATAATTCAATACAAAAATTTATTTCTTGTAATTATTCTTTCTGGCTATGCATAATCTGATGTTGTCCTTTATATCATGACAGGTTCTCAGATGAATCTACCTCTTCACATGCGTTTTGGCTCAGCGAACAACTCTCCTCTGCGCTTCTCCGATTCTGGTTCTTCCTTTGGCAGCCCCTCCTCTCCACCATCTTTCTGCTTCCCGGATGTTCCATCATCTTTCCCACTCACTGCGCCGGTCTTGACTGAGAAAGCTCTTCTCGATGTAAGTTTAACAAAATCAAACTAAATGCATTCTGTTGATTGCACTTTAGAAGTTTTTGGATTAGATTGGCTCTGTTGGAATTTGACTGGACGTCTCCAAAGGGGAATGCTTTCTCACTCTGGTTTCTCATGGAGTGACCTTTGTGCATTGCAGAAGTCATAAAATTACGTTAATCTTCCTTTAAGTACTGTTTCATTTAATTCAGTTGAACACACATTTTCTATTTACCTCAAGTTGCATTTGTATAGATCAGTTAGTTATTAACATTATGCATTTATTAAGCTCCGCTATGTAATGACCAAGCATTTGTTTCGTTGCTTGAAAGGTGCTTTATATAAATGTTTTGTCACATTGCATTAGCCAGAGCTTAACTCGGTCGTAAGACTCCATTTTCTTTCTCTTTCCTTGCAGAAAAGTGACCTCGAAGTCATTAACAAGTTTGAATTCGTATTTGAACTTTGCACTTGCATCCGGCGTCTGGCTCGAGCGAGAGACTCGTCGCTTTCCGAGTCTCTGGTTCTTGGCCGAGCCCTCCCATGTCACAGTTCAATGGCAACGAATGAAAAACGGCGCAGAGTGGAACAATTTCAACTCTATGTTTATGCTCTTAATCTCCTGTCGTCTGCCATTTCGTTGGCTCAAGATCTGATCAGTGATGGAAAAGTGAAGACATCACAGACTCTGAAAGAAGGTACACCTCAGTTCGTTTGTTAAGTTCAAGATTTACGAGAATTTCTTTCAATAGCCAGAATTTGCCAAGTGGAATTCAAGTGAATTCCAGAGATTATTCTGTATTTGAATTGAGAATTTGAGTGATCTTCAGAATTTGAATTTAGAACCTGAATGGTGTTTAGCATTTGAATATAGAATTGAGCAATCTTCAGAATTCGTTTTGTGTTTAAATCTGGTACAGGATTGGTTTAACTGAAAACATAATTTTGAAAATCTGTTCCAATCTAACTGATCTAAATTCCAAGTTTAAATTATAATTAAATGGACTCTAAAGTTGCAAGTTTGAATTGAGACTATTCACTTTTGCCCATTTATCAGGCTAGCATGGTCCATACACAGGAACTTCCTTGGCATGGCACCAATTCAAACGAGCAGCGGTGGTGAAGGACCTCACCCGACCACTTCATTGAAATTTGAGCAGGGTTGAGGCCATATGGTCACTACAGAAAAACGTCTAAATGTAGATTTATTATTCCTACATGTAATATCATTTGGATCTGTTGAAATAAGTAAGTTGTGTTTGATTTAAGTTATGACGAGCATCAATGACTTGTACATCTGTTGTGTGACTGAGTGCAACTCGATCAAGCAGAACTATGCCTCTGTTCTGCGTTCAACGTCCATTCCAAATCCTCCTTCCAAGACCTTGCAAAAAACAGAACAACTTCTCTACAACTGCGCAGTTGACCTGGTAACTTACTTACTCACCTAATTAGAACCAAAATAAATCCAGTCCCTAAAATGCTGTAACACTTCTAATTTAGAAGTGTTCCAGCATTTTTGAGACTGGATTCTTTTTGGTGACATTTTCTAAGTCACAGTTCACTTTATTTTTGGATAGATTTTTTAAACTGAGCTACATAAGTTTCTTGAACAGCTGCAGTCATTCCTGTAATGAAATTATTTGTAACTGTGAATTTATATAGTGCCTTAAGGAGCTGTTTGGGTTGACTATTATTATCATTTTTATTATAAAGGTAATTATTACTACTTTATTTCTTTGTAAAGCCAAGAAATTCATAAACAGACTAGTTAAACTGACTGTTTTAGGCAACTGTACTTATAAACTGTTTTGTAGTCTTGGGTTGTTATCTGTCTCGTGATCATAGTTTTTGTTCTTATCATTTTTTTTATCATTGTTACAGTTATGTTATGATTATAATTAATGCTATGATTGAGAATGATGATTATGATGTTGTAATAATGATGATTATTATTATTTTGACATTTATTATCATGGTAGATGATGACAATGATGATTGGGATGCTGATTATTATTAAAACAAAAACATTGATGATTATGATGTTGTAACTAAGATTTTAAAATATGATTATGATGAAGATGCTACTTCATCCAGTGCTGCTTTCTGCTCTAAGTCTATCTTTCTTCAGATCTCAGGTTGTAGAGTAGAGAATTTTTCCGTGAAAAACACATAAAATCCTTAATTTTTCTATTGATTTTAGTGTCAAAGTGCCTGGGCTGACCAACTCTGTGGAAACCTTCAAGGAGTAAGTCTCCTTTTGTCTGATCTCTTAATTCATTTAACGAATGCCAATGGTCACAGGGACTAATGTAATCTAATCTATGCCCTAATCACAATATACAAACCTTTTAATATAAACAGGCAGGTTAATAATAAAAATAATCATAATCTTGAGATCCAAAAAAGTGGTCACTGTAACCAGCCTATTCAGAGGCTGGAACCAGCTAAATCACAGCTTACTACGTGTAATAAGAGATTGGGAGTGTGTTGCAGCAATGTTGTTTTGCTGTAGAAGAAGTGAATTGCATTGAAGCACTCTATGACCATTGATGCTGAAGGATGATAGTCTCCATGTTTAGTTGAACATGGATTAAACATAATAGCATAACAACAATAATAATCATAATGATATGCTCATAACTGAGTTTTTTTAAATATTTCTGACGTATCAATCCCACGTCATGAACTTCTGATGTCTGGGTCCTTAGTTAACTGTTGATACGGAGGGTAGGGTGCTGTGATGTTGCCAAGGGATTATAATGGTAACCAGCCGTAGTATTTAGGTTGCAGGTAATAGATCCAATTTCCCTCCACTTAATAAATAATGATAAGTAATATTAACGGCTGCTTTGAATGGAGATGACAGTCTATGTGTTCAGATCTGTTTGACATTTTGCTGTTCATTTTCTGTGTTTTAGTGTTGCCACAGCTACAATTCAGCTCATCTCCTGCTGCACGTTGTCGGAGGGCAGGTGACCCATGAGGACGAGAGATTGCTTCTTGAACACTGTAAGTCCATTACCCCATGTCTCTTTAAATCTCTATTTCGATTTTGACATTTATTTCTCCTTACACAATCACGCACACAGTCACACACAGCTTCACCTGGGGACTAATTACACCTCAGTTGTATTAATGTGAGACTTTGCGCGCATTAAAAATGGTCATAACAATAATAATAACGTATGTATGTACCCAGACAGTGTCTTTTAAGTACCGCAGAACAGCGGACTGCCCCAATCTAAATAATGTTAAAGTCAGCAGACTGCCCCTACCTGTAAAATGTTAAAGTCATTAAGAACAGCTTATCGAAAATGTTAACATGTGGGTTTGTGACACATTGCCCCTTTTCTTCCAGGGTCACACAAACACACAAACATGTCTTTGTGAGGTTCTTTAAACTGTTATAATTGTAATTTCTATTATAAATTTATGATTGTTGTTGTTGTTATTATTATTATTTTTATTATTATTATTTACTGCCCAGTTTCTGCTGAATGCACAGTTTACAGTCATTGTGCTAAAGATGCAACCAGTAAAGAAATGTTCATTTCTTGCATTGTTGTGTATGTTTTTTGTCTGATGATTGATGTAATTATTTTTAATCTAAGCAGGTTTCATTTAATTCACATGAAACTGTTAACATTTATATTAATTCATTTGATTAATTTGTTGTATACTGTAGATCGAGATGCTGTCGAGAAAGAACTGCTCAGACTTAGCAACAAAGGATTTGTGATTCTCAAAGATGATTAACGAACGCCAATGATACATACAAAATAAAAAAAAATTTAAAAAAATGAAGAACTGTATCGGAAACAGATCAGATTTCTGTTGCTGCAATGAGTTTCTAGTTTAAGTTAATTCTTCAAAGATGGCCGTGTGCTTGCAAAAGTAAAGTCTGTAGCTGCAATGAATTGCGTAAAGTTCCACGAGGATAAAGAGCGTTTGAAAATTTGGCTATTCTTAGAAATGACTGTCTTAGTGTTGTTGAGACTGTTGCGAAGTTGTTCGAAGCATAGGCAAGTCGAGATTTAAATTTAGTCAGACGTTGAAAATCATTCTTGATCGAATCTTTGTTGTGTTTCATTCTGGTCTCGTTCAATTAGCTGAGTCATATTTATTTTGGACTTGTGTTTGGGTCTACGGAGAACCAGTGTCTCATTTGCTTCATTCAGCAGCATTGTATTTTTGACCAATAGTTTGCTTTTTGAATTTTAAAATTTTACATATGTGACGTATGTATGATTTGTCATTGTAAAAATTTTTCTGTCAAGATTCAACAAACGAATTTTGACTTATTGTTAGGAAATTTTAACTTGGATGAACTGTGAACCAGCGTGTTCAGTTTTGGTGTATTTGTTTAAGTAGCAGAATAGCATTTTCAATCTTCTGCTAATGTAGCGTGTTGAAACCAGATCACGTAACTTGTTTTGTCGTCGTGTGATTTTTAAGATGATACATGTAAGATTGCTGTAATGTAAGACATCTGTATCCTCATTTTGTGGAACTGTTGCAAGTTTTTGAGCCATGTTAAATATATTTCTTATGTACAAGTTCAAGTTTTACAGTTTGTTATTGTGGATTTGTGTGTTGCTGAACTCTCTAAGCATTCAAATTTACCTCTTGAAAGTAAGTAAGTGGTTTAAGTAGATTCTGCATCAGTGTTATCCATGTCATAGTTGACTTGGCCTAAAAGGTACAATTGTGCTTAGGCAATGACCTGTTTTGGACTTCTGCTCTATTACTCTCCCGTCTCCGTTAGCGGATGTCCACCAATCAGTGAAATACCAACGTCTAGATTAAGCGACCCTGTTGATCTTGTACGTAGGGCTAACTCATGAACTTCTGGCGGGGTCCGTGGCTTACTGTGCGACGGGGCCGGATGCTTTGTTAATGTTGAGGAAAAGGGCAATTTCACGAATAAGAGCTGATATTACAACTATATGTATAATATCCGTGCTTTCTTGAGATATAAACATAATGCGTACGTAATAGGGGTGTTATATACATAATGCATACATAATGTGTTTTAGACATAATGCATGCATAATAAGGCTGTTATATACATAATACAATAAGTATGTTATAATATACATAATGCATACATAATGTCTGTTATAAACATAATACATACATAACAAGTCTGATATACAGACTCTGCTGATTACTCCAGTAATATGGTTGCGGAAAAGAGACTCGGTTTCCTTCTAAATCGCAACCTCAAGGAAAGCAGGCATACTGTTTCTCTTCAAGCGACCATCAACTGATGCCTTGTGCATGCTTTAATGGCGCTAGAGAAATCATTAGATTAGACCCAACACATCAGATTTCCTGCCATGTGATTGAAGTTGTCGTTGAGGCAAAAGCTGTTCTGCAGTCAAAGCAAATAGGTGCATGCATCTGCATTTGGCATGACACATTGCCAGCCTTGTAATTGTATTGTATTGTATCCAGAAATTTATAAGCGCCTCTCGCAGAATAACTATTCAGAGGCGCTTTCAGCACAGAAGCCCCGGGGAAACAAAAATGCCTTTAGGGAACGCGAGACAGATGAGGAAAAGCCAGTCATTAGTTTGGTCCTGAGCAGAGGGGGAAGATCATTCCACATCATGGGACCCACTACAGCAAACGCCCGGTGCTGGGCCAAGGCAGTTTTATCCCTGAGAACAAAAAGATCAAGCCGATTTACAGAGTGCAATGAGCGAGAAGAAGATGCAGATAGCGGTTTTCGCAGATTTCGGGGTAGTAGGCTGCTGATATTTAGAGACAAGGAAGAGGATCTTATATCGGATGCGCGCAGCAATAGAGAGCCAGTGAAGGACATGTGTAATGTGCTGCTGTATATATATATATATATATATATATATATATATATATATATATATATATATATATATATATATATATATATATATATATATATATATATATATATATATATATATATATATATATATATATATATATATATATATATATATATATATATATATATATATATATATATATATATATATATATATATATATATATATTATACATTGATATTATACATGTAGTTGTAATATATATATAAATATATATATATATATATATCTTCTTCTTCTTCTTCTTTGGTTCTCTGCCCTTAGGCAGGTTCGTATGTCCAACGGCGCCATTCCTCTCGATGTTGAGCTTCCGCTTTCATCTGTCTGTAGCCGTCCCTCTTCATTGTCCAGTCTAGGAACATCGTTCTTGGTCTTCCTCTTGTCTTTTTCCCTTCCATTCTACCCTCGATGATATCTCGTAGCAGGGAATTTCCTCTCATTATATGGCCAATCCATCTTCTTTGACGCTCTCTGATTGTCCTCATCATGGATCTCTCCTCTTCCACCATTTGCAGTACTTCGTCATTTGTCTTGTGCTCTGTCCAGCTGATTCTCTCCATTCTACGCCATATCCACATTTCGAAGGCTTCTATCCTTTTGATGTCCTCCCCTCTTATAGTCCACGTTTCAGATCCGTATAGAACCACACTCCATACCAGCGTCTTAACCATTCGCTTCTTCAGATTCCTATTTAATTTTCCTCTCAAGAGCTCCTTTCTTTTATAGAAAGCATCTTTTCCCATGGCTATTCTTCTTTTTATCTCCGTATGGCACTTCACATCCCTCGTGACCATACTTCCTAGGTAACAGAATCTCTCAACTTGTTCGATGACCACTCCATTTACGGTTATTCTAACTTCTTTTTCTTCTCTTTTGCTTATCCTCATGACCTTTGTCTTCTTGGTATTTATTTTCATTTCGTATTCTGCTGAGATCATATTCAGGCGATCCATCATTCTCTGCAGTCCTTTGGCTTCTTGCTAACATTGCCTGATCATCCGCAAATCTCAGCGCTTTCACCAACATACCCCCAACCTTTATTCCCTCGTTCACTTCTTCCATCGCCTCCCGTACAAGCTCTTCGATGTAGATGTTGAAGAGTATTGGAGAGAGCGGGCATCCTTGCCTCACTCCTCTGCCTATTCTTCCCGGCTCTGAGTATTCACCATCTATTCTTATATATATATATATATATATATATATATATATATATATATATATATATATATATATATATATACAGAAACAAACGATGTAGCAGTCTCTAGACAGCAGACCTGCCTGTACTATACTAATTAAACATAATTAGATCTACATAGTTCATATTTCTTTAATACAAAGTATATATAGGAGATGCCACACAAAATTTACAACGGTGTTTCTTATAATTAGGCCTCTTCTAAGGAGTCTTGTTCTTCACATCCAGCAGTCCTTAATGTTAGGTTCCTGCGGAAAGTGCAGTATGTCCTCAACACTACAGTGGCTGACCTTGCAGTAGCTAGGGGTAGTTCACAGCTTCCATTCCGTAAAGCAAGAATGGTTTGCAATGAGCAGTAACAAGATGCAGTAATACTGGCTCAGTGAATTTGCAGCATTTACTATACAAAGAGTTGAAAGATTTGTAGAACTTGACTCTCGTTTCATGCAAACTAACTTTAAATGACTTGGCAGAAACAAGAGACCAACCCAAGCATTTAAGTTTTTCGATATAGTTAATTCGAACACTAGGTTAATGTAAATCTCCGAAATTTATCAGCGTCACATAACAGCCGCGTGAGAAAGATCCCTTGTCCATACCATACGTTTACCAAAATTTTTTGCACCCTTCTTATTGACTGTAGGAAGTTGCGATCATAGATAAATTATGGTTACGATCATCTGATGATATTTTTCGTTGTCAAGATGTTTAAATCAGAAATCCCCTAAAGCGAAGCTAACTTCCATAATATTGCGGGACAAGCGATCCAGCCGTAGCAACGATTTATTATGATGGGAGATTGTTTTGAATGAAAGCAAAACAATAATTGTATATAGTCTATTGACATTAGCGATTAAAACAGTTGTCTGAATTAATGAGCTGCAGAGGAAGTAGGTTTATGTCGAGTAATAATGTGTATGTTTAAAGCATAAAATAGTCTGAGCTGCTGTGAGCGATACATTGTCATGCGAGCGGAGGCTGTGTTTCTGTTCAGACATTTATATAGCGCTACTCTGTAACGAAAAGCTTAGCTGCGTGAAAGACTTGATCCACACTGTGACCTAGTGAATCATCAAGACTGTAACCCGTACTGTACGTTTTAAGGCGATAGGCCAACCAGCCAGGTATCGAACATTTATGTAGAGCCAGTCTCTTAAATTAAATTGAAGGGATTGTGCTTCGTGTCATAGGCAAAGATATGCCGTTGCTGAAGAGACAGTCGAGCTCTTGCAAGAAGAGATTACAACACCAACTTTATCTGGTCAGTAATCGTAATCGTTGACTCTAAATTTGTAATATGCTACCTACTCTAGAGCTAAGCACAGGGCACCAGATTATTCGTTATGTCAGAGGGATTGTTGCGAGAGCAATGTCCTGTGATACTTCGAGTCCAGTTGCCTGAGAGACCACAGAGAAGAGGCAGAGCAGCTGTAAGATGTGTGTCATTGAGGACAAGAAAGCATGGATGGCGGAGTATCGGATGGATCAGGGTAGGAATTCTCTAGGAGGGATGATAGATAGAGGAGCGTGCGGCAGATAGTGGTGAGTGAGTGGCGATATATTAAATCTAATCTAAAGACTTGTATAGCCTTGTTATCATAGTGCACAAGGCATCGATATGGCAGTGCTATATAAATGCTGAAATGAATGGTCTGTCAATCGATTAACAACATTCAATCAGTCTGTCGGTCAACCAATGGCATCCATATAACAAGCATAACTGTCAAACTCTATGATACAAAAGAACGTAAATCTGAGGAATACAAGAGTGTAATGCAGAACAGCGTAACACTAACTTCCATTGACCATAAGACATGATTTCTCTGTTTCTTTTTCAGGCAAGAGAATGTCCTGACTTGGTTTTTGATATATCGGATTGTGAAATCACGGAAGTGAGTCCTCTTTCCTCTCGATGAGGTTTTTCACTTGAATTACCTGATCAGCCAGTGTAATGTAAAACATCGAAGAACTAAGTAATGATTGTATAATGTTAACCGTTTATTGCAATTGCACTAATTTTGTTTTGGATTCCACAAAAGAGTTCTATTATTGTTTCTTTTACCTGTTGATCATATAACTTGATCGATGTTACCGTTCAAAGTATTGATTGTGCTGATTGTGTTACTTGTATTACGATAATTGTTAACTAGGTGGCCCTGCTAAGCGGGATCAAGATCCCTTTTGGGTCTCCTCTTGTTGTCAAAGTTCAAACTTTATGTTGTATTTTCCATGTACTTGATATGGCTTCAATAAAAGGATTGATTGATTGATTGATTGAAGAACTAAGTGCTTGGGTATTTGTTAAGCATTTCTGTAAGTAAGCGATTTCATTACATCATAAATTACATTACTGAGTTTCAGTAAATTTGTTTACTGTGATTTATTTCATTCTTGTTTTGTTATCTTTGTTAGTGACTGTTTAATGACACTGTGTCATAACAAGGACGATTAGCATCACCCTCCTCCTTTATCCAGACTTGGAACTATCATCTTGCCTAAGTGCATTCTATACATGTTTTATGTAAATTGCCACCTTTTGAACAGCAGCTTTGCTTAGTAGTGACCTTTGACGTTACAGTGGCACTGTAGAAGTTTTTGGATTATTATTATTATTATTATTATTATTATTATTGCCTATTTTTAGACAAAAATTAAAATTTTTAGGCTTGAAAGATATGAGTGTAAATTTACAGTAAATTGTGAATTTGTTGAGTGTGTTGTCTTAGTTGGTGACATGGTCTGATCTGTTGTGTTGCATTTTGTCTTAGATACCAGCCGGGGTCTTTTCTCTCTGCAAGGTCCTTCAGAAAGAGGTACGTTTCATGTGCGGGCAGCATGTTATACTCTAATAAAACATTATGGAGTTATAATACTTTTATTTTAATTTTATTTATCTTATTTGGTATTGCTTATTTTATTTTTTGTTTGTTTGATATTTGATATTCTATATTAAATGTTATGAAGTCAAAATACTTGAAGTTGTAGAGTCATAGTTCATTAGGTCATAGTTCACAGATGTATGTGTGTACGTTCCATATTGAGCAACTTTTACACACCTTAGCCAGAAATACAGAGTAGCTCGTTGAAAAGCATTCGAAGTCGTGACCGCCCGACGTTGTGAGCGTACAAAGTCATGACCACCCGAAGTCTCGCCACCACGCGAGTCCGACTGCAATGCCACAATGCTGTTTACAGAGCCTAATATCAACCCCTGCTCCTTACAGAACTGTCATCTGAACGCTGAAGAGAAGAAGCTGGATGGTGCTCGAGGAGAATCATGCACAATTTATGCCTGTCCAAAGTAATTTCTTTGGACGGGTGGCTGGCTAAGGGCCTGCCTCACTGTGGCACTGCAACAGGGCTTCTATAGCCTAGGTAGCCATGCCGGAGTGCCCTTATAAGTTACTTAAAGGGCACTATACAAGTGCTGTGATACATATTGATACGTACATAGCACTGTTATCATGATGCCCAAGACATCATTGCATACTATGAGTATGATACACGATTGTAAGGAAACGTAATGTAATTTTTTAACTTCTGAAAGACTTAAACAAGTGCATTGCAAGATAAAAGGCATATATTAATGTGTCAGAGAATCTCTGATCTATTGGATTTAAACCTCTAATCTCCAATGGATTCTAATCATAATCATAAACTCCAAACTTCTAAAGCGCTTCTCTAAAGCTAAGCGCAGGGCACCAGTGTATTCACGAGTGCTTGTAAGTTTTGATTGCGATTTCACTTGAAGCAAGAACCGATCGATGTCTTGTCACTGGATTAGATTAGGATCTCTACGTAGCGTGTTTTGGAGACTTGTTGAAAGTGCCGCTGACATGGCTATCTAGGTGATCGAGATTATCTGAAGCTGTATGATTGGAGGTCAGCAGAAAATGTTGAGCACCATTCGAATTGTTCTGCATGGCTGTTTAACTTGGTTTCTTTAAAAAATCTTTGAAATTTTATTTTGCAAAAAACTCCAGGTGTTACTTGTTCACTCCAACTGGCTTTCGTCACTCAACAAGGGATCTGGAAACTTTGCAGATCTCAACGGAATTCGGGTCAGTGGAGCCATTAAAGATTAATTCACTGATTTGGTCCTGTTCAAGGCTGATGATGCTTATTGGATGGCCAATGATTATGATATATGATTGATAATCATGATCAAGTGTGTGAATGATGATTATGAGTGATGATTATGATTTGTGTTGGTACTGTATTATATTAAGAGATACTGTTTGGGTCTGATGTTGATATAGGGTCTTTTCGATTGCATGGATCTGGTGAAAAGTGTTGTTGGAAATTTTCCTTGGAAAATTACGCTGATAGCCTGAAATTACACTATTGGGTTGTTACACAGCAACATTCTGTGTAACCTTGTGTTACTGATAAGGTACTAAATGTATGCTGTCGAGGTTCAGAATAAAGCTGAACAGATTGCGGAGTTGTATAGCAAAGTTATGTAATGACTTTACACGGTTACGCTGTAAGCATTTCCTCTTCTGCTGTAGATCCTGGATTTACACAGCAACCGGTTGCTGACTCTTCCCGATGAGATTGGGAGTCTTGTTGGACTCCAGGTCCTTAATCTGGAAAGCAATCGACTCAAGGCACTTCCAGCTTCCATCGGAAATCTCCATTCGCTCCAGACTCTTAACCTCAGAGGTACACAGGCCATCAGGGTCTTGGTTGATAGGGTCAGGGGTGTCTATCCCCCAAAGTCATTGGAGCAACTTCCCTTCCCATCCCTCCTCTTCCCCCTTACCCTTCCTCCCCCAATAATGATGGCACATACACTGACAGATCTTCCCCCTATTTTGTGGATGGAGCATTTGCTCCAGGGTTTCTATGGAGTAGACACCTCTGGATAGGGTCATAGCAGTCTTGAGGGGTCGTAGTACATGGAGTGGTAGTTAGTGCGGTCATAGTTATGGAGTTCTAGTTCAGGGAGACTTAGTTGATGAGGCTTGTTTGAAGATCATATAGGGTTGTAATTTGTGGGATTATATGGGTTGTAGTTTTCGAGTTCATGTAGTTCATGGCATCATAGTTAGCAAGGTCATAGTTAATGGGGTCATAAGCTCAGATTGTCATACTTGAGGGGTCGGTAACTTGTGAGGTCATAGCTCATGTCTGTCATAGTTTCTGGAATTTGTAATTCATGGGGTCATAGTTTTTGAGGATCATAGTTCATGGGGTTGCAGTTAATGAGTAGATGGGGTGAAGTGTGAGGGGTCATAGTTCATGGGTGTCGTTTTTCATGGGTTTGTGGTTTAGGGGTCATAATTATTAGGAGTCATAGACTTTTGTAGCTCAGCAAGAGGTTAGGTTATCTGAAACTGAGGTCATAGTTTGTGGGGTCATAGTTAATAGGGTCATTGCTCATGAGGTCGTAGTTACATGTATTGGGGTTGTAGTTCATGGCAGTCAGTTTATGAGGTTGTTAGTAGGATCATAGTTCATGTGATTGTAGTTCCCTAGATGAGATCTCCTAGTTATTTGGTATGATCTATAGGTTGGGCGTCCGGAAGTGGAACAAGGGGATTTTGCAAATATTTTACAAAAATAAAAATTTTTGACCATTATGATTATTACAACAGTCCCAACACGATTTTCAATGCGAAAAAACACTTAATTATTTAGGTAAAGTCCTTGATCATTATGTAAAAAAAATTTTCTATGCACATTTTTCTCTATAAATAACGTCATTTTGCCCACCCTAAAACATTTTGCCCCTAAGAAATTCCTGCAGACGCCCGTGCCTATAGGTCATAAGATCATAATTGATGAGTTCTTGGCCATGGTTCTTGGTGTCAGGATTCATAAAATCATTGTGTTTTAGCTGCACTGGTGACAGGATTTTACATCTAATTGTCTTCAGAGTTTTAATGGTTAGAGTGAGTAAGTAAGTAGCCTTTATTTGCCTCTGACACATGCATATGCACAATCAGTCATCAGTCAATTATTTCGATGTGTTGGGATTCATTTTCTATCTTACAGTTGTATCATTTATGTAGCTCTTCTTTCTTTCTCTGGCTTTCAGACAATCGACTGAAGTTTCTTCCGGATGAAATCGATGGCCTACGTTCTCTGCGAATTCTTGACATCTCTGCCAACTCTGTGACAAATCTTCCGAAACAGCTCGGTTATGTACGAACGCTGGAGAGCTTGACCTTAGATGCTGAGAAGATGGTTTATCCAGATTCAGGTCAGTTCTTCTTCATTGGGATTAGTCGTGTTTCATTGGTTTTGGTCATGCTTCACTGGACTTAGTCTTGATTAAATTGGTTGTAGACTGTCATCACTATTTTGGTCATACTTTATTGGTTTTTCTCTTGATTCAGTAGTGTTTGCGCTTTGTTGGTGTTGGTCACGCTTTACTGGTTTTGATAACAGTTGACTGGTTTTGGTCGTTCTGCACTGGTTTTGGTCATAATTTACTAGTTTTGATCATGCTTTGTTGATTTAGTGTAGGTTCTTTTTTGCTGGTAGAACTTTTCACAGTTTTATTTTTAACACTTTAACGACAAGCTGCAATGGTTTCCCAGTCACTTTTAGTACACTGTTGTCATTAAAGTGTTAACAGAAGAATTCCTTTTGTGTGTTTCTTTGTCAGGTGTCTGCAACCAGGGAACTGATGCTGTCATGAGATTCCTATGTTCTGGTAAGTGGCGGCAGTGGCGGTGGTGTTGAAGTGGTGCTGAAGGTTGTGCCGGATGGGGTGGTGGAGTGGTTGAAATAGTGGTGGAAGTGAAGGTGATGGTGGTTGTAGTGTGTGGTCGTGGTGATAGTGGTTGTGCAGATGGTGGAACTGGTGGTCACAGATGAGTTTTAAAATAATTGCTTGTGTTCTCTGGCTGTTTCTATTTAATTTTGGGAGTAGAATAGATGATAGGGAGGTCAGGGAGGGTGGTTTCTGACATTATCTCCATGGTTTCTGACATTATCTCCATGCTTCAATGCAATCCGTTTTTTCGATGCCTTTGCGCCACCTAGCAACTGACAAGCAAAGACTTGCCAGTCGAGAGCAATGATGTCCTAATTCTTTTTATCCTGAGGGACGTTTTGTGCTTTGAGTAAAAACAGAATAAGTGCTGAATAAAATATGTTTATGCTGCAAATATATCTGATAGTAAACCCTATGGATAGTTCTACTATAGTTCTGATAGTACTACTGTTGGTGATGCATGCTTATGTAATAGATTTAGTAATACTGAATAGTAGTAGTGACTGTAATAATTAGTAGAAAAAGTAGGAATACTTAGTGAAGTTAGTATGAATAGTATGCATAAGTTGCAAAAGTAGTAAAATTAGGAATTAGTGGTAGTAAAAGTAATAGGAATAATAAGTGGTAAAATAGGAATAACTAGTAGCAAAAGTAAAAGGAATAATTAGCATTAAAAGTAGGAATAATAAGTAGCAAAAATAATTGGAATAATTAGTAGTAAAAGTAGTAGGATTAATTAGCAGAAAAATACTTTCTACCAGTTATCATCGTAATAACTGAGTTTAGTCGTGTTTATATCTTGAGCACACTGACTTATGGACAGATAGAGACAAAGACAGAAACAGAGATGGGATAAAGACATAGACTAACATGCTGAGAGAATGTATTAATGCAAACAAAGGCAAATACAGTGAGACAGAGATAAATGCAGACAAAGTGACAGAGACGCATAGACAGACAACCAGAGACATAGACAGAGTTGTAATCTAATCTGATCTATTCTGACCTTATCTAAGTAATTAATTAAGTATATTCTTTCTTAACCAATTGCTAATTGCACATTGGTATACAATGTACATACATTTAATAAACACCGTTAAAAAGTATGTAACATTCTAACAATAGATGTTTTGTGCGATAGGCTGTTGGCTGGGGGAGGGGGGATACTGAAGTGTAAACCAATGATACAAATTAAAGATAAAACGACACAGACTGGCAGCCAACATCGGCGCCCATCCCTTCAGACATCAGTTGACTTTCATCATGCCGTTATCATAAGTACAAATGCATCATTCGCTGTTTGCTCCAAGTGAAATCCAATAAAATAATTAGAAAAGCCAGCACGAAATCCTAGAGAAAACCCAGGAGCCAATCCTCAATCGGTGTTGAAAGAGCGGAGTCTTAAGGTTAGACCTGACTGCTTTCAAAGCCTTATTATATGCAACAGATGTTGTCCACGATTAAACTTCCCTAGACTAAGCAGGGACGTAACTTTGGTCTAAAAAGTGGGGGTACCAATTTCTTACGTACACGAAGGAAGGCTGAGACTGCTATCTCTGGGAAGGCACAATAATAAAATATTGATTGGCATTGTTCAAAAAGTGGGGGTACTGTACCCCCGTCCAAAAAGTGGGGGTACGGGTACCCCTCATACCCCCCACAATTTACGCCTATGAGACTAAGTAAATTAACTGTTCACAATAACTGAACATTCTTTCTACAAAGAAACTAATTGTTCCAAAATAATGTAGGAGAAATTTAATAATGGAGATAAAATTTGTCATGAGAATGGGAAGCATAACTTATGACTGAAATGAAAACTAAAATTGAAATTTATGCACTTTTATAACATGGCTATGGCAACGTAGTCAATTTGGACGTCAGACACCAGTTTGGTAGAAACCTCGATCAGGATGTACAGTTCAATCTTCTACTACAGTTCAGTTGTTGTAGTTTCAATTCTGCTGACCAAAGTTCGTGCAATAATGTTGAACAAGTTTATCACGAACGAGGAAGTTGCTACGCATATTAAATTCAGATTTACTTACTCTGTACTAGTAATAAAATGGAAATGATTTAATCCCCAAACTATCGCTGCGACGCTATTATACTGTACTTCAATTGATGGCTGATAATTGTTCAGTCCTTGTGCATTGAGGAGAACAGAGGATGCGACATCTTTCTTTGGCACTCTGTTTGTTACGTCACCGCTCTGTCCCTCTGTCTGTCTGTCTGTTTGTCTGTCTGTCTGTCTCTGTCTGATGTGTTTATCTGTCCGTTTGAAACTCGAGGTTTTTCCTTCTATTTCTTACGTCACAGCTCTCTCCCTCTGTCTCTCTGCCTGTTTGTCTGTCTCTCTGTGTCTGTCTCTGTCTGTCTGTCCCCCCCCCTCTCTCTCTCTCTCTCTCTCTCTCTCTCTCTCTCTCTCTCTCTCTCTCTCTCTCTCTCTCTCTCTCTCACTCTCTCTCTCTCTCTCTCTCTCTCTCTCTCTCTCTGGCACCCGCTGTTTTTCTTTCTGTTTGCTACGTCACTGCTCTAGCTAACTTTAACAGCGCTGTCTTTCCGTCTATTTGTTACGTCACTGCTCTCACTTTGTCACCCGCTGTCTCTCCTATTTGTTACGTCATTGCTCTATATCTCTCTTTCTCTTTGTCGCCCGCTGTCTTTCTATCGGATATGGCTATTCTGCTCGTTTACTTAGCCAGATACCGTCTGACCTCTCTACATACGTAGGCGAATGTTTCTTTCCTGCGTTAATTGTTTGTTGATTTCATGGATGTCACTTCAACGTACTTACACTACAGACATCGTACATTGTTTTAACACGATGAAAGTATACCCGAGGTTCTAAAGAACTGTTCTCTTCTGTCGAAGTCATCTGCGGTCTTCTACGTTTCCGACAACTGTCAGGCCCCTACAGACAGACTGACCTGTCCCAAGTCTCTGATCCGACTGAATTCTCCATCTTAAATCCCCCTCTCTAGTATGGCTATCTCCAATATTCCTTGGTGTCTTCCTCTAACCCTCCAGTCTATCGACCATCGGGCTGACTGACTTGTGACTCCACCTACTTGTGTTACAGTCTGCTTCCGCGACAATACAATTCACTTCCCAACTGCTTTACTCCCTTTTCCTGAATCATTCCTTCTGTCATTGCCAACTCCGCCTCCTTCCCCGATTCCATTCGACGCTCCATTCCAGATGGCTGATTGTTTATATCTTTAAATTGCTCTGAGTTGTTTGTGCTCGCGGACTTAATTCCGCTCTGCTGATTGATTCCGGGTTATTCAGTATTCTTTGCTTAATTATTGGATCTTATGCTGCTCCCTGTAATTTCTCTTATTATAATATCCACGGCCCACTTATCATACGGCCAACTTCTTTGATGCGCTTTTCAACTCCTTATGTTTATTACGTTACTTCTCTCTTTCTCTTTGTCACCCGCTGTCTGTCCTATTTGATGCGTCACTGCTCTCTGTTTTTGGTGTCCGCTATCTATGTTTGTTACTTCACTGCTGTCTGCCAGTCTGTCTGTCTGTCTCTGTCTGTCTTTCTGTCTGTCTCTGTGTGTCTGTCTGTCCCTTTATTTGGCGTTCAGTATCCTTCCTTCTCTTGGTTACGTCACTACTCTTTCTCTCTCTCTCTTTGGTAGGCCTACCCGCTGTGTTTCTTCTTTTTCTTACGTCACTGCTCTCTGTCTGTCTGTCTGTCTGTCTGTCTGGAACCCGTGGTCTTTCTTCTGGTTTGTTACGTCATCGTTCTCTGACTGTTTTACTTCCGGCGTCAGTTAAGGACGGACTGAAGTTGACGAATTCTGACCTTCGGCAGGCCTGCAAAGACAGTGCTGCAAAAGTCCAAGCACATTATGATGAACGACTGAACAAGGGTCACAGTAGCCTCATGTGACAAATTCCGCCGACCGACCCTGATCTGGCGCAGTTGGTATAAAATCAGGATCTGCAGAGAGAGAGAGAGAGAGAGAGAGAGAGATAGAGAGAGAGAGAGAGAGAGAGAGAGAGAGAGAGAGAGAGAGAGAGAGAGAGAGAGAGAGAGAGAGAGAGAGCTGACGCGTGGGCCACTAGGGATAGATTCTCGTCCAAGAGGACTCCAAGGTCCCGGACGATGTGTTGTGGATCCCAGCCCAGTGTAAAGACTTCAAGCTACCCCCTCTTTCAGTTTACCCCCTCCGGTAAAATGAAATCGATTTCATATTACCCCCAGGGGGAATGCGATTTCAAGTTATCCCTGCGCTGTTCACATTACCCCTATCTGATTTCGCTAAAATGATAAATTCTTTTGCTTAAAACTCATATGTTTACTGAATAAAGCTTGTGAAATATACAAGATTGAAAGTTAGTCTCGAAACCATATTCTATCATATACCTCGCCACACATTATATCAGGTTGTTACGTCACTGCTTTATCTTTGTCATCCGATGTTTCTCCTGTTTGTTAGGTCAATGCTCACTCTCATTGCCACACACTGTCTCTCCTTCTGTTTCTTACGTCACTGCTCTGTCTCTCTCTTTGGCTTCCGTTCTTTGTTACGTCACTGTTCTCTCTCTTTGGCACATGCGTTCCTCCTTTTCTGATAGTTACGTCACTGCTGTCTCTTATCGGTACTCTCTTTCTTTTCTTCTGGTTGTGACGTCGCTGCTCTTTCTCTTTGGCTCTCCCGGTCATTCCTTCTGTTGTTACGTCTCTGCTGTTTCTCTCTTTTGTTCCCAGTGCTCAACCGAAACTCAGAATGATCATGTGTATCCACGGAACCCATGTTACAGTACTGTTGTCTACTATCCTAACTTGCTGATGCTTAGCTACCAGACCGGAAGTAGCTCATTGATAAATTTTGTATCCAAATACAGCACAAATCTAGTGTGTTGTAATATCATAAACACCACACAGCATGAAATTCCCCAGGCCATCACTCTCTCTGACCTATGTATTTTCGCCTGAATAATCTGGCAGTAAGGCGCTGGCATTTTCTGTTGGGCCCCAAATATGTCCGGCATGCAGAGGATTTATAGGTTAAGGTTTTGTTAGTAATTAATTAGTTCCAATTTCATAATTAGAATTAGTATTAGAATTTTTTAAAACTAATTAATTAGAATTAGCGCTCAACTAATTAATTAGAATTAGTTGTCGAAGTAGGAATACAAAACGACACAGAAATTTAGTATACTATAGTTTCACATGCAGTTCATTGGACAAATATATATATAATATAAAAGTCTATCGTCCTGGCGTCAACTTTGCATGTAATGCATGAATATTCATGAACAATGACATCACTGTTTACAAAATGGCATGTACAACTAATCAATATTCTGGCCAAAGGCAGTAGTAAGAGTAATAAGAATGATTAGTAAAAAAAATAGTAGGAATAGTAATATTAGTAGTGAAAATACTAGGAATAATCAGTTGTAAAAGTAATAGGAATAATTAGTAGTAAAAGTAATAGGAATGATTAGTAGTAAAAGTTGTAGGAATAATTAGTAGGGAAAATACTAGGAATTAGTAGTAAAAGTAATAGGAATAATTGGTAGTGAAAATAATAGGAATTATTAGTAGTGAAAGTAATAGGAATGATTTGTAGTTAAAGCAGTAGGAATAATTAGTAGTGAAAATACTAGGAATTAGTAGTAAAAGTAATAGGAATAATTGGTTGTGAAAATAATAGAAATAATTAGTAGTGAAAGTAATAGGAATGATTAGTAGTAAAAGTAGTAGGAATAATTAGTAGTGAAAGTAATAGGAATGATTTGTAGTAAAAGCAGTAGGAATAATTAGTAGCGAAAATACTAGGAATTTGTAGTAAAAGTAATAGGAATAAGTGGTTGTGAAAATAATAGAAATAATTAGTAGTGAAAGTAATAGGAATGATTGGTAGTAAAAGTAGTAGGAATAATTGTGTGTTTTCTAAAAGTGCTTAAAAACTGATGCTTTAGTGATTTACTATTTCTTGTGAAAAATTTAGAGCTGAAACTAGAGTACTGTCCTCCATCAAAGGTCCTTCTTCAAGTTCTGCCTTTACCTCGATCTTCCTCGGCGCCTGGGTTCAACCGCTGTCGATCCTTCAGTGCCAATGAAACGACAATTATGGTTGGCTTTTGATCTTTGGAAGAGATTGAATTACACTGTAACAGGCGCTATATAAATGTTGGACTGCTTTACTTTATGGTGTAACCAGATGTAAATTTTACTAGACAATGGTATGAAGGTCGCTAGCATTTAACTATTATAATTATAACTATTGTGCTGTTGGAGCAATAGTAGGGTAGGGTGAGGCAAGACAGGCTGAGTGCTTATTATGCACGTCTGTCAACATTAACTTTCAGATGTTTGGGTAGGTTAAGATAGCTTAGGGTTATTAGGGTAAGATAGGTTGTCATAGGATAATATTGGTAGCATAGAATAGGTCAGGTAGAGTAATTAGGGCAGGGTATAGAGTAGGATATGATAGCAAGTGCAAGGGTATGAAAGGATGATGTAATGTGTGGCAGGGTATGATAGAATATGGTAGGCTTAGTTTAATGATAGTACAGGCAGAAAGTGAGCCAAGGAAATCTAACACTGAATAATGTTGATGAATTTTTTGCAAACTTTTGTAGGACACTGTTTTGGAGTATGAAAACCTCAAGGTAACTTAAAAGGGTATTATTTTATTAATATTCATTATAATTTTTTTTACCCAAGGTGTCTTATGATCACTGAAGATTAAAAATATTAGGGATAGCATTTTTTCTACGATGGCTAGTCTTCACTGAAGTTGTGCTTGGTCGCAAAAGTTCTGTGGAAAGCTATTGCATTGAATCACGGGATGGTTATAGATAAGTGTTGGCAGAGATGTGTAGTTTCCCTATGGTCTCCAGTTATCCAGGCAAAGTGATGACCTAGGGCCTCCTAGGCCATTGAAGAAAGTCAGGTCGTCTTGATTTATTGGTGCATTTAGCTACATTGGTTAGATTGTATTACCCTATTATCTAACAATGAAAGAACTAACTATCTGGCCTATCCAGAACTTACAGGGGCAACTGTGAAATTTAAAAATACTTGTCCTTAGAACAATAGCGTTTTTCACAGCCTTATCATCCAGTCTTAGGCCACAGTAGGTTATAGGTACAGTGAAAGCAAATCACCTGCATGTGGTGTGGAGATGGCTATAAAGCACGCCTGATGGTACGCACATCGGTAAGAGAAGCTTTGAGAACAGCAGCAACCTGTTGAATAAATGGTTTATCCCAGTATCATTGTTTGTGGATAAGATTCTGGTGTGACATTTTACTCCTTGCTCCAATACTGCTGCATGGCCTCAAATTGTTCATCATCGTTGGTTTGCACATTGCAAAGCATGACGGATTGAATAACAAGGTACCTTCAGCAGAAGCCCAGAAGGCAGGAAGCACAGGCAACACCCGACTTATGCCAAGTCCACCAGCTTTGACTGGCAGAGAATAATAATAATAATATTTATTCTTTAATTAAGCGCCTGCAAACGCACTGCGCTGTACGTGTACATGTTATGCGATAAACCTTAACTACTAACAGAGCAGACAGCCTGCAATACACAATACACAGCCTGGAGCCATTGACTGTAACACAAATAAACTTTGAGGACCAAACAAAGGCCTTCATCAAAAGAGAATAATACTCGACCAGGTAAGGATGGTCAAGCTCGGGGCAGCATTGTAAGGTGTTTAAGAGCCTTGGTGAGCTTAATGAGCTACTCGGCAGTATAAGGGCATCGTGCTTGGCAATATTATTATTATTATTATTATTATTATTATTATTATTAATTAATTAGTATTAAGTATTTAACCTGCCTCGTAATTTATCATATCATCATCATCATTATTGTCATTATCATTATTACTGAGCTGTTTTATGGTTGAAGGAAAAGCGTCGACAAGAGCGGTTGACCCTGGAGCGTCAGTTGGAGGAAGATCAGAGGCAGCAAGCACAGTTGCTGGCTCAAGCAGCCGCTCAGAAGAATCACCTCGTCCAGTATGTTGCACAGGTGAGTCCAATGTTCGCCACACCCTGTTGAACATTCAACATGACTTGTTGAACATTCTTCACTCACAATGAACACTTAGTGCTTAGTGTTGAATATTTGTCATAGTCCATTGAACATTCTTCAAACAACATTGAACAGTCATGATGCCCACTGAATGTTCAACATGAATATTATAGTGTTACTGAAACTGTCGTTCGCCGCCTGGTAGTGTCCGTGAGTGATTGATTACTGGGCTGCGTATGATAACCATTTAAACAAATTTTTCATGGTATTCAAAATATTTAATTGTTTACAGTGTAAGACATAAAAAATTATAACACGACGGTGTTCATACATAAGAACAGTTTTAAGCATGCAACAGTAGGGTGGTCCACAGACACATGGTAAAAAATAAAGTTCAAGCTAGAAACCAGGTCACCCTCTCAGTTTTTTTAGACCTATCAATAGTATTATTGAGACAAAATTTCAGCTTCCAATTCCAACTGGAAGACGATGCTCACGGACTATGTTACTTTGTCATATACCGATAAATAGACATTAATTGCAGGAATGAGTGTGTTGAGCATACAAATGCATTTTATTTCAAGATAGATCAAATATTACTGTAATCTGACAACATATGTAATACAAGAACAGTTAGACAGATGGAACTGTAAAATTTCAGAAGGTTGAATGAATTGGAAATGTCCAAATATGTCAAAAACATCGTCCAATCCATGAATATCGAATGTCGATTGTTCTTGTTTAATAATTTCAACACCCGTTACCGTCTTTGACTCTAGAAACTGCAAGGCTTTGCAAGCACTGCATCAACAGCCGACTTCTTTGTTGTGTGAGTGAGAACAGCTTTCATATTTGCCTCGACCACTTGGAGAAGAAACTGCTTTTCTTCATCATCATTGGTGATGAGTCGGTAGAATTCCTCGAACAACTTCACACCCTCTGAGCCGTGTCGTTCACCACTCTCAACTGCTGAATTATCTCTCAACCTTGCTTATAATCCTCATTCTCGATCCATTTCTCTGGTTGAAGTGTAACAAAGGAATCACTCATCTTCAGGTGTGACAGTAGCGTCAGTGCTCACTGGGTTGTAAAATCACCCAAAAACCTCTCCTTCAGTACCTTAGCATCACTTCTCACCTCCTTTCACCAGGCTTTGCAGTCATTCTGTCGACAATCTTCACTTTATCTCTTACAGGAAGTTGGTCTGAGAACAGTGCCAGACCTACAGCCTCGTCTGAATGGTACCACAAGTGGTTTTTTAGCAAACTCCTTGAGAAAGCTAACGTCACAGTCAATAGACTCATATTGTCCTAGACCAATCCTAAGTGATAGATCTTGTCCTGGAGCTTCAGCAGCAAATGGGGCCTTTGTCCATGCCTTTGCGTAAAACAGGGCACCAAACTTCAAAAATCAATGAACCTGATCGCGAAAAAGGTAGATTTTGATTGCATAGAGTAACTTGGCCATCCAATGTGCATGGTGAATTGGCCCAGGACTCTCCAGTGAATTATTGAAGACTGACTTCCAAGGACAACCACTGTCAGCTCAATGAGCTCTTGGTAGTTGTCTCTGATCTCTGAATCTGACTTTCTTTCAGCAAACTCCTTGAGAAAACTGACGCTGTTTCATGGGGGGCTGCAGTGCCGGATATGACTTCCAGTCCTCGGAAGTTGAAACGTGTCACACCTTCCCAGCAGCTTTAAATCTCTTGAAGATTGGAATTTATGGAGAACAGGTGGACTGCAGCACAATGTGAATACTTTGGTTAAAATCAAGTCCATTACATGATGACGGCAGGCCAACCACAAGAGCTCTCAGCTTATTTGTCTTCCAGCAGAACACACAATCCGTTGAAATGCCCAGTGTTGACAGACATTGTATCAAAGCTCAAGGCTTGAACCTTGTCAACTGCGAGTTTTCACAACTTCAGAAGAATATGCATCCTGTCCAAAAGGCTAATTTGGGCACACCATCACCTGAAACCAACACTGGCAGGCGGTCGACATTTCCTGCTCCAAAGATCTTAGGCAGGGATTACCCAACCCGGTGTTGTACCAGTGGCTAATCTGGTACAAATTCAGATCTTACAGCTTCAGCATGCTTTATCCTGGCTTTCTTACGCACTCTGTTACGCGAAAGTGGCAGGGCAGAAGGATCACAGCCAAGCGCTGCAGCAATTGTAATGTAAAATTCACTTCTGAAAACATGTCAGCCCACAACACAGGAAGTAGGCACCATGACCTTCAACGAGAACTATACACTTTTTTGTTTCAAGTACCAGTAAGTAAGTAGGTCTGATAACACAACAGAAACTATTTCAAGCTCATCTCCATGATAAATGTTGACCAAGTTATATGGCATCAAGATTTACAGCAAATACTACTATATGGTAATATTTATTTGTCATTGAGCACCATCTTCCAGTTGGAATAAGAAGCTGAAATTTTGTCTCAATAATACTATTGACAGGTCTAAAAAAACTGAGAGGGTGTCCTGGTTTCTAGCTTGAATTTTACTCTTTTGGACCACCCTAATGCAACAGTAACAAAAGTATAGTTGTAATAAAGAGTGACAATAAATTATTATGAAATCTTAAATTTAATATAACATGTTATATATGTAATGTAAGCTGGTGTTGAAAAGCACCGGTCCATGGTAAGGCTTGGTAAACAATTACCGGTCCACAGCATCAGAAAGTTTGAGAAGCACTGCTCTCTATTAAATATTTGTAACACAAGTGTTGAATATTCATGACACTTTATTGAATATTCGTTACACTCCATTGAATGTTTAACACACTGTCGGACATGTCTAGAGTGGTAACCTGCCATCTTGTCTCTGTGACCTCTCTGACTTTGATGTGATCTTATTCCCATTGAATTTCTTATGGTATTCATTTGGTATTCAATGTTTTCATTGCTCCCCGTTATGCAATTATTCATTGTGTTACAGTATCAGCAATGTAGAAGTTTTTATATTAGATTACATCACAATACTGTATTGTCTTTGTTAAGAGGCATGGGGAGGGTGATAGAGTAATGGTGACTCTCATGGCCCAGGAGAGCATTAGGTTCGCGGATTGATTCCCGTAACCCCCCAGGGCGGCGCCTTGCATGGCTGCCAAACCGTGTGTTTAATTAAGACCTTGATTGTACTTTCATGTTTCAATGTAATCTTGCTGCTTCTGTCAGTTTGAAATAATGAAGAATATTATTATTATTATGTTCTGTCACTATGACCTGTCCCTGAATAGCGTTGGGCTCTTGGGCTTCATCGGTCGCTGGTCAAGAGCTTTATCCATTTGACTAGTGTGGAGTGAACGTTTGAGTGGATGTTACTTGTATAGGAGCAGGCGAGGATGGACCATGAACTGGAGGCAGCGCATCAGCAGAAGGAGTTCGAAAGAGAGAAACTCCTTGAAACTCTGACCGAAGGTTCGCTCTTCTGAGATTCACAGTCCTTGTAAAGGCGCTATATAAATTACTGCTTTCATTACTAAGCAAAAGGAGATCTTACAGGCTTTCTGATGAAAAGATATTGCTGTATGCTTTTAAGTATGTTTCAAAGGTGCTGTTTAAAAGTCTGGGTTTATTACATTTATAGTTATTTACTTTACAGTATGCTAAGAATATCTTACTTTCTAGAGTAAGTGAATGTTTTAATGATTTATTTGGCACATTTTGTAGATATGGATAATTTATATATAGCCTTTGTATATACTAGCGATTTATATATGGCTTCTGTTTACTTGCCTTTGTAAATTGGGATAATTTATATAGCACCCTATATAATTGGGTCAATGATCGTAGTTAGTTTGCTGTTGTTTTTCGTTGCTTTGAGCAGCCGAGAGAGCGTCAAGCGAACTGGTCCGGAAGTTGCTGGAGATGAACGAGAAAGCACGGAGAACAGAGGAACTTCTTGAACAGATGGAACGGGAAAGGTTGGATCAGACGAGATTTATCGTAATTTGATTAGATTATCTGGGCAAGATTGTCTCAGAGATGATTAGATTAGGGTAGATTTATTCAGATTATTCAAGTCAGGAATATACGTAGATTTAATTTTAAGCATTTGAGACTGGCTCCAGTCTGATCAGTTTGATTAGATTTAGTGAGATTAGATTTTGTCAAGTTATATTTATATAATATATATATATATATATATATTATTATATATATATATATATATTATATAAGTAGGTCAAATCAGAAATGGAGGTTAAATTAAGTAGGTCAAATATGATATGGAGGTTAACTTAAGTAGGCTAAATCAGATTACATTTGTTTTAATGAGGTCAAATTAGATGAATTTATCAGATTTGATATAGATCATTTTAAATTGTTTCAAATTATGAGATTTGATGTAAATAGATTGGAATTAATCAAGTAAAATTATTAAAGATTAGTTTTAAATGAGATTTGATTTACTGATATTAGATTAAATTGATGTGTAATTGAGTGAGAATAGAAGCGATTCTTTTGCATTAGAAATGATATTGGGGCAAATAGTGACTTGCGTCTGGTGTCATTCTTGTAGGATGGAAGTGGAGCAGAGTTACATTGTTCGACAAGAGGAACTAGAGACGATCCGTCGGAAGGATGTCTTAGGTAATCCTGGAGTCAACTTGGAAACCCTATGATTGCTATCCATAGAAACTATCTCCATCCATGGAAACCATAGATAGAGATAATGTGTATACATTGAAACTGTAGGTGCAAATTGCGTCACATGGATGACAGAGCTTGTCACCATGGAGATAGAGTATCCATAGAAACAGAGATAGTGTCAAAGGAAATCATAGCTATGGTTCAATGGATTCCATAGAAATTATATAAAATAAAATGATTTCCAATCTTATAACTTATCTGCTTATCCAACATAGGGTATCTCTATGTCTAAATGGACTGATCTTCTGGATGTTGACCTGATTATGGCTTGGATTTGGGGTGACAGTGGTTGATGCGTTGTGCATTAGACATCGGCGCTATAGAAGTTAGTAATTATTTATTAATACACATGGCAGATTTTGTTGCTTAACAGCCAAAGGCTTCTGCCCAATCGCTTATACCGCTGGTCCATACCCATTCTACTTAGGCTGCCCTACAATTAACATGTGTCAATATATCCTGTTGCTTTAATGCTTTATTATTATTATTATTGTTATTATTATTATTATTTTTAATGATTAGCCTGCCTCGTAATTGACATGTCAGTCGAAGCCATCTGCAGCTCTGCATAGTTAATGAAACGAATTTGCATTCTCAGTAGCCAGAGCTGGAATTATCATAGAGTACAATACAACACAATCCTATTTGATATTACTCTCCTTCCAAAATTAAGTGCACTCGCATCCATATGACAGAAAATTGATGGCGCTGAGCAACATGAAGGACTTGTTCAAGGTCCCTACTCACTGACCGCCTGAGTGGAGGATCGAATCCGTACTCCTCATTGCAGGCTGAGCACTATCCATTTGGCTACCATGCCCCCTATTGACATATGTAATGCCCCTGTTGTTTGTCTCATTCAGAGATCAATATTAAGCTGCATGAGAGATCGATTTAGGAGAATCTTTCCTCACAATGTTGATGCAGTCTTAAACTTCAACTTACATGCCCACCTAAGCCTGGCTTCTGGTTTTCCAGATCTATTGGATTTCGACCCGGCTTTTTCAAGGGATTATCAGTTAATGTGGTGGGCATTGTGATAATGGTGCCATAGAAGTCATTGGATTAGATTAGATTAGTATGTAAATGGTTTGGTTTTGTTCAGCATCGATGGAGAAGATCCTGGAGCAGAACAACTTCCTTGACGATGCCATCAGAAAATATATCGACAGCCGAAAGTCACTTTCGACGTAAGATGACAACTTGTCACACAGCAACATTTGTTGAATTTGATGATTTTAAAAGTTAATTAACTGAAACATTAATTGATGGTTGACTGATTTTTTCATTAATTGATTCATCAATCGATTGGTTGAGTCATCTATCCCTAAGTCGATTGATTAATTGATTGATTGATTAATTGATTACATCTTTTCGGACATGTTTAGAGAATGATTGAGTAGTCAGTTGTTGGATTCTTTCATATGACTGGCAGAGGGATTGATTGAATATTGATTGATTGAATATTGGTTGACTGATTGAATATTGATTGATTCAGTATTGATTGATTGAATATACGTTGATTGAATATTGGTTGATTGAATATTGATTGATTGAGTATTGATTGATTGAATATAGGTTGATTGAATATTGATTGATTGAATATTGATTGATTGAGTATTGATTGATTGAATATTGGTTGATTCAGTATTGGCTGATTGAGTATTGGTTTAATATTGGCTGACTGAATATTTATTTGATTGAATATTGTTGTTTGAAATTGTTTGATTTAGTATTAGTTGGTTGCTTTGTTTATTCAGTCATTGGTCAAAGAATAGCTTGTTTCATTCATTCATTGATTCATTTATTGATTATTGATTGGTTTATTCACCAATTTGATTTTTTTATGACTGATTGATTGGTTCTTTGAATTTTAGAAGGACTTTAGAGAATGAAATAGAAATGAATGTTTTCTGTTGGATCCTAGTTATGAAACGAACGATGATCTTGTGGAGAATGTTATGAATACAAAACTACAGCAACAGCAAATTCTCATTGAACAGCTACTCAAAGAGGTTTTCAATCAATCATTTCAATCACTGGCATCAATCAATCACCACAACCTTTAGTTGCAATCACTGATATCAGATGTGATTTCAATTAGCAACTCATTTCAATCACTCATTGCAATCACTCATTGCAATTACTAGTTTTTCAGTGACTCATTTTGAACACTGAATTCAATCAGTCACTGATTTTCAGTTTCTTCTCTCAGTCACTTGCTGGTTACTTTTGATTGGCATGAATTTATTGGTGGTTGATGAATAAATGGTTGGCTGGTTTCCAGTTGGCAGATAAAGAATTGGTTGGCTGGTTTTTTGTTTGTTAAGTGATGAATTGGTTGACTCGTTCTCCAGTTGGCTGGTGATGATAGTTGGCTGGTTTTTCTGGTTGTCAGGAGGCAGTGCAGAAGGAAGCATTCGAGGCTCTTCAGTGTCAGAAGGATGCCCGTCACAAGCGAGTGACCAGCCAGATCCGGTTGATTGAGCAGGAACTGGCCGAACTGACTTTACTCGAAATGGAACAGAGCGACATCAAACTCAACACGCAGATGGTTGGTCCATTGTATCCAACTGACACCGTGCCTTCTTTTATATTCAGCTGCCCTGCCTTGCCTTCTCTGGCCTGCATTGCCTTGTCTAGGCAGCCTTATCTTTCCGTGCTTTTTCTTGCCTTCTATGGCCTGTATAGTTAAGCAGCATGGCATTGTATTGAGTTGCCTTGTGTTGCCCTATCCACCCTTATCTTTTGTGATTTATTCTTATCCTATGCTATGCTATCCTATAGTATACTATGCTATCCTATGCTATGCTGTCCTATGCTATTCTATGCTATGCCATGATATTCTATCCTCTGCTATTCTATCCTCTGCTATTCTATCCTATCCTATCTCATCACATATCACCCCACCCTATCTTGTCCTATCTTATCTTTCCTTTGTATCTCATCCTATCCAATCTTGCCCTACTTTACCCTATCTTGCCCCACCCTACTGTTCCATACCTATACTATATATTCTTACCATACATTACCCTGTCATATATTTCCTGATAGTACCTCATCCTATTCTCTCTTTTTTGTCTTTTGCCTTGTCCAGTTTACCAGTAACTGCTTTCAGCTAGGGGGTTACAACACCTGTATAAGAATGGGGAGTTCTGAGATGGCGAGCACTGAAGGCATCAAACCCAAACCTACCTACTATAAAGTCAGAAGGGTGTTGTAAGCACCCCAATATAGTAGGGGGCAGAGCCAGAAAGCCAGTGCATGTTGAAGCATTTAGTATTAAATATATGTTTGTGCTGTAGTATTAAATATATGTGTGTGCTGTATGCCGATGCTAAGATGCAAAGATATGCTAAGCTAGATGAATTCCATAGTTTGTGAAAAAAAGGTTAAAATGAGATTAACTTTGGCTATTTGTGAAAATAAAGCTGTGTAAATGTTAATGATGGACATAGAAACTGACTGTGTGTTTGGCAAGCCAGTGGGTGAATTCTATAACCAGAGATTCCTGTGCCTGGTTGAAAATTAAGGAGATCTTCTATGGCAGTGCTACTCAAACTGTGGTCTGCAGCCTGGTGCCGATCCGCGATTGATTGACTACCGCGCTGCAGAATGATAGCCGGAATCACAATTTTGATTTAATTGAAATAAAATATTAAATTGTGTTCAGTGTAAACATAGAATTTGCCAACATAAAACATGCCACAAAGGGAGTACGAAGTCAGTGTGGATAATTATTATTAGTTTATGAAGTTTTAAATTTCTTGCTGAAGCTTTTCATAAATAGTTCCGACAAGTAGTGCATTCCACACCGCTGAGCCCGGTGCATCAAATGTTCTACACATGACAGTAGCCTTTCGGTATCACACTCTTTCCAGAGCACAATCGAGACCAACTATAAGCTGATGATATGTTTAATGTTGTATGATGGTTGTAGCCATTGACAGAGCAAAATCAAGAGTCACTGAGGGTTGTGGGAGTATACCTCAATTCTCATCAGATTTACACAAATCCCAAGAGTTATTGTCTGGCCTCAAGGGAGAGGGTTTGGATCCCCGGAACCCTGGACAGATATGCCTCTTGTTGATAGAGTAACAACTGTTGGGGATGGGTCTTCTTCTCTGTTGGTTGGGATTGTTTCTGAGAAGATATTGTAAAGAGGCGCTATTTAAATGCTCTGACTTAATGGATTGGATGTAATTGGAAAATGATCATGTTTGACAATGGATCTGATGTTTGATCGACTGTTCTGTTTGATCGATAGAACATTCTGGAGGAGAAACGAAAGGAGTTGACAGCTCTTCTAGTTCAGCTCTTGGATGAAAGGCAGAAACGAGAGGAGGAGTTAAGGGCTAGACTGGTTAGTACCCGATCCACCTACCCAGTGACCCTGCCTCTTGTGATGGATATTTGGATCAAGCTTTGTTCAAAATATGTGATTTGGTGTTTGATAGATCTCTGATTTGTCTTTGATCAATCTCAAAATGTCTATTGATGTCAGATCTCTGACCTATTTCTTACCGGTCTGTTATCACTCACCTATTGATCTCTTATCAAGCTTTGATTGATCTGATTTCTGGTTGGTATCTGATCAATTTCTGTATCTGTTGTAGCTGGAGATGGAGGAACAGCGGCTGGCGAATCAGACGGACTATTGGTTGGTCCAGTACCAGCGACTTCTTGATGCCAAGCCACAGTTTCTTGTTGATCAGGTCAGCTGCCATCTTCAACATAATCTTCGTGATCTTCATCGTCATGTGTCTCAGTGTCTTCATCATCAGTTTTGTCAATGTCGTCATATTTTGTGTATTCATCAGCATTATTTGCATCATCATCATTGTCATCATTATCCCGTCACTTTTAATTCATCCAGTTTTCTGTCCATTGTTTTGCCTACAGATGAAATTTCTATTCTTAGTAACATTTGATATGATATTGGCTAGAGCAGAGAGTGCCCTTGATTAGTTTTCGTTTCAAATGGTTACTGTGTATGGACTATTCTGAGCAAGTCCTTTACCCACAACCACTCAGCGCCAACACTCGATACTTAGTTATTAGATAGCGACGCTTAATAAATGCATAGTAATAAGAATAATTATAATAATAATATGATTACATTTGTCGTAGTCAGTAGTCATGATTGTAATTATTTTCATCATGACCAATGTCTTCATCATCATTTTCAGTCATTATCATAAATGGCCTCATCATCATCGTCACCCATTGTTATCAGTGGAACTATGTGATGCTGTTGTTTCCAGGAGCACCATGTCGAGTTCCAGGTGATTCGTATTCTGGAAAGCGCTGGTGCCATTGATTACCTGCCTCAGTTTGCTCTTCACCGAATTACAATCGAAACCCTGCTACAGATGAACAGTGATGACCTGAAGAGGGTGAGAGCATCTGGCAGAGAGTGCTAGGTTCAAATCCAGAGCTGGATTTAGTTCTAGATGTCGGGAGCATCATAATTTAGGGGCACCATTTAAAAAAAATTGTTCTTTTGTTTTCATGTTTTTCAGTCTTTTTTTTCAATGATTACAGTTTTTATGTCATTTAATTAACACTTTAATTAAATGACATAAAACTGCATTGGTTTTTCAGTCACTTTTTGTACACACTATTAGATGGGGTCAGAGGGTGCCAAAGTGTATATTTGAGGCTGCAGCCAGCCCTGCCCGAGCTTAGAACACTGGAGACCGTTGAGTGATGTGTATTTCTATAGCACCTTTTCCATTTCGTCTTTAGATACTTCCTGGTGCTTTATAAATGTGAGAAATGTCAATCCTGATCTTTGCATTTGAATGTGGTTACCTTGGTAACTACTGGATGCAGTTGCCTTGGAAACTGGTGCCTTGTAATCTAATCTAGCCTACAGACTTGTACAGTGCTGTTGTGACAATGCTTAGTGCTTTCTTGCAACCATCATGTTAAAGCAGAACTACGGTATATAATTATATATATTATGTGGTTTCACCATCTATGCTTTCCAAATTTCTGGTATGTCTTCAAATTAAATTAATAAGCATTTTTCCATTTTACTCGTGTAAATCTGTGCTTTGTTCCTCATAAATTTCAGATTGGAATACGAGACCCAAGTCTGAGACAAGCAGTGATCATGTGCATTGAGGAATTTCGAAGTGAGGAAGAGCGGAATGCAGAGCAGAAGAAGGAGTTTCTCGAAGTTTCACAGGTTCTCACCTCGCCCATCTGTATAATCCCTAATCTCATATATACTGCATTGCTTTATCCAACCTTATCTATATATGTATACTTCGAAGCAATTACATAGCACATTTTACTACTTTACCACTGGAGGCCAGAAATTCTGTGTGCCATGCCAGTTAACCAACCAAATTTTAGAATTTTGAAAGTGGACTTATTGATGCATATTTAATGTGGTATTGATGATGTCTAAAAGTATGATACAAAGTTATGCAAAAGTTAAGTTGATTTTTATTTTTGGCCAAAAGACAGCATAAGGATCATAGAAACACTCCAATAACGAAAGAAACCCGAAGACACAGTTGAGCAACAACATCCGTTCATCAATTACGCAAAACAGTTGAACACATTAGAAACGGTGTTCAGCCACAAGGCCTAACACAGTTCGGCAATGACACGTTGCTTATTAGTGGTGACTTCATTATTATTTATTATGCATTTATTAAGCGCCACTATCTAATGACCAAGATCAGTCAGTGGCATTGGGCAATTGTGAGTGAATAACCTGCCCAAGGTCCGTACACAGTAACCATGTCGAGGGATGAGGATCGAACCCGTACTCTGTGTGTCAAGACAAGTGTTCTAACCAATCAGCTACAATGTCCCACATTTACTCCACAGTCCGAAGCATGGAACTGCGCATGAGCCTGGCTTACTGGGGAATCTTGGACATCCTCTAACGCATGCACTTCATCATCACACTTGCATCTCTACCAAGAGGGCACCAGCTTATCCATGAGTGCTCCACTCTCTGCATCACTTTCAAGAACTGAACGTAAGACATCGGCAGCAGTCGGTTTATACATCGCCATTTTTTCTTACTATTGCCCCTTGCTGCTGTGTACCTACCAGACTGGAAATCACTCATAAAAATTCTGTGTAACCCAAACACAGCTGTAACTTAGTCTCTATTGATATTAAATATGCCTTGCCAACACTTTGCCTGAGTCAGTGTGTTTATGCAGGATACTTTGTACTTGTAATCGTAAGCTCCAAATTTCTAAGGCGCCTATAAAAAGCTAGGCACATGGTTATTCACGAGCACAGGAGCACTTTCGATGTTTTGGTATGAGGCATTTTCTCTAGGGCATCAAATGTACGTGGTGTGCAGTGGTTAAGAACCTCACAAAGGTCCAGTAATGTGGCTACCTCAGAGTTTGAAAAAGATGCGTCTTAGGATAAATTGAGAACATTTCGTGAGCTGTATGTTGAATTGAAGAGTCGACAGGTAATCGTAATTGTAAACTCCACATTTCTAAAGCGCCACTTGGAAGCTAAGCACAGGGCACAAGCTTATTCATGAGTGCTCCACAACTGGAGGTGCCAGTGTTGCCTTGTCTTGTTGAGTGATGTGTATCGGAGTATTTCTATGGCACCTTTCCTTTTTGCATTTCGTCATTAGATACCGAACCCTTATAAATGTGAGAATATGTCAATCCTGATCTAGGGCATAACCGAAATCGCCGTTTTTCAGCACTATTCGAAAGTATTCGCCTCGGCAAATACTGTACAGACAAATAGTTGCAAATAAAAATGTTAAACTTATTCATCTAGCATATTCATTTTGAAGAAGAAAACTACAAAAAACACCAACACCGGAAGTCCACAACGGAAGTCAAGTCCATTTCATTGAATATTTATATCTAAAATTCAAAATGTATTAGTCAGTTATTACAAGAACAAAAATTTTTTTCAATAATTTTTTATTACATGAAAATGTTAGGCTTTGCATGTGGAACAAATGGTACTCGGTTCGTACCCGGATCCAACAAATAGTACATCCAAATACTCGGATTCAGTACTCGGTGGAAAATATCTACCCGGTTATGCCCTATCCCGGTCTGTGTGTTGATGCCCGGTTCATTTGAATGTAGTTACCCTGGTAACTACTGGATGTGGTTGCCTTGGAAACTGCTATGGTGCCTTGTAATCTAATCTAACCTAGAGACTCCCCGTACTGCCATAAAGCGATCCATCATTGGCTCTTTAGAAATGTCTAAAATCCAATCCAATCTAATCAAAGTCAGTTGTTGTTTGTGTCAACAGGCAGCACCATCGAAGCGTGGATTCGTGCGCCAGCGAATTCCAAGCGCCCCACCGTTCACTGAGCATGACTCTGTGGAACAGGAAGAAATCCAAGCACGAGGAATCAACTCACAGTGCGCCATCTGCCTTGATGCACAGGTCAGCTTAATCTGATCTTGTCAAAGCCAATATAATCAAATCTGATCTCATTCAGTCTAAAATTATTCACTAATTCTGTTTAATTCAGTTTAATTTTATTCTCTCTAATCCAATATAATTATTCAGTCTAATCTAATCTCACATGAGGCAATGTAGTCTAATTTAATCCAGACTATTTTATTCCGTATACCCTACTGCAGTGGTTTTCAACCTTTTTATAGTGACGGAACCCTACACGAAGCACTCATTTGCTCACGGAACCCAGGGCGTTTAAGCCGTGCAAATATTCAAGAAATTCAAGTTATTGTAACTTGTAATGTTGGGATAATGTTTAGATTTTAGAATATTAAACTTTTTGCATCTCTGGTGCAGTCTATTATAAATACATAGGCCTACTTTAGTCTAGCGCTCTAGAGTAGTGTACAGAAACAACGTCGGTAAACAACATTGTATTTTACTGTATTTTGCCGGCAACTAATTCTGACAGATGGATAGAATATTTAAAATAGTATAGAACAGAGTTAAAGAAACGCTGGGCTGTAAGTAATTAACTTCCAAAATTTATTTAATTTGAATTATCCTTAAGAGAATAGGCCTATACAAGTCACTACCGATGTTACCCTTGTGCTTCTTGAACTTCTTCACTTTGACATTCAAGGCACGACGTAGGTGGCCACTCCGGATACTCCCTGTTATGGGAGTGGTGGTAGGGGACAAGTTTCTCTGATCACTACCCTCTCCAGACCTACCTCCCGCGCTAATGGGTAGTGGGACACTCGTCCACGGAGTGCCTTGATACAGCTTCCATCGCTAGTTCCAAGTAGGCTATAGTGAGCCAACTTCTTCCTCCCCTGGGGGTCTGGGATTCTAGATTTAACCCTCCACGCAACTAGAACGGCAACAACGTACCAACAACAATTCGCTTTCAGGCGACCACATAGCAATTCCGGTCCCCTTGGGTGACACTCTCTCGCGGTCCCACCAGCGGTAATGGTATGTGCCAGCCCTCCGCCCCGGATTACATACGAGGTTCTATATACGACGGCCAGTGAACAGTGTGCATCACAACTGCACCAAGTGGTTGGCACTCGGCCCGACCCAAGGTCATTTCAGCAATTCGGGGCTGTAACAGTTGTTGGCACATTCTTGCTCTATCCCAATTAAACCAATTCGACACCAAGAGGGTTGGCCATAGCAGAGCGTCTTGTTAGCCTACCCCAGGAGCCGAGTGTTTAGCCGCGTAAAAATGCAATGCAAATTTAAAGTGCAACAATACATTCTCGTAATAATAATTATTTTAGGTTTTTAACATAGAACGTGTCTATCCTGAACGCCTGAAAGCTGTGAAGAATTCTGTTATTTCTTAATCCCTTTGTGAAGAATCAGTTGGTGTTTTTAAAATTTAGGACTGCTGCCGCGGAACCCCTGGCCGACGCCCGCGGAACCCCTGGGTTCCGCGGAACCCCGGTTGAAAACCACTGCCCTACTGTATCTAGTGTGCCAGTAATCAACTGGTCTAATTCAGTCTGATGTATTACGTGCAGAAATGACGATTGCGAAACCACCCTCCATCTGCCCCTCTTTGTCCTCACTCAACAGTTAACTGTGCTATGGGGTGGGGTACTTTGATACTGCTGCGGCAAATATAGGGACTCCATGTTCTCATTACATGTACTGGGTAATGGTTCCTGCAATTTCTCTTCAGCATGCATAGATCTTGCCATTTCTTCACCTCATCTCTCGTGTGTCTGAACAGAGTTCAAGAAGACCAAGGAGATCATGTCATAGGTTGCCAGTGACACAGCAAAGGTCACTTATGATGGTCCAAAGCAGTGGAGACTGTCTGCCGTCTGGCTGAAATTGGTGTCTATGGCACAGGTCGTAATAAAAAAATTTGTACCAAGTTTAGATGAGGATGTCTGCACTGGTTATAACCTCCTCCACTTCTTACTCTTCCCCCGCTTTCAGTGGACCACTTTATAATTATAACTATGATACATGGAATCTATTGGGATTAGATGTCGGGAACTTGTTTTTTGTCTTTCAGTCGGACATATTGTTCCTGAACTGTGGTCACGTCTGCACCTGTTCCAAGTGCGCTCAGTTGATCCATGAATGTCCGCTTGATCGATCGGAGATCGTTCAGAAGATTCATCTTCAACCTTCCTCCACCGCTTCCTCTTCCGCTTTTGCGGCGGAAGACGATGCAGCCTTCTGAACAGCCGTCGTCTTTCCTTCTTCTGTTGTCGATGTCGTGGCGTTGTATAACCCATGCAATGAATTGTCCATTTCATTCAATGTTCTATTTACATGTATTACTTTATGTATTTAAATTATTTCATTATATTATATTTTTTGCTCGATGTGAAAATCATCCATGAGGCAAAATATTTGTTTTTATATATTTCCTTTGTTTATTTAAATAACATCTGTATCTGATGACAGGGTGTTTGTGAATGGACCTAATCGAGTGTGTTGCTCAAGGTCGATGTGCTGTTACTGTGAAATGGATTAATGTTGCAACTGGTGGGTTGTCCAGCTGTTGCATTGTTGTGTTTATGTTGCACTGTTTTCTTGTAGCTGTGAAGTTTTCATTTTCTAGTCACTATGATTTCTCATTAATGTTGCGTGAGCCTGAAGATTAAGATCTTTCAGGTTTTTGTTCATTCCTCTCTGCTCAACTGTCACCTCAATACTCCACAAGGCCTTTTAAAGGTCTAATCAGTCGTCATTTTTCTTAGTCAAAACTCGTTTTTAGCCACAAGTCGTGTTTTCAGCCCCCAAATCAATGAGTTTTAGTTGCAAATCAAAGCTTTATTCACAATTCATTGTGTTTAGTTGAGAATCGCATTATGATCTTATGTAAATCAGTTTAGATCTAACATTATGACAAATTAAATATCTTTAGCAAAATTTGTGATGTTTATTGTAAGTGAATGTAATTTTTGGTAGATAGTTTAATTTTCTGGTATTTTTGTTTTTGTTTTTTTTCTAACTTATTTGTGTATTCTAATTTTAAAAGGTATTTTTACATTTGTCTCTTTTGTTCGACTGTAAACTGATATCACTGCACTGAATGCTTATAAGTGCGTGATATTTGATTCTTTACAGTATATGGGAAGATTGTAACATTTTCACTTTAAAATCAGCCAAAACGGAGATTGCGCTGCATTTTGTACAGCGCCACTTGTAAGGTTGTGCTCTTTCTTTGAACTGCGAAAGTGATTATCATTTGTATAGCGCAGTATGCGTCTGTTGTCACTTAAATCTGTGTCGATTTCTTAAAATATTTGATGTTTTTTAAATTTTATCAGTATTTGCTGCTCTTGTTCGCATAAATGGTAACATTTAGGATTTTCTGTATTTCGCTAATTATTCAGTTGTCGTTGGTGAAACGATTTTCGTGTTATCTTCTTCGGCGGCGTCGCTGCAACTCTTTCATTATCAGTGTCGTCTTTGTCATCATCAGTGTTCAATATTTAATGTTGTTGGCATCATTTTGAACCTGACAAGCAACTCACATCGATTATTAACCAGTGAAATCGTAAAGTAATCATTATCTGTAACGCTTTTACGTGTACCAGTGCGCCTCTTCAATGTGGTATGCGATTGACTGTTAAGAATTTTTTGGAGAATCAAGTTTGAGAATATTTCGTACTTTCGTAGATTTGCAAAATATACTCACTTTAAGGCTAGGGTTTGATATAAAGGCATCTTTAAATAAACTAGTTATATATTGCCTAAGTTTTATAGCTTTAAAATGCTCTGTCAGAGTTTATATTGTCTTTAATGCTTGTCATTGTTCTTACTCACTGAGACGTTCGTATTAATACATATTGTAAAGCAATTCGCATTACATGACATTGTATCTGTTAGGTCTAATTTACTGCTATCACGTTACAGGCCCATCACATGCTTCGTTTTAAAATAACCATCAGAATCCTAGGAGTGCTATGGAACAAGTAGATCAGTTCGTCACCTTGGAGGACTAATACTAAGCCGCAGATGGCAACAGCGATAAAGACACAGATTACTCAGTCTTGTTATCAAGACCCTTAACCTCAAGACCAAGACTTCGAACCTCAAGACCAAGGCCATGACTTCGAACCTCAAGACCGAGACCAAGACTTTTAGCCTCAAGACCGAGACCATGACCCACAAAATCACAATCATATCCAGACTTCTATTCCTTACTAAAAATTGTCAAGTCAGAATACTCACTATTTTAACGAAAAAATTAGTCTTTTCTTTTATTGATGCAAAACAACTAAATGCAGACTGCAGAAAATTCTGAATTCGTATTTACAAAAGTCCTTCATGAGAAACGTTATTCGAATTACTTGTTGCATTTTATAAAAACCAATTCGCTCAGAATTTTCTGACCAAGACGTGATCCATGGGGCCTATAAAAATTCTGCCATGTCAAAAACTACGTTCTACAGGTGCTGAAATCGATGGCACACACAGCAGCTTTTCAAGCATGGGATGTAAGGGGCCATCCATATATTACGTACACAAAAATCCGGGAAAATTGGACCCCCTCCCCCCCTGTTCGCAAGCGTACTTTCTTCCACCCCCCCCCCTGAGTACGTACGTTTGACGCACCCCCCCCCGATGACCAGCTGCAGAAAGTGTCTCCAGGCAGCCTGTCTGCACTTTAGGCCAGATTATTGAAGGGCCAATATAGACAAATTATAGGTGTCGTTCACAGCACAGAATAACTGCACATGGCTTTTATATAATGTAATAAAATGCCATGGGACGACTATAGGATAATACAGAGTTATAAATAGGCTAATGTGGACGTCATAATTAGAAATTTATTTTGGGTACGTACACATTTCGTTACCCCCCCTCCCCCCCCGTTCGCACCCGTACGCAAAATCGCCAAAATCCGACCCCCTCCCCCCCTAAGTGCGTACGTAATATGTGGATGGCCCCTAAGTGTACAAATTGTTAGTCTGTTTTGAAATCATTCTCTAGTAAATAACCGGAAGTCAAAATAATTGTCCAAAACAACAGCAAGGCCTCATTCACACCATGTTAATCGGCCTACTATAGCAATTGTATTAGTAATTATTGGATAAATATTTTAAGTTGCGTTTTGTTAAATTACTGTCCATATTGACAAAAGGCTTGGTCTTGCAAGACCAAGACTTTGAACCTCAAGACCAAGACTTTTGGTCTCAAGACCAAGACTTTTAAAAACGAACTCGAGTGCACTCTAGATCAAGACCTTGGTATCGAGCAGTGGCGGCGCCGCCTATGTTTGTTGCACGGCTTTTGCCGTAGGCCTACCACTTTTTAAGGTTTTACGGCATAAACATAATTTTACCGTACACTTTTACCCAGACCTTCTAATTTGCCGTACTACTTTTCAAATCGTGGCGCCGCCACTGGTCTCGAGGACAACAAGACTGCAGAAAAAATAGTTTAACACAGACTAGGCCTACACGTCTTCTGAACCACTTAAAACCCTTGTTTATACTATTATGTTATGTTAAAGGGCTGACTACATTTGATCATGCAGATTAGGCTACTAACAAAACTAATTAGAAATTCATACAAAACTTGCTTAACAAGACTTGTTTCACAAGGGTCATCGCTTAATGTTTTCTATTGAACAGGAAATAGAATACAACCTTTCCTTTCATCGCCTTTTCATTCCTGCTAAAAGTTGTTTCTTTCCCTGTCGTTATAATTTTATTCGATTCCTCATGCGCGTGTGCTTCTGTCACTCAGTAGTCGCGAATTTCACTATTGATTTATTTTTTATTTTCTTTTGTTGTTTTTATTATCATTTGCGTAAACGTGACTGCTCTTTTTGCAACTAAATGTAATATAAGATTAATATTTAGCAAAAAAATTTAATACGTTACTTACCTACTTTGGGCTGGTCACCTAAATCTGTGAGACCTGTATCTGAGATGTAAACAACACGTTTCGGCGATGTGTAATTTTTTATTTCGATGTTTAAAGTTGGTTTGAAAATAAAATAAAATGGAAAATAGCGTGGAGAGTGGTTGAAGAGAGCAAGTTATTGTGAAAACGAGCAATTTTTCATTCGATTTAATTTTTATTTGGATCGTTTATATCATCGTAAGAAATTTACCGGTAAATCGGGACCTTTCCGTAAAGCGTAAGTTTTTGTGTTATTTAACAGAAAATTGGGCATGGGTGAGTATTTTACCAGCGGGTGTAAACGATACCAAACTTCAAAATTATGATACCTTAGACCATAACAATCAAAACGCAACTATTCCCAACTCGCGCTCACGTTCCGGCGATTTTCTAGAAATTTTTGAAAATCTGTAGAAACCCATGTTAAAAGTCGATTTCGCCATATTTACATAGAACTTATATCATTACAGAGTCCGCAATACAACCCTTCCGTAACGTAATGTGAACCCCGTAAGCACTGTACGACGTTTTGTAGCGCAATACGTTCCTTTCATAAGGTCTTGTGAACCCCTTTATGCAAATGGCGTAGAAGGGTCTGATTTTCTGGTTCCACGACAAAAGGTTCACGACAAATGGAGCACCGACAAATGGTTCACGGACAAAAGGTTCACGACAAATGGTTCACGACAAAAGGTTCACGACAAATGGTTCACGGACAAAAGGTTCACGACAGAAGGTTCACATGCGAAAGGATCACGATATTCCAGCTTCTAGCTTGAGTGATATTTTCATTGGTTTCATCTCATTTTCATCGTTCTTCCAGCTTCTTGTTTCAGCTCATTTTCGTCGCTCATCCAGCTTCTAGTTTAAGTTACATTTTAATTAACATTTCAATCGTTCACCCGCTTCCAGTTTAATTAACATTTTAATCGTTCATCCCCCTTCCAGTTTAATTTACATTTTAATCGTTAATCCCGCTTTCAGTTTAATTTACATTTTAATCGTCATCCCGGTTCTAGCTTAATTAACTTTTTATCGTCATCCCATTTCTACTTTAATTTACATTTTAATCGTTCATCCCGCTTCCAGTTTAATTTACATTTTAATAGTTCGTCCCGCTTCCAGTTTAATTTACATTTTAATCTACTTTAATTTACATTTTAATCATCATCCCGCTCCTAGTTTATTTAGCTTTTTCATCGCTCATAGGCCTAATATTAGGAAACAATTTCCATTGCATGAAACCGGGATGATGAATGACTAAAATGTAAACTAAACTGGAAGCGGGATGAACGATTAAAATGTTAATTAAACTAAGAGCGGGATGAACGATTAAAAAGTTAAACTAGAAGCGGGATGACGATTAAAATGTAAATTATCCTAGGAGCGGGATGAACGATTAAAAAGTTAATTAAACTAGGAGCGGGATGAACGATTAAAAAGTTAATTAACCTAGCTGCATTTTCATCACTCTTCAAGAGTGATGAAAATTTAGCTAAATCTAGAAGCTGGAAGAGTGATGAAAATGTTGCTAACACTGGAAGCTGGAAGAGTGATGAAAAAGTAGCTAAAACTAGAGGCTGGAAGAAGTGATGAAAAAGTAGCTAAAACTAGAAGCTGGAAGAAGTGATGAAAAAGTAGCTAAAACTGTAGCTTCTTTCGTCTTCCTAGCCAAGTTGTGTTGCTTAACAGATATAAAAATCTTTAATGTCGACTACTCCAGGTTAATAAACATATTAATACAGCGTAACTATAACGGATTAATAAATACAGCGAAACTTTATAAGATCTTATTCTAGGTCACAACAGATTAGTAAATATAACGTAAATTTATAACATCCTATAAACTTAAAAACGCGCTATAAAAACACAGGACGATTTACGCCGAAGTTATGTGGCACGTGATTGGTCGGTATGATAATTATAGCGCTGTGGCTGGCGACTGTCAACATGGAGTTTGTACAGATTTTCAAAAATTTCTAGAAAATCGCCGGAACGTGAGCGCGTGTTGGGAATAGTTGCGTTTTGATTGTTATGGTCCAAGGTATCATAATTTTGAAGTTTGGTATCGTTTACACCCGCTGGTAAAATACTCACCCATGCCGAAAATTGTCTGATGCTGGTTTCGTGACTTTGACCATGATTTAAGTAGAACTTCACCTAAAGGTTTACGCAAATGATAATAAAAACAACAAAAAGCACTTGTGGGGTGTGGTGGCTCAGTGGTAAGTTCGGCGCCTTGTGACCGGAGGGTTGCAGGTTCGAATCCCACTCTAACCGCTGCGTACGGACCTTGGGCAAGTCCTTCACTCACGATTGCTCGTGGCGCTTCGGCGTGAAAACTCCGACACAGTATCAAATGCTGTAGTCGGGAGCGCCTCTTAGTAGTAGTAGACTTTAGGAGGCGCTATAGAAATATCCGAAATAAATAAATAAAAGATAACAATTGTCCGGTGCACCAGTTTGTAATGTGTGTATCATGGCGCTTTAAAATATAGTGCCTGTCAGCACTTAACGCATTGTTATCTATCGAATCAAAACAATTGCATTTTAGGCAATGTAATGTAAATCTTTGAATTTTCTCAAAAGTTGCGTCGGGAGACCAGCGTGATGAACATGCGCTATATGCCCGTGCACCACTCTCAGTAAAGGTTTACGGTGGGTCGGTGACAGCCGTGCACAGGATAAACATCATGGCCGTCCCAGAATTGCCTAGAATTAGAGTGCTACAAACTCCACAACCAACTACTTCCGCTCAAGTAAGCAAGTATGTATTAGGAAGTGAGGAATTATTTTGAGAACTAAATTATCACTGCACCTAGGTGTTCTGACAATCTTGATAGCATTCATTCTTCTCATGCAGCTGTGCCCTATTCAAAATATCGCCAACAGGTATGATTACCGCACGTGCCATTACGTGACTAATTCTTCAAAACAATAGGCAAAAGTTATTAAGCTGACTGAGGTGTAAGTTCTTGAGTGTTACAATTCGGACCGTTCGGTTATAGGAAGTGTAATTCAACATTTCTGTACTGTTTAGCACTCTAATTTTATGTACTGACTCCCAGAGACTTGCAATTCTTCTTTCTTGGAGGGCTAATAACCAAAGATGGCAACAGCAAAAAAGACATACAAAGCAGAATATTACAACCTTTTTGTCATCCACCTTTTCATTCCTTGATTTTGCCAAAGTCAAGGAGGAAGTCAAGTAAAATGCAGCTGACTCAACTGTAAGTGGAAACTCGAACTTTGAACTGAAATTTAATCCAGACATATCCAGGTTTTATAATATCGTTTATGAATAACCTCGTTATGAAGTTCATGTCCAGTTTGGCTTTGCACAGACCTAATGGCAGAACTCGACTACACAAAAATGGTGCTAAAATGTCCCAATTTCTAAACTGTAAAAGCAGGTCATAAAAATTTCCTTTCAGAGACATATAGTCTGGCTTACCTGCCTCCTCCTAACTGTAAAGTTTTGGGTTCCTCCCAATGCTGGAACTATTATATTGGATGATTTTTATATTCTCATTTCTCTGTGGTAGACTAGGATGGACAGCTCCTCAGGTCATTCAAGACCAAAGTTCTGGAAACCAGGGACAGATGCACCACCTAGTGTTATCAGCGAAGAACGACAAGGCCCAGAGGTCGAAGGTCACACATCATTCGTGTACAATGCAAATGTCTCCCTCTCCATCGATCAGCAACGACAACATCTTCCAATATTCCGCTATCGATTGCACGTCCTCTACCTACTTGAGAAGTTCCAGACGGTTATCGTAATCGGAGAAACGGGCAGTGGCAAGAGCACCCAGATTCCGCAGTATCTCCTTGAAGCAGGGTGGGCGGCCGGCAGTCGTGTAGTCGCAATAACCCAGCCAAGGCGGGTTGCCGCGATAACGGTCGCGACGAGGGTAGCAGACGAGCGAGGGACCAAACTTGGGCAAGAGGTTGGCTTTGCAGTGCGGTTCGAAGACTGTTGTGATTCGGCGGGAACGCGACTCAAGTTCCTGACGGATGGATTGCTAGTTCGGGAAATGATGTCGGATCCTCTGCTATCAAAATACAGTGTGGTAATGTTGGACGAGGCACATGAACGCAGTCTGAACACGGACATAGTTATCGGTCTGCTGAAAAAGATCCAGAAAAAAAGACCTGAGCTGCGAATAATTGTAGCATCGGCCACGCTAGACGCGGCGAAGGTTTATGACTTTTTCAATGCAAATAAAGGCTCTGATCGGTCGAAGGATACGGTTGCAGCATTAAGTGTCGAAGGGCGTACATTTCCTGTGGACATTTTCTATGCTTTGGATCCAGTTCCTGATTATATCAAGGCAACGGTTGAGACTGTGATGAAGATACATCATACGGAGGGACCTGGGGATGTCCTCGTGTTTCTGACTGGTATGGAAGAAGTTGAGAATGTTGTGCGGTTGTTAATCGAGGAGGCGCGGAAGCTGGGAACAGATGGAATGAAGATGAAGGTGCTTCCGATGTACGGTAGCCTTCCCGGTTCCGAGCAGCTCAAGGTGTTTGAGCGAACTCCAAGAAACACTAGGAAGATTGTAGTCGCGACAAACATTGCTGAAGCGTCGATCACAATCAATGGAATTGTCTATGTCATCGATTGTGGTTTCGTAAAGCTGTGTGCGTACAATCCAAAGTGTGGCGTCAACTCCCTTGTCATCGTTCCCGTTTCACAGGCATCTGCTGAGCAGAGAGCTGGACGGGCGGGGCGTGTACGGGCCGGAAAAGTCTACCGGTTGTATACGGAGGAGGTGTTTCAAAATCTTCCGGGTGCAACCGTACCAGAGATGCAGCGCAGTGACATGGCGCCCGTTATCTTGCAGCTGAAAGCCCTCGGAATCGATAATGTCTTGCGATTTGACTTCCTGTCGGCGCCGCCTGCAGAAAATGTAGTACGTTCACTCGAACTGCTCTTTGCTCTTGGCGCGCTGGATGAGAACTGCCACCTCACTCGGCCACTGGGCTTCGAAATGGCTGAGTTTCCTTTGTCGCCAGCATTTTCCAAAGTTTTACTGACGGCCGAAGAGTTTGGTTGCTCGGAAGAAGCAGCAGTGATCGCGGCCATCACGCAGATCCAGAATGTGTTTGTCGTTCCTCCAAAGCAGAAAGCGGATGCCGAAAGAGCAAGGAGGAAATTTTCTGTTGTGGAGGGTGATCACCTAACCCTTCTCAATGTATTCCGCACCTTTGTAAAATCGGGGAACAGCTCGCGATGGTGCAAGGAGCATTTCCTCAACTACCGGGGCTTGTGTCGTGCCACCGAGCTCCGAGATCAACTTGTTCGAATGATGAAACGTGCAAAGGTGAAGATGGTGTCTTGTGGGGATGACATGGATTCTCTTCGTCGCTGTCTTACGGTCGGACTGTTTGCCAATGCCGCCAGGTATCATTCATCCGGAGTTTTCAAGACAATACGAGACGAGTTTGAGCTTCACATCCACCCGACTTCTGTGCTTTACACGGAGTCACCACCTGCATACGTCCTATTCACAGAGGTGGTAAACTCAAAGAAGGATTTCATGAGGGATGTTACAGTGATCAAGGCAGAGTGGTTGTACGAGCTAGCGCCACACTACTACGAGTTCGGAACGGAGAGACAGATTTCAGAGAAGAGAGCACGGCTTGGGGTTTAAAAGTCAAAGTCGTCTCAGTTCTTTTATGCTGTGGCAGCTTAACACTGGAGCAAGAGTGCTACTTAAGTTATCTGGCGGTTAACAAGACCGACGTCAGTGGCCAAAACCACTTATATTCCAACAATTCAGGAACCGATCATGGAAGTCTTGACTTCATGCCAAAGAAGTCAAGATTTCTTTGGCATGAATCAGTAGAGTGATTGCTCTATCTGGTTTGACTGGTCTTTGACTGCTTTGATTGCATGCAATTAAGTTGACTTTTATGTTTTTCTCAATAACACCTTGGATATCGTGGTAAAGTAACTAAACTGAGAAAATTGCAGCTTTCACATCCATATTCACCTTCATCTTCAGATCATTGCTTGGATCAAATGACATTTCAAAAGTGGTTAATCCTGCTGTTATTTAATAGTAATTGGCTGAAAAGTAACTAAAATTGCACAAGACCAACCGATGAGCCAATGCCGAAAATGGTTGGCTATCGAACCCTTTTAGTTGTAATGTAATGTGAATCTCAGAATTCTTCGGTGCCACACAAAAGCCGTGTCACTGTGTCAGAGCTTGTCACTGTGTCAGAGCTTATCACTGGCGCTACATCAACTTAAGTCTGCAATGGCCAGGTTGTTTGGTCCATTTTAGTGCTGGACAGAATCCGGGAGGTCACGCCGAGGAGACAGAATGGTGCTACGGTGGAAAATGGTGGTCATGGAGTGGTGCAGGAGTAGAACTGTATCCTTGACGAGTTCAGTTTTCAGTCGTGAGTGGAAAGATGCAGGAGAAATGGCAAGTGGAGAAGCGAGACTGACAGACGAGATAGGAGGATGAACGAACTGGTGGAGATCTTTTCAGAGTTCGTTCCAAAGAACTGGTGCAGTGTAGATTAAGGAGCAGTTGTAGAATTTGAGAGGAGACTGGAGGGTGAGATAAAGGTGTGATGAGGAAATAATAGATCTGGGCGGTTGGATGGTGATTAGATGGCAGATGTAAGAGGGTTTTAAGGTTTGAAGGGCGTTATAGGTCAGAAATGCAATTTTGTAATGGATGCACTGATGCATTTTTAACCAATGAAGGTTGTGTGGTGGTGTTTGGTGACTGGTTAGTTATGATGTATGTAATATGTATGTATCTGAACACTTACTATAGCGTCTTTAAAGTGACCTCATAAAAGTGCTACAGTACCTCCACAACTAATTCCATGTCACGTCGGCTACTAAGAAAGGCATGCGCGTACTATGCAGTGTACACCCTGGATTACACCCAAATATATTATGATTTCACCTGATAAATTCATGGAAAATGAACAGGGTTGAGACAGTAAGTTCGCTGCAGAAAACGTGTATCGTACAGTTTGGCCAACCTAGCTTACTTTCCTGTATCATGGAATTCTATTTTATGACCCTGGCAAAAACCAGCAAACTTAACTTATTTTTACATTTAGTGCATTAAAGAAATTCCAATTTAGCTTTTATTTCCAAAGAAACAATAAGATACATAATCTAGCACTAAGAACTACACAAATTTACCAGCTAACTGGCGACAAGTAGGTAAGAAAACTGGTTCACAACGCCGCCCAGGGTTAGAAACCCTTCAATTCCAACAAAATATGAAATATAGTAACTATTGCAAAATCCGTAATAAACATTAATATTTTCTAAAAAAACTCTTGATCAAATTTAGCAGAAATCCACAATCAGCAGCAATTGAAAGATAATCACAGAAATTTATCAACTACAAATCGAATATAGCATCTACTTAATCAACTTTTACAAACACTACTATCATTCAAGATAACTGCAATATTGGCACGTGAAATCTGAATTTAAAACAATGTTAAACGCCTAAAAGGAATTCTAATAAAACATCATGAGTACAATTCGAAAATGAATTTGAAACTTTGTCAAATTAAAGTGGAATATTGGAGCACATAGTAACCTTCATGTGACGTGACTAAAGTTCTTTAAACATGAATTAAGGCAAACGCAGGTATACTTGTCATTTGCTACAATGCTCAGATACATTGTCCTGGGCTGAGCAATCTTTAAACTGAAGCACATACACGCATGCAACTTTAGCAATGCAACATGTTGTCAATTTTGCAACAACAAAAATAGCTGGACAACCTATCCTTATAACTTATGCGGCTCAAAAACGAGCTTCAGTTTCAAATCATGCATTGGAATGCTAATCTCTGTCACAGAGGTGAGATACAGATTTGTTAGCAATCCGCCATTTAGGATCCATTTCACACCCGTGTTTATATCAGAATCTGCTCATAACAAAACGCATTATTAGGAAACTTGGCTAAGATAATGTAACAGTATGCTTACAATTATTGTGCCACGGCAGGTAGGAAGTTATGTAGCGCCTTTCTGAGGTTCTTTAAGAGGCAATATATAAATAACTGGATAAATAGCACTACTAATAAATAATCTACTTACGTAATTTAATAGATGCGAAGAAAAAGATACACAAAAATACTGATAATTTGACTAAAGATTTCAAACTTAAAATATGGCTGAAAAACACCAACTCCAAAAAGGCATTCTCATTTTGTCATTAGATCGCACTACACCAATTGGATTGAGTCCAACACTGTTTTCCATCTCTGTCACCAGGTGGAGTCTCTTTGTCTGTTTTCAAGAAACGATTGAAGCTGCAGATATATAATTAGAGCTAAGCAGGAAACTGATACGTGGCTAAGCATAGACGATAATAAAATTACTTAGATCCTTCTCTCTTTCAACATTACATACATTCTAAGGCACACTTGGCATAAACTTACGTAATATCATACGAAACGATGCAGAGTAACACAGTGCACAACTTACTAATTAACATCCATTAACCTTTCACATGATTAACCGCATAATTAAATTCCACATGTTAATAAATAAAAAGTCGTTAAACCTGCAAGTTAAATAATCCAACATCATCAGTGATCATCAACCGATCAAGATCTGCACTGATCATCTGGACCCTCAACTGATCTGGATCCAGTAATCATTTACGCATCGATGATCGAAGAGGCACTGGGCTCGGACTGGTACGTCGAATCGTTGATCTCAAAGGAGATGATCCTCGAACGAGACTGGAAGTGGCACGTGATGGGGAACCCGATCGAACTGGCGAGCCCTGGCGTTTTGAGTAGGCTCTTCCAGGTGAGGTGCTTCTGCGACGGTTCTCAATGGCGTTGTCCAATTTCTTTGCTTCATGTTCAAGAAGAATTGGGTCAAGGTCGGGGTTGCGGATGACCTTGCCAAGTGAACTGTCGAAGGCGTTGCGAAGGTTGTTGATTTCGTTGCCTGCTCGTGAGCTGTGAGTGATGTACTGTTGTCGCATGCGAATCTCGTGGGTCATTTGGTCCTTCAGGGTCGAAATCTAGGTTCAATCAATCAATCGATCAATCAACTGACCAATGAATTAAAGAAAGTTATTTTTGCAAACAGAAAACTGAAAACCAAGTAGCCATTTGTAGATCAATCAATCTGTCAATCAATCCATCCACCATCAATCAATCATTCTTCCATCACTTAAATTCCCTGCTGATCCTTGTTCACCTGAATCTCTTCTTTCCAATTACCCAATAAATCCTCTGCACCTTACCTGTTCTCTTCTGGTTTACCTGCTCTTATCTGTACCCTTGCTGACTTACCTGTTGCTCGAGGCCCTTGACGTGATGCCTGTGGGCTCGCTCTCTTGCTTCCAACAACTTCTCCGCCTGAAGTTTGGCCGAAATTAGGCGATCTGACTCCAAGCAAACTTCCTGTCTGTGACGGGACATAATCACTGACAACCTTCAATCAAATACAAGCAACTGATTCAATCAATTAAATAAACCTGTCGGTCGATCACTAAAAGAGTGAAACAACAAATTATTCCAATCAGTCGCAAAGGAAACAATTATTCCAATCACTAGAGACAACAACCAATCAATCAAACCAATCAACCAAGAATTCTGATAAGCCATTCAATCAAACCAAGTAACACAAATTAATCTAATTTATATAGCGCCTTCGTGAGGTTCTTGTAAGGTGCTATATAAATTAATGGCCATATATAGTCTAATCTGGAGTAAGGACAAGTGGTGCATTGGATAAACTGCAGGTTCACAAGTCAGTAAATTACCCAGTCTGCTACTAGTCCTTGCCCCAACCCAACCAAAGACAGTTCTAAGCCCAGCCGGGCATTCTAACCTCTGAGCCTGACTCTGTTCGGCTTCTGCTAGTTGAGCCTGCAGAGCCTGAACCTGTCTCAGCAGCTCCAAGTTCTCCTCCTCGAGACGTTTCAGGGTCCGATCCATAGACGAATTCTCCATTGATGCTTTTGTCAGAACCTCAGCCCGCTATGACAAATACAAAGACAAAAAGTCATGATGACGATTGCAGTCACAACAACAACAAATCATTGCTTATGATGATGATGATGATGATGATGATGATGATGATGATGATGATGATGATGATGATGATGATGATGGTAAGGATGATGACTAAATTATAATGAAGATAAGATAATGAAGCTGATGAATGCAGATGATGATTATAAATGAAGATGAAAGCGGATGACAATGATAATTATCATAAAAATGATGATAAAATGCAAATTATGACTGATGACTACTTCAGAATTGACAGTAGCGCAAAAGTCAGACGGCAAGAAACAAGCAAATCAATGAAGCCCATGTCAGTGCCGGAAAAGCAAGAATTGGGGTCAATACTGGCCTTGCTACTTGCCTTCTCTACCTCTGTTATACTTCTTGCCAACTTCAGTCTGGCCTTGCTACTTACCTTCTCCATCTCTGCTATACTACTTGCCAACTTCAGTCTGGCATTGCCACTTTCCCTGTGGCCCTTCGCTTCTGCTCTGCCATACTTCTTGCCTTCTATCCTACCAGTTGCCGGTTTCAAATCGTTCAGCCACCCGTGCAGATCTTCTGGAGATCTTCTGAACAGTCATACGTCAACACGTTTTGTGTACCTTGCGCTCTCTTGTGTTGGTCCATGGTCCATCCCTTCAGAACAATCCTCCCCCTGACATTCGAGCTGTCCCATAAAACTCTGCCCAAGTTACCTTTTGTAGCTACCTTAAGAAACATCTTAAGGTAACTAGAAAAAGTAACTTGAGCAGAGTGGAGAAGGCAAGTAGCAAGGTCAGACTGAAGTTGAGACCTTGTTTAGGTTCTTCTTCAGGACATGTTTGTCCTTTTCGAGCCTCTGAGCCGAGATTTCGGCTGCTCTCTTCTCAGCCTCTAGGTTGGCCAGGTTGCGCTGGAGGGTGGCGACCAATTCCTGCAGAGACTGCTTCTCCATCATCAACTTCTGCAGCCTCTTGTTCATATCTTCCTCCCCATCCTGTCTCAGGACCAACACCTACAGCATCACCAACAAAGCCCCTTAAAACAAATATTTTTACCATAAACAAAGCAAATATTAATGCCAAGACTCAAAAACTTGTTTATTGTTAAAAATAAATCGATCACCACCGATTGAATCCAAATTGATGAATTGACAAAATCAATCAATTCGTATGAATCTCCCAGAGGTAACAATTTCTGAAATGACATATTACGGAAACTGTGCTACAGAAGTCTTGGATTAGCTTAGTTCAAGTTACGCTAGATCAGCGGTGCGCAACCTGAAAGGGAGGATTGGCGGCCGTGGACAGTTGACCTAATGATAATGTTTGGCGGCCGTGTGCAGATTAATTCATAAATAGGAAACTGTGGAATTCTATTCCACGAAGAATATAAATTGTTCCTTAAGCGACAGTAACTTCCTCGACACCTCTATGCTATTATAGCCCTACTCTTAAATAACAGTAGCAGATATGTTGGCGGCCGCGTACTGGCAGCGATCTTGTAAGACAGGTGGGGGGGGGGGACACGGGACACTTTTAAACTGATCTGGTCAAAAAGAGGTGAAATTTTTTTCGCGCGTGATTTTTTTTATTTCTTCACAATTTGGGGAACAACTGTACAGTGTGTCCCTCCACTGTTAAAGGTGGGAGTCTTATCCCCCTCGACCCCAACCCCCCGGGATCGCCGCCCATGCGGCCGTGACGAGAATATGAACCTGTAATGCGGCCGAAATTAACGAAAAGGTTGCGCACCCCTGCGCTAGATTATACTAGACCTAACTGGACTATATCAGATTAATTGTACTAGATCATTCTAGATTAGATTTGATTAGATTAGACTATCATCATATTAAGTTACATCATAGTAGATTAGACTGATTATACCAGATCATATTAGATTTTGCTAGATCGTACACGATTAGAATTAGATCCTAGATTAAATGATTATACTAGATCATAGCAGACTAAACTAATGTGTGTATTTAGGGTGTTTGGTGGTGAATTATCATGAGATACTGACGTCGTGGGATTGGTGTAGCTGTGCTTCCAGTTCAGCTCTTCGTACTCCAGCGTCTGACAGTTCGGCCTGGAGCGACTGGATGCGCTCTGTCAGAGCCTCATTCTGCCTTCGTGCCTCCTTCAGGGAACGACTGCAAGAAGAAGAAACTCTCAATGAACAAAAGACGGAAGAAATGTTGAAAACACAGACAGACAGACAGACAGACAGACAGACAGACAGACAGACAGACAGACAATGGTGCAAGCAGTTATATACACTTGAAAACCTCCATTGTTATTATGCTTTCCTAGCATCAAGATGGTCAAGATGGGATACCTATAGAACTGATAAAAGCAGGGGATGATGCGATGATAAAAACAATAACAAAATTGTGCAATCAAATATGGGCAACTGGAGAATGGCCGGAGGACTGGAAGAAGTCGATCTTTATACCTATATTCAAGAAAGGAGATGCGAGGGAGTGTGAAAATTATAGGACGATAGCAATGATATCACACACTAGTAAAATATTACTGAAAATAATTCACAAAAGAATGGAAGGCACAATTGAAAGAGAACTTCCGGTGAACCAGGCAGGGTTTAGGAAATCTCGTGGAACTCGAGACCATATAGCCAACATGAGGTGGATAATGGAGAGACAAAGGGAGTATGGACAGGAGGTTCACATCTGTTTCATTGACTATAGCAAGGCATTCGACTGCATTAACCATGATTTAATGTGGAAAACCCTGCTTGAAATGGGAATTCCGAAACACCTGATAATGTTACTAAAGGGTTTATATGAAGACCAGATAGCGGTGATAAGAACAGAATACGGAGACACTGACAATTTCAGAATCAAGAAAGGAGTGAGGCAGGGATGCATCTTGTCTCCATTCCTGTTTAATCTATATGCTGAAAGAATAATGAGAAAGGCAGAACTGGAGGGGGCAATTGAGGGAGTAAAAATGGCTGGAAAGACACTGAATAACCTTAGATACGCGGATGACACAACATTAATGGCAAAAAGAAAAGAGGATCTGGCAGAACTGATAAGAAGGGTCAGGAGAGAAAGTGAAAAAGCTGGTTTATACTTCAACATAAAGAAGACAAAGGTCATGACAACAGCAGATTGGGATAGTTTTGAGATAGACGGAGAGGAAATAGAGGTGGTAGAAAGCTTCACATTCCTAGGATCACTGGTTGGAAAGGAGGGAAAGTGTGATCCAGAAATAAAACGAAGGATTGCTATAGGGAAAGCTGCAATGACCGGACTGGAAAAGATATGGAAAGACAAACATGTGAGCATAGAAACCAAAAAAAGGCTCGTGAGAGCACTAATCTTTCCTACGGTACTGTACGGTTGCGAGACGTGGACAATGACAAAGAACATGGAAAATAAGGTTAACGCTTGTGAAATGTGGATATGGAGGAAGATGCTGAGAATATCTTGGACTGAGAAAAGAACGAACGAATCAATACGAGAGGAGATTGGAGTTGAGAATGAAGAGTCGTTAAAACAAACTGCGACAAGAATGAAGCTAAGGTTCTTTGGACATGTTATGCGATCTGATGGTCTGGAGAAGGAAATGATGCTGGCGTGCGGTGAGGGGAGAAGACTGGGTCGCCCAAGGAGGAGATGGATGGATGAGATACAAGATGTAACTGGCATGAATTTGGCGGCATTGAGAGACTTGTCATCGAATAGGAGACGGTGGAGTGTGTTCACCAGGACGATCGCTAGAGCTCCACGAGCTGACAGCACAAGGTGACAAGGTGAGCATCAAGAATGGATCAAAGTCACTGGTTGTTGAAACTGATCGACTGATTGATTTATTGAGTGATTGATCCGTTGAATTGACTGATTAATTGATCACTTGATTTTAATGATTTGACTGATTGACTGACTGAATGACTGATTTCAATGACTTTTACTCAATGCACTTGATCGACTGACTGACTGAATCCCTGATCCCTGGCATTGTACAGATCCCTTGGTAAGGATTATTGCTTACGTCGTATTATCAAGCTTCTCCTGCAGGATTCTTCGATCCTGTTCGCTGCTGGCCAGTGTTCTTTGGATCTGCGCAATTCGATCCTGTAGGCTGGTGATTGCATTTGACTGACCAGACAGTGAAACACTCAGAGCCTGGACCTAAAGACACAAATTAAACAGTTTCTCATCACCTTAAGTGGAGCATGATGGGTGACTGGTCAGAGTGCTCGCCTTGTAACACGGAGAGTATGGGTTTGAGCATCCTCCACTGAGACAGTTACTATGTAGGACCTAGAGCCCTCGCGACTTGCTTCTCTAATTCTGTCATTTGTTATAACAACTGACTACAGCTTTGTATTAATCATAATCGTAATCTCCAAACTTCTAAAGCACCACTCGAAGGCCAACCGCAGGACACCAGCCTATTCAAGAACTCAAGTAAAAAATGAATATTGCACCAAATAAATTCAGTAGGGCTCCTATAAACTCAGCAGGGCTCCTTAAAAATTTAACAGGGCTTCACATAAATTCAACAAGCCGGAATACAAATATAACTGAGCTCAATATAAATTCAACATGGCTCTTATCAGGGAGCTACACAAATTTCTGCTCAATCTGAAGTCACTGAGAGGTCGCTCGCAGATTAGTTCCATGAACCACAAAAGGTCAACTAAAATTTCCATAATTACTAAAACTAATATTGATCAGAGTTTATTCTGTGACCTATTTCAGGGGTCAATCAGACTAAACTAATGGTGACCCATTTCACAGGTCAATCAGAGGTCCTTACCTGATCCTTGTGGCTGTGCTGTGCCTCAGAGTTGCGAGCGAGCGTCATGTTGAGTCGATCAACAGTTGTCTGAAGAGACTGAGCCTTACACTCGAGGTCTTCGATCTGTCGCATCAGGTGCTCAACTCGATCACTCAACACCTACAGCCGATCGAAATGATCGTAGATTGAGCTCAACAAGCTGCACTTTAAGAACTTTGCTTGTTTCAATAGTAATCAATAAGATGCTAGTGAAAATGAAAAGATAGTTGTTGCCTATAATAAAAAAAAATCTAATACAACGAAAATAATTATTGTCATGGTAGTTGTGGTAATAGTAGCAATTGGTGAGTTTAGTAGTAGTGATATTAATATAATTCTTAGTATTACCATTAGGTCCATTACTATTATTATCATAAACATTACTATTATTATTACTACTATTGCTATTATTATTTATAACAGTTTATTAATGTTATTGATGTAATTAAAACTATAATTGTCGCTGTTGTCATTGTATATGTCTTGTTACTTGTTTTTCGGTTTCCTTGTCATTGAGAGCCATCTTGAGTCGTTGGATTTCTCCCTCGAGACCTCGTCTCATCAGTTCAGCCTTTGTGAGGTGATTTTCGGCATCGCCCAGACGACTTCCAATCATCCTCCTCTCCTCATCCTGCTTTGTCTCCATTGATTTTGACTTGTTCAGCTTCTCCTGCCAGCCAATCACCAATGAAAACTTACAATCAGAACAAACATCACAAGGCAGGGAAGAGCAAGACATGCAAGGCATGGTAGGGAAAGGAAGAGAAGGGCAAGACAGGGCAAGGTAGGACAAGGAAGGGAAGGGCAGGACAGGGCAAGGTAGGACAAGGAAGAGAAGGGCAAGACTGGGCAAGGTAGGACAAGGAAGGGAAGGGCAGGACAGGGCAAGGTAGGATAAGGAAGGGAAGGGCAGCAAGAACAAGCAAGAACATGGAATGTGAGGCAAGGTAAAGCAGAGGAAGGAGTGCAAAAGGAAGAGAAGAGAAAGGAAGGAAGGTAAATGTATGAAAGGAAAGGTAAAAGGATTGGGCTGGATAAAGAAGGGAAGGTAGGGTAACAAAAGCAAGAGAAAGAAAGAAAGAGGAAGGGAAGGAAGGGCAGAGAAGGAAAGGAAAGGGTAGTGAAGGGATGAGAACGGTAGATAGGGCTGGATAGAGAAGGGAGGAGAAGGGAAGGGAATGGACGAGGAATTTAAGATATGTCAGGCAAAGACACATAGAAGAATGCCCTGCCAGCTGTCCAGATTAACAGATTAGAGCAAATCAACTGAGGCATGATTACACTAAGACTAAATTACACCACCACGACACCAGTTCCATTAGGGGCCATCCACATATTATGTACGCAATTAGGGAGGGGAGGGGGTCGGATTTTGGCGATTTTGCGTACGGGTGCGAACGGGGGGGGGGGGGGAGGGGGGGACAAAATGTGTACGTACACAAAATAAATTTCTAATAATGACGTCCACATTAGCCTATTTGTAACTCTGTATTGTCCTATAGTCTTCCAATGGCATTTTATTACATTATATAAAAGCCATGTGCAGTTATTCTGTGCTGTGAACGAGACACCTATAATTTGTCTATATTGGCCCTCACTCATCCTTCAATAATCTGGCCTAAAGTTCAGACAGTCGCTGCCGAGACACTTTCTGCAGCTGGTCGGGGGGGGGGGAGTATGCGTCAAGCGTACGTACGCAGGGGGTGGTGGTGAAGAAAGTACGCTTGCAAACAGGGGGGAGGGGGTCCAATTTTCCCGGATTTTTGTGTACGTATATATATGGATGGCCCCTTATGCTGTTATGCGACATCCGACCAACCTGGAGTTGTCGCTTTTCTGCCTCAAGAGCAGCCACGGCTCGCTCAAGGTTGTTGGCTCTATCCAAAAGCTGTTTCTGCTCACGCTCTGCTCGGCGGATCGATTCCTCTTGGATCACAATCGTAGACTGGGTACTAAACAGCTGACCATCGATCTCTCGCTTACCTAAACATACACATAACGAAGCTAGTGTAAGTTGGATTACATTACTTCTATAACAATAGGACAACACACAGCAAGGTAAATTACGATTAGGTAAGTCAGTAATAAGTTTGCTTACATGATATATGTTAAAGAAAGGTAAGATAAGGCAAGGCAAGTAAAGACAAGGTAAAATAGTGGTAATTATAGGCAAGATAAGTCAAGGAAAGATAAAGGTATGAAACATAGGTAAGGCAGAGTAATAAAGTAAAGGTAACATAGGGTGTGGTAAGGAAACTAGAGCAGAGACAAGGTTAAAAGACACGGTAAACTCATCGTTAGCTATACTGGTTACAGCGTACATCCCATACACCTCTGTGCGTGAGAATGCTGATTCGCATACTTATCGTGGCTTACATGAAAGACTTGAACAACAGGTTAGCAAGGTCCTTCCTTGAGACCTAGAAAGCCATGGCACCCATTCAAACGGGCAGCGGTGGTGCAGGATCTCACCCAATCAATTCATTGAAAACTAAGCAGGGTCGAGGCCAAATGGTATAGCAGAGATGGAGAAGGAGCTTAAGAGGCACGACACCCATTCAAACGTGCAGCGGTGGTACACTGAAAAAAGAGCAGGGCCATGGCCATAGGTCCCTACAGAAATACATGTACATCCACATTTACATTTAAAGATGCGCAGTTAATCTGCCTCAGAGTTGGTAAATATAATAAATGTGGATTTGAGTAACACAGATCGTCCAAAGAATTCAGTGAAGTGGAACTCTTCAAAAGGTGTCGAACCTTCCTCGATGTTTCCAAGCGATTTCTTGAGCTGCTCCGTGTGGTTGAGGAGTCGATAGTTCTCTCCTTCAAGGTCTCCAATGTGAGTCTGAGCACTACGCAGCAGGGTCAACGACTCATCCTACAACACAATCATAATCCAATCTAACACTGATATTCTTCATCTAATCCACTCCAACTCAATCCAATCCATGCTGAACAAATCCAACTTAATCTCATATAATCCAATTTAATCAAATCTAATCTAAACCAATCTTATCCAGTAAAACCCAATCTAATTTAACCCTAACCTTAACTTAGTCCTAACTGATCAAATTTAACCCAAAACATAATGAAACCCAATACAATCAAACTCAATCTAAGCCAATCAAAATAACCCAATCTAATTTAATGGGTTTTTGAGAATTGTGTTCGAATGCGTTATTTATTTTAAGTGTCTTAAAAACCAACTGTCGACTGCGCCATGTTGTGATCGATCAGATCATAAAATCAGAGTTATATTTTATTCCAATTGCAGGAAGTCAAATATGATCAAACTCGATTTCAATATTTAAGATAGAGTATCCGGAAACAGAGCGATGTCCCGAGAGAGAGTATCCCGGAGTGCACACTCTTCATAACTGACTATGCGAGAGTATATATTGTCAGAGTCTCCATCACCAACCTTAGCCCAAAAGCAAATCTAATCTACCCTAATGAATCTAACCCAATCTATTCTAACTTAGTCCATTCCAACATAACTCAGTCTAGTTTAACCCCAACCTTACCCTAAGCCAGAGTTTCCCAAACTGTGGGTCGCGACCCAAAAGTGGGTCGCGAAGTTCTGGCAAGTGGGTCGCCAAATTTTTTCGAGAAACATTTATTTTTTGCAGCAACAATATTTGGCTATGATTGGGCTATAACTAGCTGGACTGCAATAAATTGTGAACTGTTTTACCTAAGTTTCCTTTCAATGCTTTAAAATTTCTAAGCGCTGTACGTAAATTCACATATTTCGATACCAATTTATGAAGGAAATTTTAGTACACAATGCTTAATTTTACACTGTGGGTTCCCAGACTGCCAAAATATATTCGCAAGTGGGTCGCGACCCAGAGAAGTTTGGGAACCACTGCCCTAAGCCAATCTAATTTAACCCAAGCTAATCTAATCTAATCCAATTTAATATAATCCCAAGTAATATAACTGAATCAAATTACGTCTAGTTTACCTAATCTTTTTTCTAATCTGATCTAATCTCAATCAATCCAGACCCTTTCACGTTCGGCTCCCATGAACTGGTTGACAAATTCCCGCAGAGCAACTCGCACTTCTTCTGGATCGACATCTGCGATCGAAATCTTCGCTGGGCTTGGTGATCGACTCCTCGAGATTTCCCTCGATCGTTCGGGGGAAGAAAGCCGGGCCGATCGATCCGGTGATCCAGTCCTTGGAATTGGACTTCCACGTCCATCAGTTGTAGTTGCGTAAATGTTACCATAACCTACAATGCAATTTCAGAACAATTACGGGTAGTAATAATAATAATTAGGTAAAATAATAATTATCAATTAAGATATCTGTATATAATCAGTAATAATAATGATATTAAAAATAATAAACATTATTATTAGAAATATTATTATACATTTATAAAAATAATTATATTAATAATTACAGCATTTACTGTTATAATAATTAAATTAAATACTGGAGATTAGAGTGCCGTATTTTGTAGACAGTCGGTAAGATCGAAGCAATGATTCAGAAGCACTTGGGTCGCTACGCAGTGGCTTGAGGTGGATTCGAACCTGCGACCCTGTGGTTACAAGGCACCGACCTACACCACTACACCACCGCGTCCCCCTAATTCTCATGCTCTGTAACTATGATACGATGATCATCATCACAGCTATAATCATCATTTAAAATCTTTTTGTGTTAACAACACAAATCTTTCTAGCTTTAAATACATTTGTTTACATCTTTTATTTGGGACATGGTAGGCGATTGGTCAGAGCACTTGCCTTGTAATTCGTAGCATGTGGGTTCAAACCTCCCATGTCACTATGTAGGGACCTAGAACAAGTCCTTCATTCACAATTGCTCAGTGCTATCGATTGACACCTGATTATTAGATAGTGGCATTTAATTAAATGCAGAAATAATAATAATAATTTAAGCCACTTTAGCAAATCGCGCACTGACTGACCTTTAGCAGGGACCTGAAGAGTTCGTTTTGGGCTGAGACTCCTTGCCCTTGATTTGCCTGCAGAGCGTGGATTGAAGCCAATCGTACGACGCAGAGTTGAAACAATATTCGCGAGCTTCATCTCAACATCCCGACTCTCTAACTCGACTTCTGCGAGTTTCGACTCAAGAGCGACAACTCGGCCTTCGCTCGCACTCAGCTTTAAACGGTTCTCAGAGATTTCCGCTTTTGATGCTTCGAGCATTGACTCGAGTTGGCGGCGCTGATCTTCGGAGCGAGCACCGTTACGAGCGCGCTCCTCAAGAACCATCTGGAATTCCTTGTCCTTCATCTGAGACTGGTTCTCTCCATCAACTAAGCGACGTTGGAACATAGCAACATCTTTCTGAAGAGACTCTCGAACCTTCTCCGAATCCAGTAGCTGGATAACAAGAAGTTTGTATACATATTCATTAGACCCAAATGAATATTCATTAATATTTAAGAAACATTAAAAAATAAATGCAGTGAAAATGAAATAGAACTGAATTCAAAGAGAAAAATAAATATAATATAAATAAACAAGAATTACTTCATTAATAAAACATAATATAAATTCTAATATTCTTATAGAATAAATCAATCCAGATGAAACAAATTTCTGCTGCAATTAGCTAAATGATCTTAAGAGCTTCATGAATAATATTAATATATATTCAATGTGACGTCATTAACATAATTGACTAGACGAACTGAATCCAGCAGAAACAGACAGTAAAAGTAATATATAATAACAAAAAAACTAAGAAAATAAATTAAAATAATATATGAATTAAACTAGTAAAGTAAATAAAATTTAATAAAGATTTATCAAATCATTTTACAGAAGATAATTAAAAGTCTCCATAATTCTCCATTCATTCATAATTCAAGCACATCATAGAACAAACTCTAATTTAAGAAGGTAAAATAAACGGAATATAAATAAATAACAAATTAATTCAAAGAGATAAAATGAATAGAATTTAATTTAAGAAATTAGTTCATAGAGATAAACAAAAATATGAGCATGAGTATTAATTAACTCAAAGATAAACGATAATTGTAATATAAACTAAGAATTAATTCAAAGAGATAAACATAAATAACAATAAATAAGAATTTAACCAATGCAGCTCATAAAGTAACACCACATCACATCAGATGCGTAAACCAGGAGTGCATTTATAAACAACGCCACACTGTATAATATAAATTAATAAATAAGAAAGAGAGAACGACCTTCTGCCTGAGTGTGTATGCCTCTTTCTTCGCCTCATCCTCGCGTTGTTCCGTCTTTTCAAGTCTTTCCTGAATCTCTCCAAGGTTCTGGCCGAGCTTCGTCCGTTCTGTCGTCAGGGCCTTGACACGTGCCCGTCCTTCCTGGATGTCCCCCCTCGCCTCCTGCCGGGCCTTCTCCACCTCACGAAGGCTGGCACGCAGGTCAGATGCCTCTTTCTCTATGCCCGTCTTCTGCTCGTCCAGTACTGAAAGAAAAAAGGTCAGACGAGGTCACGTGCTGAGGTCAAGGCCAGGCAGTGCTAAGATGGGATGAAATGATGAGTTGACATAGAATATCTGCCTAAGGGTCACCAATGTTCCCTATAAGCTGCACGGGTGCATTGTTGCCTATGTCTCTTGCAGTCACCGCGCAGCTGATGACAAGGCTTGCACACTTGCAGTTTTGCCTTAGAGGGAACGTTGAAAGTCACTTGTGATTAAAACATTACTATCACTATTACTATTTTTATTATGCATTTATTATGCATTTCTTAAGCGCCACTACCTAATAACCAAGCATCAATCAATGGCACTGAGCAGTTGTGAGTGAAGGACTTGCTCAAGGTCCCTCCACTAAATTCCTTGGTCTTCTTCAATTGGTTGAGCAGTTCAGCTGACGCCTTCTACAAACCGTTCTTCTGGGGTGGGGAGGCTTGAAACCGTACTCTCTGCATTATAAGGCGAGCACTCTAACCACTCAGCTACTGTGTCCCAATTATACAATTGGTCATACAGTTATGTAAAAGAATTAATAATTAGAGATTGGTTAAATCTAGGGCTGTACCGAATAGGTGATAATCACTATTCGGTCGAATACGAATAATTGGACCAACTATTCGGCCGAATACGAATAATTGGACCAACTATTCGGCCGAATACGAATACGAATACGAATAGTGTACAAAATAGGTCTACCGACAACATTCAAAATTTCAAATGTAAGCTAAAGTTTAAGTTCAGTAAATTTAATACATAAACTAAATTTAAACAGTCACTGTACACAAAAAATGAGACTACTGACACTGCAATACCGTGGTCCAGGCAGTAGGCAACGCCTGGCTGCACCACAGCATATTATGTTAATGAGAGAGTTACTTCAGTCCACTTGTTATAGCAGCCGCTTATGCAGAAACAGATGTCACGTGACCACTATTCGTATTCGGTCCGACCGCTACTATTCGGCCGAATACCGAATAGCTGTTTGGCCAACTATTCGGCCCCGAAGCGAATACGAAGCGAATATTCGGTACAGCCCTAGTTAAATCAGATACAACTGTCAGAAAGATAGAATAATACTACACGATTGAAATAGATTAGCATGTAAGATTAAGTTATACTGTTATATTATTATTATTATTATTATTATTATTATTATTATTATTATTATTATTATTATTATTATCATTATTATTATTATTATTATTATATTCTTTGATTATACTGTACAATTAGATTAGATTAGAAGGTAAGCTTACTGTTGAGCCGTTGTCTCATCTCCTGGATCTGTTGGCTCAGCTCCACTTTCTCGGCCTCGGCCTTCTTCAGTCGGTTTCGTAGTTCAGCTGACGTCTTCTGGACAGCATCCTTCTCAAACGACTCCTCTGTCAGACTCCGCTTCATGTCCAGAATCTCCTTCTGCAGCAACTCCTTCACCTCCTGACCTGTTACAGGCAGCGTAATGCAATGTAACACAATGTAACATGCCGTAACACAGGGTAAAACATGTAATGAAACACAGGGTGTAACTAGGGTCTGTAAAGTTGAGGGTACCAAACTTCACATAATAATAATAATAATAATTATAATAATAATAATAATAACAATAAAATATCTGCACCTCAGATTCGCATTTCTGTGTGACTTTGCGCGTATTAAAAATGTTCGTAATAATAATACCAGGTAATAATAATAACAATAGTAGTAGCAATGAAGATGACGATGATCATGATGATGGTGATGCTCGATAATTGTGTTGAGTCTTGAGGGCTCTAAGAAAATAATAATGGGCATTGTTTCTTCTGGATATGAAAAGTGGGGGTACAGTACAGTCCAAAGTGGGGTTACAAGAGTACCCCTTGTACCCGAAAATTACGCCTATGACATAAGGTATCGTCACTGTGGGCTCCATGTAATGAAAATCTCCTAAATTTCTCAGTGTTACACAAAAGCCACGCCTGGGAGACCAGCTTATTCACCTGTGCTATATCAAATCAAGTACGCTATATGGTATGATATGGTATCTGAGAATTTATAAAGCGCCTCTCACAGTGCGAACTATTCAGAGGCGCTCTCATCATGTGAGCCTCGTACAAACAGAAAAGACTTTAAACGATGAACAACAGAGTGAGAACTTAGTAAGTAGGATCCCACGCAGTACCAAAGGAAGGGAGTTCCATAGGGATGGGCCCACGACAGTGAAAGAGCGAGACTGAGCCAGGGCAGACCTCACCCGGGGAACGAACAGAGCAAGCCGATTTACCGATTCAGAGATTGGTCGATGAGAAGAAGCAGAGAGACGTTTGCGCATCAGGTCACAAAGGTAGGCTGGAGGAAAGCCCTGTTGTGCCTTAGATACAAGTGTTATGATCTTGAAGTGGATACGAGCGGAGATAGGAAGCCAAAGCAAGACATCAGTCATGTAAGAAGAGATGGAGGAGAACCGAGAACGATGAGCAATAAGGCGAGCAGCCGCGTTAAGTACCGATTGAAGGGCAGAAAGACGGACTTTCGGTAGGCCTACCAGTAAAGAATTGCAATAACCAATGCGGCAACAGTTAAATACATGGATAATGGTAGTGAAACTACATGAGATACGGATCGACGGATAGCTCGCAGTCTTCTCAAGTGATAGTAGCAAGTGCGAGTAAGTAAGGAGAGATGAGAAGCAAAGGTTAATGAACTGTCTAAGGTGACTCCCAGATCACGGACATTCGTAGAGAATGAGAAGGTCGGGAAGTGAGCTGACAGAAGTGAAGTGTGAAATCAAGTTTAGATAATTGCTGCTTTGTACCAAACCAGATGAGTTGGGTTTTACAGGAGTGGTGTAGGAGTAAAATCAGCGAGAGTTTTAAGTCGTGATTGGAAAGCTACAGGAGACGGCAGTGGCAGCGATCTTGTTCGACAAGTGAGGGGGACATTTTTGAATTGATCTGGTCAAAAAATAGTTTTGAACTGATCTGGTCAAAAAGGAGGTAAAAAAATTTATCGCCATGAACTGATCTGGTCAAAAAAAGGTAACAAAATTTTTGCACAAATTTGATTACCGTTTTTTTGGGTTTCTTCAAAAAGTGGGGGGTCCGATGCATGGCGTGTCCCCCCCGCTGTTAACGGTGGGGGTCTTGTCCCCCTCGACCCCCATGATCGCCGCTCATGGGAGAGGGCAAACAAGGACGAGGTGAGATTGACAGGCGAGAAAGGAGGATGAGGTCTTTTTGAAGTTGGTTCCAAAGAGTTGGTGCAGCCTAGGTTAAGAAGAGATTGCAGAATTTCGGAGGAGGAGACTGGAGGCAAATTCCCTCGATCAGTTAAATGCTAGCACAGGTCAGCGCCTGCACGACCGAAATACATGTTCAAGCGTGTAGTCGGCCTAATGAGCGTTGCATGCCTATCAGTTTGTTAACGACGCTGTGCTTTAATTACAATAGCGGGGCTGTACAGTGTACACTCAGGTTGCCAGATTTCAGGCCCTACTGAGCACATGCTGAGTGGCGCCATAGCAAGTACTGTGTGGTGATGATGATGGTTTCACACATCCAACACTGTAAAATATGACTGTTAACAACTTCCACGGATACGAACTCGAGTCAAATTTCAAGAGGGTACGGCCTATATAAAAGGGCTGTAATTAACCTGTTTAGGCTACTTGATATAGCAGTAGGCCTATACGTTCTACAACTTAAATTATTAACGAATCTGCCCATCCTCCTGGAACAAATCGCCTCTGTTGCCCTACTGGTTACATGTATGACTGCCCTGGCTATGCGCTGGTTACAAAAACTGTCTGGCGCCGCCACTGCTCTTGAACTGGCGCTATATAAATTTGAAATTACCGTTACCATAATGCACATTCAAAGAAATCACTTATTTGTCAACGCAAGTCTCCTTAAGGTGTAGAGATATCTGGCGTTCTCATAGGCGTAATTTGTGGGGGGTACGAGGGGTACCCGTACCCCCCACTTTTTGGACTGGGGGGTACCGTACCCTCCACTTTTTGAACAATGCCAATCAATATTTTATTATTGTGCCTTTCCAGAGATCGCAGTCTCCGCCTTGCTTCGTGTATGTAAGAATTAAAATTGGTACCCCCACTTTTTAGACCAACATGTTGGTCCATGTTGTAGGATGTGCGTTCTTATAAGTAGAAATTAATTACAAATTACAATTAGGCCCAATTAAGCTTTCCGTACATGCCAACTGCTTATTTCATTAACGTCGTGGTCAATTATACTTGGTCGTGGTTTAACGAGCGGCAACGTTGCAGTCACTCGTATATGGAACTAATACCAGAAAATGATTGGACACAAGATGCACGTGATCAATATCTGTTTTGTAATTGGATGATTGATGACGTCAACCTGTGAAACAAAGCGATATTGATGACGTCAAATCCTTTGCCAATGGAGACGTTAACAGACGAGGGCTTATTTAAAGATTTCCTCATTCGAGTATGTCGATTTTAAAATTTCTTTTCGGCGTATTTTTGGCAGAAATGAGACGCGTGATGTTCAGAAATAAGAAGATTGACCAGGTGATCGATATTACAAGGTTTTAAAACATTTTCTTATCGAAATATTCGATACGCGTGAGAAAAAATGACATCACTGTTAGACCGGACTGTTTAACTTTGCTTTATTTCGACGGTTATAACAGATCTTCTTTCTACCACTCAAATATTAAATTAATAAAGAATTAAAATCCTTTACAGAAATCAGGATAAACTATTCGCATAAATAAGTAGAAAGAAAAGGCAGTACGTCTAGATAGGCCCTGATAGAAGACACGCTAATTCAGTTGTGCAGATTTTAACTGAATAACCAGGAAACTGAAGGCATTATGATATGTAGGCTCCATCTCAGTTATTATAAATACCATTAGGCTATATTTAGCCAATTTTACATAGCACATGTGAACTTCGATCCGTTATGTGCGGTATCACGACAATTCGTCTAGCCTATAGACTTCGTCGACAGACATTTCGTCTACCGAGTAGGCTACCGACATTTCGTCTACTATGACGTTTCGTTGATGCCGCTTCTAGTTCTAGTTATATTTTAATCGTTGATCCCGCTTCTAGTTTAATTTATATTTTAATCGTTGATCCCGCTCCTAGTTTTAGTTATATTTTAATCGTTCATCCCGCTTCTAGTTTAATTTATATTTAACCGTTGAGATTTGTAGGCGGCAGCAATACGATTGCTGCATACTATGCAGTGGCGTAACAACCTAGCCGGGGGCCCTTGGACATTCTAAGCTTGGGGGCCCTTACCCATTAAAACGTAAAAATAATGATATAGCTATATTTTAAACTGCAGTTAGATTAAAAAAGAGTATTAAACGTTCTCATTAATGACCCATATTCCAAGTCACATTTATAGTTCAAGACAAAAAGAATACAACAAAAATGTATTGCCTACGTACACTTGCAGTAGGCCTAAAATAATGTATGCAGTTCTCACATCATGTCATCTATCACGGAATTGGCTACAGCCTACATGTCTTTGTGCTGTTTGTCACTCACCCAGTCACCGTCGCCAGTGCTGAGCGCTCCATCTCTGTAGTTCTTCAGAGAATTACTTCACGAATTTGGCTATTCTAGCTTTACTATGAGCAAATGTGTCTATCAAGTCATCAATATTCAATTGTTTTGCACATTCGATTTTCGATCGCAAGAAGAGCAAGACCATCAAGCCTGTGCTGTGAGGTATAGTGGATCTAAGATACGTCTTTATTAGTTTCAACTCGGAAAAGGAGCACTGGCAACGGTGACTGGGAGAGTGTCAAAAGCACACAGGCAGTAGCCAATTCCGGGATAGATGACGTGGAGTTAGAGCCCAATATGAGTTTCAGTATGTCCAAATCGGGGCCGATGTCCGATTAATATGTTTGTTGCAGTTTTGTTGCTGCTAATTCCAAATGAACATCGGATAAGTGCAGAAGAGATTTGGGGATAAAGAAAATTAAACTCTGCAGAAACTAAACACTGCCCTTCAAAACGACTCTTAAGCTGAGCCATTGCTGTCTACAATAGCGAAATATACATGACTCTTGAAAGCTATTTCTGGTTCGATCGTCACTGTTCAGTTCACCAGAGAATTTATTTGTGCGACTCTTTCTAACTTTGGCGTAATCTTACAAAGAGCTGACTGATTGTTGTAGCTGTAGGCCTAGTAATGATAGATTCATATGAATCACGCATGTTAAGTCAAATGCCACAGAGAGAAGTCTGGTAGCTGTAGATAGGTCTAAGGTCTATATATATAGACTGATTGAAGTGCACGAGATGCACTGTCAATGTCAGTAACAATTGTTCCCAAATGATAATTAATATAATTATGAACTTAAATTTCTCCATGTTTGGCTTCAAACCAGTGGCATCACTTCTCTCCGTGGAATCTTTGCTCTCGAGGCAAATTCAGATTCACAGCGTAGGCCTATTAACGTTTAAGGTTTAAGGCATTAGTAATGTTTCACGAAGTGAAGCAGATTAATTACTTATATTATATATACTAATTACAAAAGCAAAGCAACAAGAAGTTCAGAACTGCTATTCTAAATTAGAAGTTCCTTACCTTCAGTTGAGTCTTAGTTTCTGTGGTTCAAGAGAGCTTTAGCCGTCGATTAAAAATTTAATTAGAAGTCGTTTTTAAGTAAGCGAATGACTGTATTCTGAACAAGAAAGACGTATTGTACTTTCACGTGAGGCTGAGGAGCACGAAGAGTACTGCAGTCGTTGTAGACAGTGTTGAGTGTATAGGGTACAGGGCTTTTAGAGAGACATTGACAAAGAGACATATTGCGACAGAGACAGAACGAGTGAGAGAAAAAACGAGAGAGACATAGACAGAGAGCGAGCTAGTGAGAGAGCGAGAAACAGATGAACAATATTATTAGGCAGATAATATTACAGACATTGCTTAGCACTGGAGCTGAGAGATATGCGTATACCGCAAAGTGTATGCAGTAATGTGCTCCTACAAGGGAGAATCTGACTCATGGGTTTTCATTCTGTGCGCGGATTAGGGTCAAATACCCTGACCCCGGCGACCTAGATAGACAACACGTACATATGTCTGTGGCAGTGAGTATCAAGTATCATATGAAGCATTAGTCATATATACGGGCCAGTTCCTCAGGCTGCAGAGAAGTTAGCTCAGACCTAGGTGGGCCTTGATGTGGTACTTTTGAACACCGTAGGCTATATATGTCATCAGAACCAAATATGTCAATGAACCAAATAAAAAATGCCTGCGCTCAGAGGAAAATGAAATAATAGGGCACTAAAGCAAAATGTCACACAGGGTGCGCAGTAAGAAAGCTTGGGGGCCCTTTCGACCTCGGGGGCCCCTGGACTTTGTCCACCCTCGTTATATGGTTGTTACGCCACTGATACTATGAAGATACATTCGCCCCATGCATTTAATTTCTGCCCACTGTAGGTCTTTCTCCCCATACAACCAACCAGAAATTGCACTGAACGGGAGTACAGTTTAGGACAGACAGAGTGGTATCTATGGGTTCCTTCCCTGGCATTTAAAAAAATTCAGCATATTTGCTATATCTTTAAGGCACTTTTAGGGTTCAGCTGTAAACGAAATGTAATGTTACAATATCACTTAGGGACAGTGAAGAGTGCATGGGCAGCCAACCGAAGGGTGCCACGATCCTAGATCGAAGAGGCTGAAATGCAGAAGTCCTTAAAGTATGACGGAGCAGAGCCAACAAGACAACTGTTCATAAGATGATAAGAGCAAGAACTTCTATATACATTAAGCTTGATGTATATAGAGGTTCTTGATAAGAGTCAGAATCTTAAACTGAATACGCTGCTGTAAAATATAATGCATACAGGAAGCTACATGGCCAAACATGGGGACACTTCCAACAAGACTGGGCAGCGACATTAAGAACAGACTGAAGCTTTGAAATATTAGCTAGTGAAAGTCCAGCTTTAAGGGCTGAAGATATTTCATAATTATAGACAAATATATACAATTTCAAATCATAAGGTTTAATGTAAAACAGAGCAGTATATAATTTTATATATTTTCAAATTTTTCTTAAACTATTTCAGATCATTCAGATATTTTACAACTGAGAGTTTTCTTCAGCTGATAAATTTTTTTTAAATATTCAGAAAGTCAACTTGAAAGTAAAGCCAAAGTCAATGCCAACTTTAAAGCACAGCACAGAAGACATCCAGAAAGTCAGCTTTCAAGTGAAGATCATGAAAGAAGACCTCAGCCTCCTCAGGTATGTTCAAATTCAGATTTTAGGGTTTAATAACTCTAAGACAAAATTTTATTTTTTATTTAGGAGAATTAAGTTCTTTCAGCAGATAAATATAAAAAACACAAAGAAATCCAGCACTGAAGAATCTACAGAAAAGTAAACGTCAAAGACAACATCAGAGTAAAGCCAAGATACCAGGTATTTCCAAATTCAGATTCTTATGATGACATCTTATACTTTATGATATACTTTAAGACTTTTTAAGCCGAATACGACACTATATAAGACTATAATATAAGACTGAGATTTTCCCCAATATAAACATTTAGAAAATATCCATAAAGTCAGCTGTATGGCATTGTATTGTACTCTATATGGGCATTTATAAAGCTCCTCTCACAGTATAGACAATTCAGAGGCGCTCCCAGTGCATGAGACCCAAGAGAAAAAGCAGGATTTAAGGTGAGAAAGGGAAGAAGCAACGCTACCAGACAGAATGGTGTTGCGGACAGAAGGAGGAAGTCGGTTCCAAAGCGAGGGACCTATGCAGGCAAAGGACCTGGATTGAGCCATAACATAGGTATGATCAAAGCAAAGCAAGCAGGGCAAATCCAAGAACCAAAGACAGTTTTTAAATTCAGGTTCTTTGTATCCTAAAGCTACTTTAGAGTTGAAAGTTTTTCAGCTATTTAAAATTTGAAAACGTCAAGAAAGCCAACTGCAAAGTAAAGACAAAATTACAGCACAGCAAAGATGAAAGCAACGCCAACATCAAAGCAAAGACAAGAAAGTCAGCATCCAAGTAAAGCTCATCACAGAAGACATCAGGTATTTTAAATTCAGATTCTTCTCTTGCATAAATTAATTAGAAGCAGCTTTTGAAACAGAGAACTGAAGACCAGCTTGTAGAATTTAACTTTACTTTATCATCTCTTTCTATCTTTAACTGAGGGTTGAACGGGGTTGTTTTCAGAAAGTCAACTTCACTATGGACAACAATAAAGCAAAGTCAAACTCAACAAATCAAAGCTCAGTCAGACACCAGGTATTTTGAAATCCAGATTCTTCTTTTTTATATTATTATAAAAGAAAGCTTGAAAACTCAGAGCACTCAGAGTTCATGAACACTAGATTGTCTATTTCATCTTGGCTTTTTATCTCTTCCTATCTGTAAATAAACTGAGGTTTGAATGGGATTGTTTTCAGCAAATAGAAATTAAATAATCCAGAAAGTCAACTTCGCTCAGGACAACATTAAAGCAAAGTCAAATTCAACAAAGCAAAGCTCAGAAGAGAAGGTCCTGGTATTTTAAAATTCAGATTCCTACAGTCATGGCCAAAAGTTTTCAATCACCCAATTTTAGGCACATTTTCCAACGTTCTGATGGTGTTTGGGCTATTCCTGAGATAATTTTCTTAGTTACTTCGTTTCTTTTGCTATCAGCATTGTGACAGCAAATTGCTACTATGTTAAATAGTTGAAAAATAGTTTAAAAGGTTAATATTTTGATCATTTTATCCCCATTAACTGTCTTTTCCGGCAAGAAGCTGTATAAAGGTTGGTGTTCCAGTATACTAACTGTTTTAAGGAATTTATTGAAATGTTAAAGTATTTACACTACAACTACTTCATTTGTGCTGTGTATATGGGTCATTATCCGAAATGTTACATATTTCGTCTCCGAAAAAAAAAAAATTTTTTTTCCCAAAATTGGTTGCAAGTTTTTTTATTAATCACGTACATAGTTAAATTTAACTAATTTGAAAGAAATCCACTATATTTTTAATCATAAGTTAATTTTTTTATAGAATTTATAAAGTCAAAATTCCTTTTTTTTTCATTAAAATCCGGCCTTATTGTGTAATCATATTTCATCACAGGAACCTGAAATATTCCTCTGGTACTTATAAAATGGCAATTTCCTAAAAGTAGATGATACCAGCATTAAGTAGGAATACAACAGGCCTTTCCTTCACATAATATATTAGTCTGGTGTCAAGAAATTAAGACATTTTTCGAAATTATTCAAAAAAAGAAATATTATTTTTAGCTGCAGAAAAAAATCTGTGCAGCATTACCTATAACTGTAAGTTAAATGCATTAGATACAAGTTGAACAACATTTTAAGAGTTGCTAGTAAATTCTAATTACATGCAATTTATTTTTATATAAAATAATTCACAAAAAATAAATGTAATTCACTCTTAGCAATGCGTCATTACCATCCATGGCAAGATGCGACTGTCATGAGAAAATAGCAGAAATCTGATGTATTCGGATGGTAATGATGAAAAACAACCGCTGGATGGTAATGATAAAATGATGAAATTTATGTCAGCCGTCAAATATTTTCACTTGAATTACTTTATCAGATAAGTAATTTAAATCAGTTCAACAAAAGCGGTAAATAAAATAAGTTGTCAATGTTATAATCTACCTAAACCAGGAAATACAACACGAGATGGTAATGAAACAGAAATTTACTTTTTTTGTAATTTGGAACACACAAACTTAAATTAAAAATAAAACATTATGAATTTCAACATAAATCTGTGTGATTCCATTAATAGTGAACAATATCTTGTTCCGGCTGTTTTTCTTTTAGTAAGTAAGCACGTTCTCTAAAAGTTATAGGCTTCCCAAAAATCGGGATGGCTATGATGCTTATTTCTATGGACAAGTATAAATAGGCTCTAAAAAATAAATATTACGAAAATGAGTCTAAATGTTTCATTATTGTATATCCTGGCTACTAATTAATCAAAATAATATACCTTTGTTACAGGTTGTAATGGAATAAATTTGTGCAAAAGTTGAATTTAATGCATTGTACACCGTCTCGGACAGTGGATGGTAATGATATTTTGTATACATTTAGTAATTTATTTTTAAATTTCCAAAATCAAGCAGCTAAAACAATGATGGGAAATGCTAATCTGCTCATTCTTTGAAGGATAGGCAAAAGAAATTTGAAGAAATTATCGAAAAAAACTCAAAAAACCAGCATGGGACATCAATTCTGCACTTTTCGGATAATGACCCATATATGCATGTATGCATGCATGCATATATCTGTATGTATGTGTGTATGTACGTATATGTATGTATGTATGTATGTATTTGTGTGTATGTATTGTCCTGCACGAAAACCAAAGCTGTCGCCGAAGAACGTTAAGGATCGGCTGAACTTTTCTCATATTTACAAACAGTGGACTTCTGACCAGTGGGAGCGCATAATGTTTTCAGACGAGAGCACTTTCACACAATATGACAGTTTATGCAGGCATGTGAGGAGGCCATCTAACCAGAGGCATAATCCCAAGTACTTCCTACCGACAGTAAAGCAGGCACCGAGGGTCATAGTGTCAGAAGCAGTGTCGGGTGCTGGATGGGCTAGGCTGTGGAAGGTTGATTGTGGACAGAGACCTTCTGTTTCATCAGCTTCCACACATTCTCAATGATGTTCAAGTCTGGTCTACTACCAGGCTAGGGTTGTAGCAGAGGAATGCGCTTTTGCTTCAGCCAGGATTTGACAGCCTTTGTACCTTAACATGATGCACCGTCCTGTTGGAAGTGCCTGATGTCATGGATGTTGATGCAGTTTGGCAGTTTCTCTTTAAGGATGTTCAGATACATAGTTCCATTCATTGTGGTGTTCTTTGGAATTATCTACAGCCCAGCCCATCCAGCACCCGACACTGCTTCTGACACTATGACCCTCGGTGCCTGCTTTACTGTCGGTAGGACGTACTTGGGATTATGCCTCTGGTTAGATGGCCTCCTCACATGCCTGCATAAACTGTCATATTGTGTGAAAGTGCTCTCATCCGAAAACATAATGCGCTCCCACTGGTCAGAAGTCCACTGCTTGTAAGTATGACAAAAGTTCAGCCGATCCTTAACGTTCTTCGGCGACAGCTTTGGTTTTCGTGCAGGACAATACATACACACAAATACATACATATACAAACATACATACATACATACAGATACATACATGCATACATACATATATACACAGCACAAATGAAGTAGTTGTAGTGTAAATACTTTAAAATTTCAATAAATTCCATAAAACAGTTAGTATACTGGAACACCAACCTTTATACAGCTTCATGCTGGAAAAGACAGTAAATGGGGATAAAATGATCAAATATTAACTTTTTTAACTATTTTTAAACTATGTAACATAGTAGCAATTTGCTGTCACAATGCTGATAGCAAAAGAAGCGCAATAACTAAGAAAATTATCTCAGGAATAGCCCAAACACCATCAGAACGTTGGAAAATGTGCCTAAAATTCGGTGATCGCAAACTTTTGGCCATGACTGTATATTCTATTTCTGTATAAAAAAAAGTATGCAGAACAGAGCTGAAGACCAGCTTGTAGATTCAAACCTAGCTTTTCATCTCTCTCGTCGATCTTTAAAGTAACTGAGCATTGAAGGGGGAGGTTGTTTTCAGCAAATAAAAAAATTGAGAATGTCAACTTCACTATGGACAACATTAAAGGATAGCCATCTTCAACAAAGCAAAGCTCAGAAGAGAAGACACCAGGTATTTTAAATTCAGATTAATCTGTTTTTCTTCATTGAGGCACTTTAGGGGTTGAACATTTTTTGCATATCAGAAATACAGAACATTAGTATATAGCATGGTGGCTTAGTATGGTCTCATCGACGTCCAACCTCTGTGAACGTCATCGTTTCCCTCGTCGCCATCAGAAACAAGTCAAGATCAGATTGGAAAGTAGTTAAACGGCCAAGCAGGGGCGGCGCTACACCAGGGCGCGCCAGGCCAAATGCCCTGGTAAAAAAGCCTTTGCCCTGGTCGATGCCCTGCCAGAATTTTTGGCCTGTCCAGAATTTGTTCGGGCATATTTGTTATATCATAAGATATAAATTCACTTAATTCACTTAAATGTTAAAATTTATTTTACAAATGTCAAAAAGAGTTCAGCTTCCGGGAGGCTCCGCCCATATGACCTCCTGACTACAGACATATATAATAGCGCTGGGGCAATTTATGGCAAGCGCGGTAGCGCAATCTTATATGGTCACCATTTAAGCTCGCGTTACCACGCTCTCCATAAATTGCCCTCTGCACTGGTTACTTGTATGACTGCCCTGGTTAGGCCCTGGTTACAAAAATGTCTGGCGCCGCCACTGCGGCCAAGAGAAGAAAATGATATTTATGCTTCAAAAGAAATGAATGCTGCAAAGCACAGTTGGAAGTTTGGAACATTCGACATCTATACTTCAAAAGAAATGAATGCTGCAAAAGTAATTGGAAGTTTGGAACATTCGACATCTATACTTCAAAAGAAATGAATGCTGCAAAAGACAATTGGAAGTTTGGAACATTCGACATCTATAGGCCTACTTCAAAAGATATGAATGCTGCAAAACACAGTTGGAAGTTTGCAACATTATCTTCTCAAAGGAAAAGCCCGTAAAGAATGAGGACAATTAACTGTCGGCCTGCAAAGAATGAACTGTTTAATTATATCTGTAGGACTTCTAAAACAAACTGACTATATTTGTTAACTTACTAACACCCTGTGTCAGATCCACGATATTGTACATTAATTTAATATAAAATTCCATCCACACCCCTGCAAAGCCCAGTAAGAAATATCCAGCCTACTTTTTATACAAAAGGACTCCTTTGTACAAGCGCAATGGACATTATTGTTAATATATTCTGACGATGGTGCTCAAATAATGTTACATCCAATGCAGCCTTCAAAATGTAACAAACTGTAAGCTTCGTGGAAATTTAATCGACTAAATTTGCTTACAACTTTTATGACAAATTTAAGCATTTGCAACTTTCACAATTTTAAGATGCTTCTAAGATGCGAAGTGTGTATGAGTTATTTTATCGCTTAAGTACAGTAAGGAAAACTTAACTGAGGTAATTATTCACTAATTTCAGATAGCCTAAAGTAAATTTGCTTAAAAAATTCAATGAAATTCTGATTTTCTTCGGCAACTCTGAACAACACAAATTCAGATCAACGCTTCTGTCTCTTTCACAATCTACTGTTACGCAGATAACCTCCGGAAAATTTGTTGGAAACATTTGATGAAATTTTAGGTTAATTATTGTTTTGGGCTGTTATGAACACTGCCCCTGGCCTGTAGATCTGGCACTACTAACATAATCTATCGTGTTTTGTTGAACTAACGTACTAACCCCTCACTCGTTGGCCAGGACCTTGTCGTGGTGAGTGGGCTTTCAACCAACACTGGCCAGAATTCGTCTTAAACTTAAAACATGTAATTCACAGGAATGTAGTACTTGAGTCCGGCCAAACACTTGAGTCCAAATCGAGACAGATTTTCTGCTGACTTGGACTTTCACAATTCAGACTTGGACCTGCTGCACTTGAATTTGACTCGCTGACTCCGTTTCCAAGTCACGATTTCTGGGCAGTACAGGTAACTGTATTGCCATGACTACACTTAATGGCAGTTACAGTTTTAGCTGTTCCCACCACAGGTGCGCCTGTTGAATGTGTTTAGCATTGGAAGAATTTTTTATGCGTCATCATGCCAGATTATCAAATAATACTTTATCTAATTTAGTGTTTTAAAAGTGTAATTTGAAAAAGTTACATTAACAATTCTTTCTGCATAAATAGTGCTGTTATTTTTATATTACTAGGTAGTATTTAAAGACTTCTCTTTTTAGCCGTGGCTGGATTGGGAGCTCTCCTGAATAGGCAGCCTTGAAGAAGCGCTATATAAATGTTCCTTACTAATAGTATGTATGTAGGTAACTGAACAGTTACATAGCGCCTTTTCAGACCCTCTCGAAAGCACTGGAGGTACTATAAAAGACAAGCTGCAAGTGGTTACTGACGGCAGACATTTTGCATACTTGGCATGCCATGCAAATTTCTTAAAATGCAGGACTCGTGTGTAATAAACCGTATATTAATAGTATTTAACAGTATGCACTACACTGACTATACTCAAATTCTATTATGATATATATTTTTAGTCGACTGGTGGCTCTTTTGCAGCAAAATAAACCAATGTTACATAAATATTAGGCTGACGAAAGTTTTTATACAAATAAAATTGTATAACTGGACAAAAGTGCGCTGTACATAGAGAAATTTTTTTCAGTATCAAAATTTGATGGCACAGCTCTCTTGTGACACACTTTAGTGCCACAGCACACAGTTTGAGAAACTCTTAATTAGATTACCTTCATGGAGGTTGCGGTTGACTTCTGCAAGGTCACGCTTCAGTTGTTCCCTTGCTTCTTCGCTCAGTCGCAGTTTGGTCTTCAGGTCCGAAAGGTCAGCGAGTGCGGCGTCTCTGCGCTGATGGAGCTCACTAATCTGGCTGCTCAGGTTCTTTGCATCTCGCTCATGAGTCTCGCTACAAAATCAGATCAAATCAAAACAATCAAATCAAATCTAATTATATGTCTCTTTGTCTCTTTGTGCCGTCGGCTCTAGGAGCCCTAGCGATCGTCATGCCACACAGTCTCCGTTGCCGTCTTGCTACTTCTCCCAGTAGCCCTTGAGTCGCGCTTTGGCCTGGGAGTCCCACCTCAGCGCTCCGGCCTGGGAGTCCCTCCATCCGCGACCATCGGCGTGGTTTGGTGTGTGGCATGCCGATTTTCTTGGCATGATTAACAGGGGTGGTTTGCCATTGCCTTCCCCTGGTTTTGCCTGCCGTGCCCGTTCGTTCCCCCTCCTAGGAAGAGTACTTCCTAGGAAGGGTACTAACGGTCCGCACCACGAGAAGGTGGGCACGGAGGACTTTGGTTCACCAGCCCAGGTCGGATCCGAGTCTACGCTCATCAGAGTCGTCGGTCAGGTCGCCTCCCTGCTTTACTCTGTACCAGAGTGACTGGTGAACCTTTGCGGAGCCTAATTATATGAGTATCACGTAAATCAAATAAAACCTAGTCAGCTCAATCAAATCAAATCCAACCCTGAACTCTCGACCTCCTATCTTTGGATCCCCAGGATTCATAACCTCTTGATGTTTTCGAGCTCATACTTCATACATGATACATCTGACCTCTTGAACACAGAACCATCATCCACCCATTAGCCATTCATCCAGTAATTACTTAAATTAATGAATAAATCACATAATCAAACAACTGCACAATTAATCAATCAATCAGCTAATTATTGACTAGGTTAAGTTAGTCAGCCAACCTAGACTGTTCAAGGTTTGATCTGGCAGTCCTGAGTTCGCCCTGTAGGGTTTCGATGGCATGGAGCTGTTGGTCAATATGGGCCTGAAGGTCTCTCTTCTGTCGTCCATGGTCCGAAAGGGCGTTGGTCAGGTCCCTCTGAAGACCCACCAACTTCTCCTGGAGAAGACTACGCTCCTGCTCAGCACGAGACAACATCTACAAGAATAACAACGCCACCATAGCACAGACCGAGAAACAGTGGATTGACCGAGATTAAGGAACTCCCTCAGATACACATTTTAACAGCTCTTCGTTTTGTTCCCTTATTTTCTCTGTCTGTCTTTCTTTCTGTCTCTTTCTATCTATCTATCTATCTATCTATCTATCTATCTATCTATCTATCTATCTATCTCTCTCTCTCTCTCTCTCTCTCTCTCTCTCTCTCTCTCTCTCTCTCTCTCTCTCTCTCTGTCACTCTGTCTCTCTCTCTCTTCATTTCTTGGTGTCTGTCTTTCTTTCCCTCTCTTGCTCTCTGTCTGTGTCTCTCTCCCCATATATCTCTCGTGATCTCTGTCTGTCTGTCTCTCTTGCTTGCCCTCTGTCTCTGTCTCTAACTAATTAATTAGGTAAGCAGGTAACTAGATACAGAAGTATATGTGTAAGTACGTAAGCAAGCAACTCATTATTACTTAATCAAATCATCCATTCACTCGCTCAGCCACTCATTCCTCCATCCGTTCATTCCACATGTAATGCCTCCATGATCATTTACAATCATTTGTTCTGCTCACCTCCTGTTTGTTGCTTTCCACTTCCATCAGTTGTTCATCTCGATCCTGTTGCATCATTGCAATCTTGTGCAACAGTTGTTCCTTCTCATTTTTCAGCTGACTCAAGAGCGAATCGCGCTCACGAGCAAAGTGCTCATGCATCCCATTTCGATCAGACTCTACCTGAGCACGCAGCTGCTCCTACACAGAAAAACAATCGAATCTATTATAATAAAAATCTAATCAATTCCAATCCCATTAAATATAATCTAATCTAATGCAAAAACAATTCAATTTCAGCAAAGGTTTATCTATGCTTAATTTAATCTAATCTATCCTAATGAAAGTTAATCTAATCCAATCTAAGTGTAATCTAATCTATTTAATCAGTACAATCAGTATTCCAATCTAATTAAAGGTAATTGTAATCCAATCTAATCTAGGTTACGGTAAACCAACTAAACCTTAGTTTAATCCAGTCTAATGAGAGAAAGGCAATGTTCAAATCTAGGGATGCTGCAGATTAATGAAACAATGAAGTTAGAGAGAAACAATGGAAGAAACTTACAGAAGAAACAAACAGGTGAGCAAAATCAAAGACGATCAAAGACGGAGTCAAGCAGACAGAAACAAAGACAGGCAGAATTAGACAGACAGACAGACAGACAGACAAAGGAGCAACCGTACCAATTCCTGATTCAGTCTTCTCAACTCTTCGTCATGCGACTGTTTTTCATTCCTGAGCGCCATCTGGTGATCTTTGTCTGCCTGCATCAGTCTCTGCTGGAGTGATTCCCTCTGCTGGTCCGACTTACCCATCGACGCATCCAACTCACGACGCAGTCTCTCCACCTCACCTAATCAACAGTCACAGACGTAGTCGTAATCTCTCGGAACAGTCAGACAGGTAGACAATCGAGTGATCATTCAATCTACCAACTGATTGTTAAATTAATAATCAACCAACTGATAAATACATCACTCAATCAATTGATCATTCATTCACTCATTAGATATTTATATAGCACCCTTCAAGCAACTACGCAAAAGTGCTCCCAACCCATTGCGGCTATGTACTGGGTTCGTGTTACCATGCCCAAGGCGCCACTTGTCTCAATCACTTATGATCAATCAGCGACAGAATATCATTAAATCACTGAACCAATAAATGGATTATTGAATCAATGATTCAATGAATTAATCAATCACTCAATCATCACACAGATGCATATTACTTTTAACTACTACACAACCCTGTGTAGCAATACATGAAGCACAAGTGATTAAAGGAAGCAACTGACCACTGAGGTGTTCCTTCTTGAGGATGAGTTCCTGTCTTTCCATTTCCAGCTGTTCCTTCTTTGTTTCCAGCTGGCTCTGCACCTGCTGGATGTCATACAGGTGAGACTCCAACTCATCCTTGTCTGTCTTCAACGCTGCGATCACCTGTCAACAGCAGATGCAACTCCAGTGATTCATTGGAGCTTTGAGCTTTTCCTGACCAACCATCAGTAACTTGTAACAAATGTCTATTCTGTACAATCTGAGTGTTTGTCTTGCATTAAGAAAGGTTACTTACTTATTTACTTAGGATCAAAGTACTCATCAAGAACTCACAAAGTGACTTATAATCAAGCATTCCAATAAACAAATTCTTTTATCTTTCTATCAATCCATTCATTTTCTTTTCCAACCCATCATTACGACAAGCAAATACTCTAGTTATGTTCATATTTTGATATTAAGTATTGCTTGGGCCAAAGAATTCTCAACTCTTATTGGAGATTATATTGATTATAAATTAACAGAGTATGTACAATATGTATCTGGGCTTTTATAGAGTGCATGTTAGAAACATATCCAAAGCGCTGTGAATATGAGTGTCTACAGGATTTAAACAGGTGTGTCTTAACGAATTACTTGGGCCAAGTTAACAGAAATAGTAGGAATGTCCACTGGAAGACTGTTCCAGAGTGATTTATCTAAAAAGTAGAGCAAGAACTGTAACCTGTAATGATTTACATCACTGAAAATATAACATAATCTGCAAAGTTTTAAACGTAAAACGTAATGATTACTGCTCATTTTACATCACCAAATATATAATATAATCACTTACATAATCAAAGTAATCATGTAATTTACATGTAAAACACAATGATTACCTCTCCCTAACCATCATCGAAAACACAATGTAATACATAAAGATTAACATGTAAAACAGAATAGAACAATAACAATCCTTTAAAATCGTCAAAAATAAAACTTAATCCGTAAAGATTTACGAGTAAAACACAATGACTACCTCTCCCTGATGTCTGTTCTCTCGTTCGCAGGCCGTAATCTGAGCACACATTTCTCCATGTTCTTTGTTCATTTCCTCCTTTTCCTTCGCAAGGCGTAGAATGGTATCCGTCTGTCGTTCAAGCTCCTTGCGAGCTGCGATCAGCTGCTCAGAGAGCGAATTCTTCTGGCGGGTCATAGTGCCAAGTTGCTCGCCAAGTTCAGTTCGGACTCGGCTGATCTGTTGGATTTCATCCTCTAGACGCAGCCGTGTCTGCTCCGACAGATGCAGAGTGTTTGCCAGACCTAACAAAGAAAATCTTCGTCAAAATCTCTGCTAATCTCCAATGAAATTGCCATTACTCTCCAGAAACTATCAGTAGATCTTTGTACATTGTAGTCAATGTATGGAAAATATCCATTAATCTCCGAGAATATCTCCATTAAAGTCTAAGCTCTCAGTTACACTTTACAAAAATCTAACTTATGTTAACATCTGAAAAAAAATTGATTTTTAAGAAAATTTCTGTGAATATCTGAGAAAGACTCTCTTGTCCCTCCAAGAAACTTTTTACAAACATCAAAAGTGACAACAATGTCATGTTTCGTCTTGTCCGTGCAAAGCAAGTCACCATTGCTTTCAGTTGTATCAGTTGCATTAAGTGTAATGTGACTGCATTACGTTATATTAATTACAATATAGTACATTACACATCATTATAATAGTTACATAACAATACATCAAAAGGGAATGTTGTTGAAAAAGCAAACACTTCATATACAGCATGATATCAGACCAATATGACTCAAAATGAGCCAATCAAAACCGACCTGATTTTTCGCTTTCAAGATCTATTCTCTCGCGTTCAATCTTCAGCACATGATCGTGGATTCTGTTCTTCTCGTGCTCAGCCGACGCTCTCTGCGAGTTCAGAGTTGCCTTCTCATTCTCGAGCTGCAGAAAACCAACAAGACGAACTAACTCACCGCCACATCAGCTCACAATATTTTTATTACTCATTTGGTAAGCACCCACCACTATCCAATGACCAAGCATCGATGGATGGCGCTGAGCAATTGCGAGGAAAGGACTTGCTCAAAGTCCATACATAGTAACCCTCTCAGGGAAAGCTTAAACCTGACTCTCCAAGCACTCTAACCAATCGGCTGTCATGTCCCAAATACCAAACTACAAAATCCCTTATGAAATCTATTACCTCAGCCAGGCCAGAAACTTCAGAAAGCAATGAATTCTTGAATAACCAGTCTCCCAGTCAAACTAATCAACTACATTAATTAATAACAAGGAATCATTCACTAAATGGATTCTGACGTTCATGAATTAATAAATGAATCAATGAATTAATACTTTTGCAAACCATAATTAACAGATTGCATCATGTCATAACCTAATTTAATCTTAAGGTCATCTAACCTGAACTCACACCCTAATCCTATATAATCATATCAAACCTAATTTAACCTAACCTAACTAATTTAACCTATCCTATCTAATCAGATCCAACCTAATCTACCATAATCTTCTGGTAATCCAATCTAACTTAACCTAACTGAATTTAATCCAACCTAATTCACCTAACATAACTTAACCTAACAAAATCCAATCTACTCTTCAATTCAAACCTAATCCAATCCCAACTAATCTAATTTAAATCAACTCAAATGTATTGAGTATAAGATCCTAATGCTTATGCGTAATTGCCTTGTGGGCTGTGCTCCATCTTATCTCAGGGAGTTGTGTGTCTCGGTCTCATCCATTCCTGGCTGTAGACTTCTTCGCTCTGCTGTACAGGATGACCTGGTTGTTCCCCCCCCCCCCAACCAGAACATTCACAGTACAGCCAGAAGCTTCGCTGTGGTTGGTCCAACTTTCTGGAACAGGTTACGCAGCATCTTACGACATTCGCTTCTTGGTCTTTCTTTACCTCTATTCCGTAAGTGCTTGAAAACCATTTTCTTCAATCCTGGGTTTCCATCACCAGGTTGACAGCGCCTCTGATGAAACTCTGTTGAAGAGGCGCGATATAAATCTGTGATTACATTACAATAAATCAACAACATATGTGACCATCGCTCATGCATACCTGGATGATCATGGCATTGAGCTCGGCCTTATCCTGTCCAAGGCCATTGTTCAAGGCCTGCAGCTTGAGCAGGGCATCGCGAAGGCCAGATGCCTCCGATCGCAGTTTGTTCAGGTCCAACTCGAGTTCGGCCTTCGAAAGTTCAGAGCGCGAGAGAGCGCTCTCTGTTGACAGACAGAAGAAATACAGCTCTGTGAATTGTGGGAAGGATAAGCAAGTAAGATAACGAGTGTCTGCTGAAGAGTAAAAGCCTTTCCTTACACATGGACAGATACACAGTGACATAGAAAAAGTACAAGAGCAACTACATATATAGAAATGGACACATAGTGGGCTAAAAAATGCACCACACTTAAGCGGCTCAAATAAAAAAATACAGAGTGAGCTAAAAATTATCATTCATCACATTGTGAGATGAAGGCTAAAAGATACAGAGATTTTAAAAAAAGACCAGGAGAGGCAACAGATTAAAAACACAGATACAAACAAACAAGCCTGAGAAAACTGATATAGTTACGGATCTTAATCATAATCGTAAAATTTGCATCTCACCCATATTAGCAGGACACAGTAGCCGATTGGTTAGAACACTCACCCTGTAACGTGGGAGCACGGGTTCAAGCCTCCCCTGAAGTGGTTACTGTGACATTGTGCAAGTTCTTCACTCACAAGTGCTCAGCGCAGATTGATGCACTTGGTCATTAGAGAGTTGCGCTTAATAAATGTGTAATATTAACTTCTATAGCTACAGTATATAATGCAAAATGTATCAAAGAATTGCACATTGTCATCATCATCCAAAACAAGTTGAGTCAAGGAAGCCAACTGAAGTCATGGACTTTATAAAACTTACGAATGCCATCCCTTTCATGGGAGAGCATTTCAAAGTCGAGCAGAGCCTTGCTCAGTGTTTCCTTTGTATTAATGAAATCTTCCTTCTGACGTGAAGCCTTCACCTCCGTCTGTTCTATCTGCTGACGGCTGAAACAGAAGACAAACATTTCAAACAGATGCAGATTCCATGATTTTGTACCCTCTCTATAAGATGTATCCTCTAAGGATGACCTAGTGTGTTTGGTGCACTCTGTATCCCATACTCTCAAAACAGCCTAATTTATTTAGACCACTTAGCATCTCATCATCATCATCATCATCATCATCATCATCACCATCAAAGGTAATCATCATTGTCCCATCATCGATTATCATACCCACGACCACACCATCATCATCACAAATCATCATCATCATCACAATTATCATCAACATTATCAAAAGCATTTTTATCATCAATAATACTATATGAGAACATTCACACGCATAGTTCTTCGAAAAAGACACTAAGTAAAAGTCCATTATATGCATAACTTCAATCATGATCCCTACCATCGATCCTTGTCCTTGGTCAGGCGATCCTTGTCCTTGACGAGCTCATCCTTTTCATCCTCAACCTGATCCCTCTGTCTCTGCAGCTCAGCATTTGCAGCCACCAGCCTCTGGTTCTCGGAGTTCAGTTCTTCCACTTTCGATGTGAGGTTCTGTCTCAGTCGATCCAGCTGGTCCTTCTCACATCCGATCGCCTCCAACGAACAACGCAAGCGGTCAATTGTGCGCTGAAGGTCGTGCTGTGAGTTCACCCTTATCACAAAATTCATGCAAATTTATTTTCGACTGTCAAGCAAATTTATTTGAGCATTGTACAGATTTATTTGAACGCTACAGAGAGCACTCGAATATTAAGAAAATTTACACTGATTTACTCTATTGCTACGCCACTTCAAGAAAATTTATGCAATCAGCAAGCAAATTTATACAGATTTATTCAAATAATTTTATAATACAGGTTTATTATAACATTAATACAGAAATCCATGCATCATGGAAATTTACTCTGATTTATTTGCTGAACAATCTGTTTGTGATGACTTGTCTCAAGCCTCATACTCCGATTTACTGACCTAATCCACGTAATAATGGACCTTAAATGACGTGGCATCCATTAAAAAAACCGGCAGCGGTGTTGAAGGATCTCTTCTGATCAATTCATTGAAAATGAGTAAGGTCAAGGCCATATGATAGTTAAAGAAAAACGGGTATGCTTAAATTTTTAAAAATAAATAAGTTTTAAAATCATAAACTGAAGTAGACAAGCTGGCGGCGATTGTGCTTACAGTTGAGTCCGTTCTTCCTTGAGGCTGGACATGGTCGATTCGAGGCGTCTTCTCTCCCCCTCGACCTCCTCTTCCCTCCTCTTCTGTGCTGCCACTTGCTCCTGCAGGGCACCAATCCTTCCCCTCAACTCCCCAACCTGCATCCTCCTTCCCCTCAGGGCCCTCTGCACTGTGCCCAGGGCCGACTCCAGCATAGGCGACAGCTCTCGCTCGCCCCTCACCGGGGAGTAGGACGCGGCACGTGAAGAGGATCTTGGCGGTGACTTGGATGTACTACGGCGTGCAGTATTCGAGTCTGAGGTTGCAACGTCATCAAGTGCAGAGCTGTTGAGGTCATTAAGTGCTTCTTCAGTGATCTTGCGCAGTGCGGCGATTGTTGCGTCGACTCCAGTGGTAGGGGCCGGCGCCCGGCTCAGACCCAGTGACTCCTGAGTTAAAGACTCAACGCGCGACTCCAGTGAAGCGATCTGCATCTGAAGCCGAGCGACGCTACGACCGTCCTCTGCCTGTTGCGCCTTGGCTTTCTCCAGCTGGTTCATGAGTTCACGTATTCTAAAAATAGGTGAGCTATTATTAGAATGTCTATAAATAGATGAGGAATGGTTTTAAAATAGGAATTCAAAAGCTTTGGTCCAAAAATTGACAAGAAATGGTCAAAACATTCAAATTCTAGAATTTTGGGCCTATATAAAAGACTAGGCTATTGCTATGACTTCAGAACACAGACAGTTTAAAGTAAGAATTCTATGCTATTGCAACTACAGACCATAAAGACAAGCTAAGCTATCGACTGCTAGCAACTTCATTCACGTTAATATTTTCCTATTGTTTCAATCGTGGTCTCCGAGTTTTGATTTTTGACGAAGACATCAGCACCAGGACAGTGAGCAACACTTGCTTATAAGGTACGAGTCACAGAGCATCAGGCTAAAGGTCTAACAATCAGTCGATGTCAGGTCATCAGTTCTTTACTTAGTACCTGCCCGACTGGTGTGTGCTACATCGCATGACGTGACGCAATAATTTTCATCGAAAATGGCGTCTGTTCATAAGGCAAACGTAGAGTTGAAAATATGTTGGCTTCAACGTCTGCGGCAAGTCGACTAAGTTGCTAAGTCAGTTGCTAACTTATCAAGTCAGTTGGTAATTCGTTAGTGACTGACTCCAGGGACTGTCACAAATGCAAAGTTACGCCTACGGCCATCAATACAGTGAAGTTCTACAACCAATTAAGTTTAAATAAGGAAAGAACAATTCTACATAAATGCAGATGGTCACTGATTTAACGGTGCATTTACTGTCTTCAGTTTAAGAAAACCTGCCTTGTGTTGGACTCTGCAGTCTGAGCGTCAAGTTGTGAGGCCAGTTGGATCAGTTCTTTCTTCTTCTCAAGCAACTGCTTCTCCAATGCCGCTCGATCCATCTTCTCATGCTCAAGGTACAGCTGCAGATTGAAGCATCACCATCATCATTGTATTCACCATCATTGTCCTCATCAACACCATCATCATTGTCGTCGTCTTCATCGTCTTCACTATTGCATTGTCATCATCATAAGCATCCGTCCACCACCGCCGCCGCCGCCGCCGCCGCCGCCGCCGCCGCCGCCACCACCACCACCACCACCACCACCACCACCACCAACATTCCTTTCACATCACCATAATCCAAGAACTTCTATAGTACTGATGCTAAATGCATCAGTTGATGGTCATCATCATCACTGTCATCATCATCATCATCATCATCATCATCATCATCATCATCATCATCATCATCATCATCATCATCATCATCATCATCACCACCATCATCATCACCATCATCCTCATCTAGTAGTAGTGAGGGTCGGCACATGTTACTGACCGCGCTCTGAGTTTCGATGTTGTGTACGTTGGTGTTGAGATTGAGGCAGGCGGACGACGCACTGCGGGTCACGCGCACGAACTCTGACTTCAGCTGAGAAAGGTCACGTTCAGTGGACGACTTCATTGAGTTGAACTGGCGACGGAAGGCACCAATTGCCCGCCAGACGATCAGCAGACGACTGTGGTTCTCACGGAAATAGTCATTGAACGACTTCAACAAACACACAAAACACATCAGGTAATGGTTGGAAAGGGAATTATGAGGCAATTATCAGGTAAAGTATGGCAACGTATGGTCAGGTAAGATAAGCTATGGTAATGTATGGTACGTTAAGGTAGGTTTGGTTAGGTAAGGTACAGAACAGTCACATAAGGTAAGGTGCGGTGTGGTATGGTCAGATAAGGTAGGGTAAGGTAAGATATGGTCAGATAAGGTAAGATAATGTATGACAAGTTATAGTGTGGTCAGGTAAAGTAAGGTAGGTATGTTTAAGTAAGGTACCGTATGGTTAGATAAGGTAAATTATAGTAAAGTATGGTAAGGTAAGCTATGTATCGTAAGGTAAAGAAAAGATACAGGATGCTTTGGTAAGGTAAAGTAAGGTGTTGGAACATATAAGGTAAGGTAAGAATGGCAAGCAAAGGAAACGTAATGTCTGGTAGGGGATGGATAGGTAAGGAAGAGGTAAGATAAGTTTAGGTAGGGGCATTGAATAACTGGATCAAGGAGCTACTGAGACAATGAGCTCATAGAACAAATGAATGAATGAATGAATGAATATGTTGAGACACTCAGCTATTGAATGACTAGCAGATTTATGCTTTTACAAATTTATGAAACACCATTCTACATTAGCCAAAGTAAACAAGTAAGAATGAACTTCTCTAGACGTTATATAACTCACTTTATGCACCTTTCAAACGCTTCTGTTAAAAAACATGATCAATCAAGGAATATATCAATATATCCATCAATCAGTAAGTCGAATGATCAATTAATCGACTCATCGTTTGATTTCCAAGTCAATACCTGACCAGTCAATCAATCAATCCATCCATCAATCAATGAGAAGATAAGAAATCCACAGATCAATCATTTGACCAATCAAACAATCAATCAATCAATCAATAAATCGACTACTCTATCCAATCAATTGATCAATTGATTTCTAGATAAATACCTTACCTGTTCCTCGCGAGTCCATTCTGCCTCACGGTTTCTAAGTTCCTGGCAGAGGGCTTTCTGCCTTTCGACGTCAACCGCCAACTCTTTGTTCGTTGCCATCAGCTTGTCCAACTGTTCTCGCAACAGGTCAATTGTGTGCGAGAGTGCAGCACTCCTGATCCCACCAACAGAATATTTCTTTGTTAACCAAACAATTAAATTATTCTTCTAAGGCAAATGTTTATTTACTTACACAACAGATAATGAAATTGTTGTTAGATTTTAAATGGATGAAAGGATGGATTTTAGATGGGTGGATGAAAAATGGATGGATGGGTGTGTGGATGGATGGAAAGGATGATGGGTGGGTGGATGGATGGTTGGATGGATGGTAAGGTTTATATCTAGATGAGATAAACGGACAGAAAAAGACATACAGACATAAGAACACAGACAAGCATTGATTGATTAATTGATTGATCAATTGACTCATTGATGTATCTATACATCCATCTATCCATCCATCTATCCCATGCATTAATCCATCAAATCATTCTTACCTCTGCTGTTCCTCTTCGAGTCGACCCATGAGGTTATCGAGCGCAATCGAATGTTCATTTTCTGTCTCCTGAAGATGGAATTCCATCGACGGACTCGACTCGTACAACGGACCCTTGATTAAACAGACGACATCCAATCCAATCTATTCTATTCCAGTCTAATTGTATCTAATCTAATCTTACTAACCTTGTCAAATCTGTGTCTGGTCCAATCAATTATATTATATCATGGAGATACAATAAACTAGACTGCATGATATTAGATCACATTACAATTCAGAAACAACTAGAACAGAATAGAACAGAACAGATTCTATTTGATTAGATTACATTAGATTACAGTAGAGTAGAATAGTACAGAAGAAAACAGAACAGGTCAAATGATATTAAATTGCATTGTATTAGAATACAGATTAACAGAACAGAATAGATTACACTAGATTAGATCAGAGAGGAACAGAATAAAGTATATTCGATCATGCATTAGAAGACGGAAGTTAATGGAATAATAGAACAGAACAGAACAGAATAAAGCGGAATAGAACAGAACATAACATAACAGAACAGACTAGAACAGAACAGAATAAGACTGAATATAGTAGACTGGGTTATATCAGACTTGGTAAGGTTGGATTACATTAGGTCAGTGTGAACTGTGTTTTGTGTACAGTTTTGCAGTGCGAGATATTTAGCGTATATATTTAGTGCGCTTACTTTAGTTTCACGTGTATATGTATATATGATAGATGTATAACGTTTAGTTGTACTTAGTGACACGCGTGGCCGGCCGATCTCGGCTGGGGCGCGCTAGGCCTATATGTATATTATTAGAGTTCGCTTATGCGCACAGAAGACAGGTGTGTCAAGAGGCGCGAAGAATTATGCTGACTAGAGAAGTTTGAATTCGAGTGTGTTCGCTAGTAGTAGTGTAGCTGACTAGTTGAGTTGTAATCGAATTGAGTTCTGTCTGTTTGTTTCTTATTAAACGAAAAGATATTAAACTGTGTTGCTGATTAATTCAGGTTATACTTATACGTAGAATTAGTGTTCAAAAGGTGAACGTTAAATAGGCGTTAAGTACGAAGAGAACAAGGATTTAGTAACAAGGATTGTCAACGGAAGGATTGGGTTGACATTATTGGTGGCAGCGGTGGGATACGAACCCACGCCCCCGAAGAGACTGGTGATCACACAGAATCTGAATTCTGTGTGATCAACGGTTTATTGCATAAGAAATATCAGATATTAGACCAGACGATATATCAACTAGTGTTACCAAAAGAGAGACGAATTAAAGTGATGGAGTTGGCACATGAATCGGTATTTGGAGGACATCTAGGAGAAGAGAAAACAAGAGAACGAATAAAGTTGTCATTTGTATGGCCAAAGATGAGAAGAGACATCGTGAAATTTTGTAAGTCTTGTGAGAAATGTCAATTAAAGGCAAGGAGTTTGGTGATGGATAGAGTGCCTATCACTCCAGTCTCAAGAGAAGAGGTCGCCTTCAAGAGAATGACGATGGACCTCGTTGGCCCGATCGATCCAGTATCTGCTGCAGGTCACAAGTATTGTTTATGCATTGTGGACTCGTGCACCAGATGGCCTACAATCTTCTTATTGAAATCGCTGACAGCGAAGGCTGTGTGTGAAGCGTTGACGGAACTGTTCATGAACGTTGGTGTGCCGTCCGTGATCACCAGTGACCAAGGAACGAACTTCACAGCCAGTTTGACAAGAGAATTTCTCAATTTAATGGGCTGTAGTCCAAGATTCGACACACCAGGACACCCAGAGGCTGCTGGATTAGTAGAAAGATGGAATCAGACATTTAAAAAGATGATCCATCATGTGATAATAGACAACCCGAGGAAATGGCACAAGATAATTCCTTTCACAGTGTGGGCATTACGAGAAGTGCCGAATGCAACTACTGGAGTATCACCATATATGCTTGTCTATGGGAAAATTCCGAGAGGACCATTGGCAATATTAAAAGAGAGTTGGACTAGAGAAATAAACTTACCCCCTCATGTTGGAGTTAAACCAGAAAAGTATTTGAAAGAACTCAAAGAAAATATGGAGAAAGCATTATTGTTTGCAGAATCCTACTCTCGAGAAAAGCAATTACAATACACGAATCAGTATAACAAGAGAGCAAAACACAAAGAATTTGAAGCTGGTGAGAAAGTCATTGTTTTGTATCCAACGTCAACAAACAAACTTATTTCTCGATGGCATGGTCCATGTACGATCATACATCGAAGATCAAAGTACTCTTATTTAGTCGATATGGGTGAAAATGGTCGAAAAATAATTCACGCCAACAAGATCAGAAAATATGTTACTCGAGCATTAAGTTGTGGTCTAATTGTTGAAGAAGATGAAGATTTTGGTTCAGTGGTTGAATTACCAATGAGGAATGAGGTTCAAGATGACAAGAATTCACTTAACCTCGATCCTGAACAAATTAGCCATTTGACAGTAACTCAGCAAGAACAGTTGTTGAAAGTCTTAAACAAATACTGTGACAGATTTTCAGAAAAACCCGGATTATGTACATTGGTTGAACATGAAATTGAACTAAAACCAGGATTTCGTGAAAAGGAATTTGCAGCATACCGAATTCCTTTGATTTATCGAGCAGAAGTGGAACGTCAGATCAAAGAAATGTTAAAAACAAACATTATTAAACCATCATCGAGCAGAATGGCAAGCCCTTTGGTTATTGTTAAAAAGAAAGACGGATCTTTAAGACTTGCCTGTGACTACAGATACATTAACTCATTCACAGTGGATTGTAAATATCCGATGCCGATTGTCAGAGATGTTTTGAACAAAGTTGGAAAGTCTAATGTGATTTCCATTTTGGACTGTCGAAGTGCTTATTGGACTTGTCCTGTAAAACAATCTGATCAATGGAAGACAGCTTTTGTAACACATAATGGACTGTATGAATTTACTCGTGTTCCTTTTGGAATGATAAATTCTGGACGAACTTTTGTTAAGGCGATAAATTTAGTTTTACAGCCTATAAGTGACTTTGCAGAACCGTATGTTGATGACATTGCTGTGCATTCTGACAGTTGGAAAGTTCACTTACAGCAGTTAGATGCATTTTTGATGCAAATGAGATTGCATAACGTTACTTTGAATTTGAAAAAATGCATATTTGGTAAGAGTGAGGTAAGGTTTATCGGTCATGTGGTTGGGTCTGGTAAGATAAAGATGAATCCAGACAGAATTGAAAGTTTGACTAATTTGAAGATCCCAGAAACTAAGAAGCAAGTTAAGCAACTGCTTGGATTTTTTAATTATTATAGACAGTTTATTAAGGACTTTGCACAGATTGCGAAACCTTTATCTGATTTAACTAGTAAACGTGTTTCTGATAAGATTGATTGGACTGTTGAACATCAGCAAGCATTTGATTTACTTAAAGAGGCTGTGCGATACAAAGTAGTGTTATATGTTTTTGAAGTGGGAAAACCATTCAATTTGTACTGCGATAGTAGTGACTTTGCAGTCGGTGCTGTTTTAACACAGATGGACGACAAGGGAATAGAACGCCCTGTGTCATTTATCAGTCAGAAGTTAACTGATACCCAGAAGAGATGGGCTACTGTGGAAAAGGAAGCCTATGCTATTGTTTGGGCTCTAAACAAGTTAAAAGAAATTATAATTGGATCAAAAATTTTCATTTTTACTGATCACAATCCTCTTACATATTTGACTGAGTCAATGTCTAAGTCTGCTAAACTTGTGCGTTGGGCGTTAGCCTTACAAACTTTTGATGTTGAGGTGAAGTACAAGAAGGGCAGATTGAATATTATTGCTGATTGTTTGTCAAGGTAATAAGTAATCGTAAGACTGTTTATTAATTAGTTAGATATATATGTATGTTTCATGTATTGTGGTAATTTCGCAAATTTTGAAATTTAATTTGCTCAATTCCAGAAAAAGGAAGGAGGTAATGTGAACTGTGTTTTGTGTACAGTTTTGCAGTGCGAGATATTTAGCGTATATATTTAGTGCGCTTACTTTAGTTTCACGTGTATATGTATATATGATAGATGTATAACGTTTAGTTGTACTTAGTGACACGCGTGGCCGGCCGATCTCGGCTGGGGCGCGCTAGGCCTATATGTATATTATTAGAGTTCGCTTATGCGCACAGAAGACAGGTGTGTCAAGAGGCGCGAAGAATTATGCTGACTAGAGAAGTTTGAATTCGAGTATGTTCGCTAGTAGTAGTGTAGCTGACTAGTTGAGTTGTAATCGAATTGAGTTCTGTCTGTTTGTTTCTTATTAAACGAAAAGATATTAAACTGTGTTGCTGATTAATTCAGGTTATACTTATACGTAGAATTAGTGTTCAAAAGGTGAACGTTAAATAGGCGTTAAGTACGAAGAGAACAAGGATTTAGTAACAAGGATTGTCAACGGAAGGATTGGGTTGACAGTCAGATTATGTTCGGTTGGATTAGATTGAATACCAGTGGATTAGAATGTGTTAGAATATTTCAGAATGGAACACTGTATAACGTATGATTAAAATAGAAAGATTAGTCGACAGGATCAGATTAGATTTAAGGGGCAACACTAGACAATCATGCACAGCCCACATTTACAGCACCCACGACAGAAAGCACAACCATATTTACAGCAACCATGCAGAAAGTGACATCACTCACAGAAGCTCGAACTGCATGATCTGCATTTGCTTGTGTGTTTCCAAATGCATCCTCCATCTCTAGACATCGCCGTTTGTACTGAAGAACCTATATAGAGCCAGATCGACACAAATCAGTAGGTAAATGTGACAATTCTTAAATATCATGCAGTGAAACAGACTATGAAGCAATGAGTGCAGAGAAACAGACTTTTCACAATTTTTTGTATTTACACACCCTGTATTGCGAACCATACCCGGTTCTGTGAGACCATCTTTTCACTGATCTCTATAAGTTTATATTTGTACCAGTCCACCTATAGAGTCACAAAGAATTGAAACAATTTATTCATTGATTTCTGAAATATTCATTCTTGTAATTAACACTTTAACAAAAAGCATGTTCCAAAGTGACTGGGAAACCAGTGCAGCTCATTATAAAAATGTTAAACCCAACAGAACTTCTAAGCATATTGCATATTTTGCATGCCACTCCTTTCTACAGCAGCCTGGAACAAGAAGACAGCCTCTCATCATTTTATATTAACTGATCTCTCACGTCTACTAGAGCCTGTAAGATTTGGATGTCCCATTGTAATTTTTTTATGCTCCCTTGTTTCTTCAAGTAATATATCTTCCTCCCTTCTCCCTCTAATATATGGATGCTCCCATCTTCTACAGAAATGTAACCCTGTCATATGACCCTGCCCATCTGCAATCAATGTTTGGGTGTGCAAATTTACTATTATCCAATCCTTACAAACCCTAAGGAAAATAGTCTTTATTCAGACCAATATGCCTTCAGGCCATCTGGTTCGACCTCGGCGGCACTGATAGCAATAACCGATCATTTACTAGAAACAGTTACATGCGAGCCGTATGCCCGCATGATATCGCTTGACTTTTCCAAGGCATTTGACACTGTAAGGCATAATTATCTCGCAGAGCAGTTAGCCTCCATGTTAATTCCTGATTTTGTTTACAATTGGGTGCTTTCTTTGCTTTTTAATCGAGTGCACTGTACTAAATTTTGTGGTATCATTTCTCCATACAAATGTATAAATGCTAGCACTGTACAGGGGTCAGGGCTTGGACCAATCCACTTTTTGGCCGCCATTTCTGGACTAAAATTGCTTCATGCAGGGAACCGATTATTCAAATACGCAGATGATTGCTATTTGATAATTCCTGCCTCAAACATAACGACCACTGACTCTGAACTTGCCCACATAGCTGAATGGGCTAGAAATTGCAACTTGCGCTTAAATCATAGTAAGTCTTGTTAAATCATGATAAGGCGTCCTCGAACCAAAATTCTAGATACCCCTCCGCCCATTGCGGGGATCGTACGTGTAAATGAAATAAAAATTTTGGGAGTCACTCTTTCTGAAAAAATTGGGTTCTCCTCGCACATTAACAACATCTGCTGTAAAGCTAAACAATCCTTTTTTGCTCTGCGAGTCCTGGTTTCGCATGGATTAACTGGAAGCCGCCTTCATGATGTTGTACGTTCCACCACAGTGGCACGAATGTTGTACTCATCTCCAGTCTGGTGGGGATTTTCCAATGGTCTTGAGAGAGAACGTCTCTCTGCCTTGATACGTAAGCTTAAGCGTCAAGGGTATCTGCCAACTGATACTCCTACATTTGACCTGTTGTGTTCTAAGGCGGACGATGCTCTCTTTGCAGCAATCCTTTGGAACCCAGGGCATGTCCTCCATGATTTGCTCCCTCCGATACGATCTTCCGGATACTATCTTCGACCTCGCTGGCAAAATCGCGAGATACCACGATGTGATCCTTTGACGGGGAAGGTTACATTGCTAGATTACTGCATAAATGATAAGAAAACACTTGCTTATTTAAATACTTATTTTATCATTTTTATTTGGATTTATTATTACTTCAATGTTTTACAATCAATGCTTCTAGCTTCTGTCCCATTGTGCATTTGCTAATGGTGTAATAAAGACAGTCTTGTTGTCCTCGAGACCAAGGTCTTGGTCTCGAGTGCACTCGAGTTCGTTTTTAAAAGTCTTGGTCTTGGTCTTGAGACCAAAGGTCTTGGTCTTGGTCTTGAGGTTCAAGGTCTTGGTCTTGGTCTTAGTCTTGAGGTTCAAAGTCTTGGTCTTGGTTTTGCAAGACCAAGACCAAGACTTTTGTCAATATGAACAGTCATTAATTTTAACAAACGTCAAGAAATTTAAAAATGTATCCAATAATTAATTACTCATACAGTTATCGCTTTAGTATTTACACGGTGTGAATGAGGCTTCACTGTTGTTTTGGACAATTATTTTGACTTCCGGTTATTTCTCATGTTATTTCAAAACAGACTCATGATTAATTTGTACATTTACACCCGGTTGTTGAAAAGCTGCTTTGTGGGCTAGCGATTTCAGCACTTGTAGACCGTGTTTTTTCACATGGCAGAATTTTTATGAGGCCCCACATGGTCAGAATATTCTGAGCAAATTGTTTTTTTTTTATAAAATTCAACAGGCATTTGGAATAACATTTCGCATGATGGACTTTTGTAAATACGAATTCAAAATTCTCTTCAGTTTATATTTAGAGTTGTTTTGCTTGAATAAACGAGCAAACTCATGTTTTCATTAAAATAGCGAGTAGTCCGACTGGACAATTTTTAGTAAGGAATAGAAGTCTGGATACGACTGTGATTTTTTTGGGTCTTGGTCTCGGTCTTGGTCTTGAGGTTCAAGGTCTTGGTCTTGAGGTTCAAGCTCTTGGTCTTGGTCTTGGTCTTGAGGTTCAAGGTCTTGGTCTTGAGGTTCAAGGTCTTGGTCTTGGTCTTGAGGTTTAAGGTCTTGACAACAAGACTGAATAAAGAATATACTTACTTACTTACTTACTTACCTCCGATCTCTTCCTTGTACTATATGAATGCTCTTTCATTCGCTCTGTAACATTTGGATGCTCCATTTCTCCTCCTGTAATATTTGAACACTCCCCTCCCCCAGTAACACCTAGATGTGCCTTCCCTTCTAACAGTAATAGGTGAATGTTCCCTCCCTTCTCCCTGTAATAGTTGGACGTTCCCTCCCTTCTCCCTGTATTACTTGAACGATCCCTGTCTTTAAAACCGTCTGTTATAATGTTCAGCCGTAAACACATTTGGACCCCTCCCCCTTAAGACGCAACGGCGTCCGCCCCATGAGGTTCTATCCAGTACCAATACCATATCCGCTTACCTTGGCCTGTAGTTTCTGTACGATGCGAGCCTGAGCCTTCTGTGTGTCATGCAGGGACTGAACCCTCGTCCTCTCTTCCTCAAGGCGTCCTCTCAGCTGAGCGTTCTGCTGCATGACTGCTCTTCCAGGACCCAGTCCACTTCCAAGTTCATCCGATGAATCGCCAAAGTCACCTCTGCCACCACGTAATGCTGACTCCAACTACAACAACCAACAAATCTAAGCCACTACTACTATTACTACTACTACCACCACTATTATAATAATTATTTTTTTGCCAAGGTATACATGGTCCCTCGGGCGTCACAAATATTTGTCAGGAGACAAAAGAAAACTAAGGTTATTCTGGAATGGTTACATCTACTCCAGGTCCGGCTCAATTAAAGTGCCATGAAAAACCACAGAGTTAAAGCGTTGGATGGTGATAGAGAGGCGTTGCAGCAGGAAGCATGTCTCCCTGTTGTCTACTGCAGTCAGCGTCAGATTGCGACCCAAGTCTGTTGTTGTTATTATTATTATTAATTATTATTATTATTATTATTATTATTATTATTATTATTATTATTATTATTATTATTATTATTATTACTACTATTATTATTATTATTACAAATTTATTAAATGCCACTGTCATGATCAAGTATCAATCGATGGTGTTGAACAACAGTGAATGAAGGACTTGCTCAAGCTGCCTACACAGTAGTCGTATCAGAGGTTTGAACCCCATGCTCTCCACACTACAAGGCGAGCACTCTAACCAATAGGCTACTGTGTCCCATAGTATAAGCAAGTACATAAGCAAAATCCAATGCAACAAAGAAGACAGAGTCAGCGGCAAAGAGCCTAGCGCTGAGACAAAGTTAGCAACATCATTCCTACCTCGCTCAGTGTTTCCATCACTTCAAATCCTTCCAACGACATCTCTATCAGTCGATTTAATAATTTCTTAACTTTATTTAACTAATCACCGTATCCAAACGACACTCAACACTACGTCAACTACTTTCAGATGGTTTACACTGTCGATGGAAAATCGTCATCGTCCACTTCAAGCCCCGTCTCCACACAAGACTCCTATGGCAACGATTTATTGAGTCACCCGATAAATTGAAACCAAACAAGACGCTAGGGGCGCTGCACATTCAATACGCTAATGAAAGTCATTAGCATTTCAACAACCTCGCTTCTACTGAATATTAATGCAACTGCAAATACGATTAGCATAATTAATTATAATAACCGCCCCAGATTCACGTGCGTACGATTCGGTCGCAAGTTGAATAGGTGGTAATTCAAGGCCGGGCTTGTGACGGAGCAAGTCCGAACAAGGAATAGGTGCTGAGGAATGAAGAGCCAGGAATTCAGTGCAACTCAATCACAACCCGATAATCCATCGATAAACGGATGTCAAGTGACACAATGAGCCAGATATAAGTCAACATTTATGACAGACAGACAGACGGCCAGGCAGACAGACAAACGAACAGAGACAGACAACCAGACAGATGACCAGACAGACAAACAGATAGATGAACAGACAGATAGATGAACAGACAGATAGATGAACAGACAAACAGACAGACACACACACACACGAACAGACACACAGATGAACAGCCAGATAGATGAACAGACAAACAGACAGACAGACACACAGACAAACAGACACACAGATGAACAGCCAGATAGATGAACAGACAAACAGACAGACAACACAGACAAACAGACAAACATACAGGCAGGCAGGCAGATAGGCCACACTATCATCTCCTCTTTCTTCTTATCCTCATCCTATCCCTTATCGTCAAAACTAACAGGACTATAATGATGTCACACACACGCAGGCACTCACAAGCGTGCGCACACACAAACACACGCACATACACAAACACACACACACACACACACACACAAACACGCAAGCACACACACAAACGCGATAATACGATATACAGCTATTCTCCATATACTTATATCGTATAATTTGACAGAAGTAGCTATCCAAAGCATTCGTAATCGTAATCGTATACCACCAATTTCTACAGCACCACTCGAAAGCTAAGAGCAGGGCACCAGCTTATTCATAAATCGAATTCCACAAGAACTGTAAGGAACAACATCAACAACACATCCACCACTACCACCATGGGCGTCCACAGGAATTTTTTTAGGGGGGCGCAATTTTTTTAGGCGAACATTTTTTGGTGGGGGCAAAGTGACGCTTTTGCATAGAAAAAATTTGCATAGAAAAAAATTAAAAGTAAATGATGATCAAGGACTTTACCTAAATAATTAAGTGTTACTTCGCATTGAACATCGTGTTGGGACTGTTGTAATAATCATAATATTCAAAAGATTTTATTTTTTATAAAATATTTGCAAAATCCAGAGGGGCACAAATGCGCCCCCTTGCGCCCCCCTCCGGACGCCCATGACTACCACCATCACCATCAAATCCACCACCAGTATACCACCATGACTATCACCAGTATAACACCACCACAACTTCACAAACACCATGCACAAATACCACCACACCACCAGTTGACTGGTGACTGAACTCTGCAGCAATTTCACGGGCATCAGATTGGACCCATCTTGGCTCTCTGTGGGTCCCATTTGGGAAGATGGGTCCTTTAAGGGCTCCATGAGGGCATGCTGGCCAGGGAAGGTGTTTAGGACAAAGTAGTGGGGCACGTTAGCCGATTGGTTAGAGTCTATGGCCTGTAATGAGGAGAGTACGGGTTCGAGCTTACATGCGGTCACTGTGTAAGGACCTTCAGCAAACCCTTCACATTTGATTGCTCAGCGCCAATGACCATTGATGTTCTGTCGTATGGTCATGCGTGCAATTCTGAACTTTGGATGAAGGACAATATCGAATACAGTTGCATTGCATTGATTGTATTGTATTGGGGAGGCTTTAGAAATGGTTGCTTGGCAACAGAGTTTCAATCCATAGGTGGCGTCCGAAGTCAACAGAAAACAAGAGAAAGGGAACAAGTCACAGCACGATCACATCAATAATAGCAGCTGACCACAATCCTTCTGTCTGCCTCTGTCTGTCTCTTTCTCTCTTTGCCTCTGTGTCTGTCTTTCTCTCTGTCTCTGATTGTCTGTTTCTCTGTCAGTCTCTGTCTGTCTGTCTATGTGTCTGCATCTCTAGGTCTGTCTGTCTGTCTGTCTGTCTGTCTGTCTGTCTGTCTGTCTGTCTGTCTGTATTCATGTGTTGGTCCCTGTGTCTGTCGCTGTCTATGTGCCATCTGATTGCATGTCCGTCTCTGTGTCAGCCAGCCAACCAGCCATCCAGTCAGCCAGGCAGTCAATCAGTCAGTCAGCCACCTGGCCAGACAGGCAGTCTGTCTGTGTTCCTCTATCTGTTTCCGTGGCTGTCCATCTGTCTATCCACCTGCTTGTCTCTTTTAATCAATGAAGTGCTTTTGACAGAAAGATTAAGTGAGCAAAAGAAAAAGGTTTAGAAAACAAAAGGAGCTACAGAAATTCCCATCACAGAAATCCAAGTCAGCTCACTTTTTCACTGATCGTGCTGTACTTGATGTTGAGCTCATCGCGTTCTGATCGAGTGCTTGTGAGCATCTTCTCTAAGCGTTCTAGTTCAAGCTGCAGCATCCGGTTTTCCTCCTTCAGATGGTCAACGGTTGGCGCCAACATGGAACCAGGCGGCGGTGAAGTCCATCCATCCGAAGTGAGGTTCTTGGTGATGATTTCACGAACTTTTGCTGGAACCCTGGTGGGGGTAGAGTCCTCTGCATCTCCTCTCAGATGTAGACCACCCGAGTCTGGCAAGACCCGGTCTTCAAGTCTCTGTACAAATACAGCGTAATATTACATCATAAGGATTACAATACAGTGTCAACTCAATAACACGCTCCTGGATAACGCACTCATCCACTTAAGGTGATGTGTTGCGATTCCCCAAAGCTATCAACTTAACAAGCTGTATCGTTAACATGCTGTACACACTTGTAATAGCTAACTATACATTAATATATATCACATGATAAATTGAGTTGAATATTTTTATTTCTTTATTTATTGATTACAAATTTAAAAAAATTAAATGAATAAAAATATCATCTGATGACATCAGGTTTCACATCAAACTACTACAGAAACCTCTCGTTATAAAGCTGTCTTTCAAGTCAATATTTAAAATTGCCTTAAAATAAAGTCGAGTTCCAACTAGTTCATTTTCTATAGGTGAATTAATTTCAGGATCCATGTTCACAACCGTGTTATATGAGAATCCATGTTAAAATGAAGTATGTTACAATGGGTCTCCAGTGTAATTTACTTGTATATCGTTTTTACTACAATTGAGACATGATGAACAGGTAGTACATGACTTTAAATTATGACTTCCTTAATCATGTTGACCATAACTAAACCTGTGAAATGCATTAAATGTTTAAAGCCACAGACTCATCTTAACTGGCTTCTAGACAATAAAATCATTGTTTGAAATGAGCAGATACTCTAGTGGTGAGAATGCTTGTAGAGGCATCAACTGTCTGGTAATAAAGAGCAGAAGAGTCAACTCTGCATCCACTCTTTAATGTAACATGTCCATATGTGTGTATGTATAGATATATGTATGTGTAGGTAGGTATGTATGTATGTGTAGGCATGTATGTATATGTAGGTTTATGTATGTACAATACATATCCATGAATGTTTGTATGTATATGTGTATGTATGTATGTATGTATGTATGTATGTATGTATGTATGTATGTATGTATGTATGTGTGTATGTATCAAGACACTTCATATAAGTATGTAACATCTTCTAAGTACCTCATTTCATAGGTATTTTATGGTCTGACTTTGTACATTCTGGGCTCTTTCAAGACAAATTTGAAGTGTGATTTCTTGACAGACTACATAGTGCAAGGACAGTAGTAAATCTGTCAGAAAAGTCGCCAAAGTCAACTCGAAGAGTTGAGATTTTGACGACTTTATGACTGACGTGCAGACAGACGGTGTTAAAAATTCAGTGGATGTGTTGAAAAGGTTTCTTTGAAAAAGAAATTGGCTTAACCCATTTCCACCTGAATTCTTTTCTTCAGAAAATGAGTAAATTGATGGTACCCATGGTGGAACAACAATAGTGCAACAAGGGTTACAGCTAAGCATAATAAAATATATATCTCCTAAATCAGCAGACTTCTGGCTCTTAAGTTTATATTTCAGTGAGAACAAAACTTGATTTATATCAGTTAGAGACTTAGAGTGGCAATGTGCAAAACAGTCACTGCTACACAAATGGACATCATCCAGCAATGCCAAGTCCAAACAACAAGGTTCTGTATCGAACTTTGCTCCATATCGTAAACCAGGCCCGTCCCAAACAACGCGGTAACCGGTGATCTTCAAATCTAAAAGGTGAGCTTCTAGGAGGGTGATGGTAACTTTCCCCACTGGTCCTGACCATATCCAACTGAAGATGCATTTTTCCAATGCATTCACTCTGTGTATGTGTGTGTGTGTGTGCATTTACATGTGTGTATGTATATATGTAAGTATGTATGTATGTCAGTCTTGTTGTCCTTGAGACCAAGGTCTTGGTCTCGAGTGCACTCGAGTTCGTTTTTCTTGGTCTTGGTCTTGAGACCAAAAGTCTTGGTCTTGAGACCAAATGTCTTGGTCTTCGTCTTGAGGTTCAAAGTCTAGGTCTTGGTCCTGAGGTTCAAAGTCTTGATCTTGGTCTTGGTCTTGAGGTTTAAGGTCTTGACAAGAAGACTGATGTATGTAATGTATGTATGCTGCAAGTATGTATCTAGGCCTTAATAGAGCACATTGTCAGAACCTCTCAGAGGCGCTGTGCACATGGCTGGCTAAGATTTAAACAGATCTCTGTATCTTAACAAACGACAAGAATCTTACTTGGGCTGAGGTAAGACGAACTGTGCAAATGTTCAAAGGAAGACTGTTACAAAGAGAGGGAGAGTGCATGGTGTCTTCGTGCTGGAAGCAACACACTTTCTCCATACATTTTGCTCCTACCCATTGGTCATTTTATAATTATATATCACTGGTCCAGAACAACAAACACTTCAGATACACTTCCCCATAAATCACAACAAACACTTCAGATACACTTCCCCCTACCCATTGGGCTTTCTATATAACTGGTCCAGAAGAACTAACACTTCAGATACACAATGGATAAAGTGGTTTGGGTGAGCAGTGGGAACGCCAAAGAAGAGCTTCATTGGAACGTATGCGTTAGCAGTGGGAACGCAAGCAAAGAATTTCGATAGCAGTGGGAATGCCGTTCCCACGCGCTCCCACCCACTTTAACCCCTGCAGATACACTTCCTTATATATATTGCTACTGCCTAATGGTCTTTCCCAAACCCTTCTGTTGCCGGCCACAAACAACAATACAATTTTGGAAAATTAATATGTTTGAGCCAGAGATCTGTATTTTGGCAAGGGAAAACGTCCCTTCAAAAGTTCACACTACCCCCACCCCACTGAGATGCAATTGGCCCATTTATTTAGTGTCTACCCATAGGTCCTTTCCCACAGATTCCAGCTGCAAACCTCATCTCGGTAATAATTTATCTTAATAAAGTACTTACTGGAATAAAACAATTTGTGGATCAATGTACCCCTATTGTAATAATTAACTTGCTGGTTTAACCAACCCTAGTTAAATAATTCGTCAAGTTAAACTTCCCAGTAATTTTATGAGTCAGTGCGTCTCCAGCAGAATGCGCAATCACCATCAAAGTAATGAAATCCAACACTCAATTTCCTTCAGGCACATTAAATTCGAACTTTTCCACCCATATCCTATATCAGAGTTGTTACCTTTATATAATTTTACCTAGCTGGCGTAAGCGCATATCGTATTACAAATTCGTGCTGTTGAAATTTGTGCGCCAAACTTTAGGACAAGTTCGGGCAGAACGAGGATCTGCTCCATCAGTCGTAAACAACCTGTTTTATTCTCGTTACGAATTTGCGAAAAAAAACATTCGCAGCTCATCTCAACTGCGAAAGTCTCCCAAAGTTTAAAATAATTTCATCGACCAACCTGAATAACTTTTTCCAGCCGCTGTTCCCTGTCACCGTTCATTCTCTTCTCGGACCAAAGTCATCAAACCTCCCAAACTAAGTTTCTCGCTAAAATGGCGTCTTAAGCATCGCCGTTGCCATGCAGTGAAATCGCCGCTAGAGGCCTAAAGGTGTGTGCGCCATTGACTCTAGCCATCTCAGTTCATATGGCGCTTAGTTTGCATTTAGTGCCATCATCATATTCGTTTTATTATTGATCATATACTGGTTGACAAACCGCAACCGTAGACAAGTTACACTGATTAAAAGCTAGCATAAAGGAAAGAATAATAAACCATTTGAGAAATAACCTATAGGGCTTTCCACTCAAAACTGAAGTCTCACCTATTCAAGTACTCCTACCCTGACTCATCTGATCCTCCGCCTTCCAATTCTTCTCGCCGTAAACGACACCCGCCTTGACAGCTGCTCTGCCTCTCCTGATCTGGAGCCCTGGAAATCGGACTTGGACCTCTTTGGACCACTTTCTGGAAACCTCTGATGTGGTACCCTGGAAATCGGACTTGGACATCTTTCGGACTACTCTCTGGAAACTGATCTGGTACCCTGGAAATCGGACTTGGACCTCTTTTGGACTAGTCTCTGGAAACCCCTTTGATTTGGTTTGGCCTCCTGGAAATCGGACTTGGACCTGTTTTGGACCACTATCTGGAAACTGATCTGGTACCCTGGAAATCGGACTTGGACCTCTTTTGGACTACTCTCTGGAAACCCCCTCTGATCTGACGTAGCGCTCGTGAATAGGCTGGTGTCCTGCGCTTGGCCTTCGAGTGGCGCTTTAGAAGTTTGGAGATTACGATTACGATTACGATTAGAATATTGCTGTTAAATTTTGAATCGTTCAGTAGGCCTAGATGTCATCATAAAGAAGACGAGGTAGGCCTATATAGTTTTTGTCATCCTTCAGTGGGAGTTGAAAGGGGTGGGCACGAGGTCTAAGCCCTGGACGCAGACTAACTCTAGACAGAAAGAGACTGTTGAGAACGTGGTCAGAATTCCATATTACCGTCTGGAGGAGTCGGTGCTTTATACCTAGAGTTTTATATAAAAATATATATTGATTAGCCTACTTACATCAACTACCGGTACCTTTATACAACTCATCTAATCCTTTATAACTCGTGCAGCAACCATTTTATTGTATTCAAGTTGCGTTCTGACAGCTTGTGTTAATAATAAACGAAAATTGATTGATTGATTGATTGCTCGGTTTGGCCAACTCGTTCAGCAACTAGAGCCCTGCGCCGGCCGCGCCGCCGCCGCCATTTCGTGGGCGCCGCTACCGCCGATTTTTTATGTCGGCGCGCCGCCGCCGACAATCTGTCGGCGCGCCCCCGATGCCAATTTGATATGCTCAATTGTTATTGTTGCATTTTTCATGTTTTCCATGATTTCGCGATTTAAGTGTTACTTTTGTGAGAAATAGAAGTGGACATCTTATACTTACTTACTTCTTTTTATTTTTCTGTTTTCTTAGCGAAACTTGATCGGCAAAACGAATTGGTGTCGCCAATGCTATACATTTAAAGCGATTTCTTGATACAAGTAGCCACTGTTTTGATTCTTCTGTTCCTGTTGCCATGACTCATACTTCTGACTAGGGCACGCCGCGCCGCGCCGCGCCGCGCCGACATTTCGTGGGCGCCGCCGCCGCTCATTTTTGTTCGTCGACGCCCGCCGCCGCCGACCCAAAATGACCGGCGCGCCGCCGCCGACACTATGAAGTCGGCGCAGAGCTCTATCACCAACCGTCGGCGTACTGTCCGAAAGGTAGTCCACTCGCTTGAGTTTAGCAGTGAAGCATTCAGGTCTCTGCCGCTCTGCTTTTGGAAGCGTAAAGTAGACGCGCCATCGTTGTGGCCTCCGCAACCGTCTGTATCCCTTCGTGGCTGAGTCCCTGAGCCCACAGGACGCGTATAGCATAGAGCGATGAGGCACATGATAAAGCCAAGACCTCGTCAATGTGGGATTTGACACGGAGATCGCTCTCTGTCTCCGTTTCACCTGGGACTACGATTGCAATCTTAGTCCCAGGTTTCACAAACCGTATAAACAAAATTATGACTCTTAATGTCGTTATTTTAGTTCGATGAATATACACAGCTTCCACACTTTTGACGCAAATTTAGGCTATTTTACGCTTACGAAAGTATTGATGCCATGCACGTTATCGTACAGATTTACAACAATGACCAAAAGAACGGTTCCGGTCCGCTATTCCGGGGGTCCGCTATTCCGGGCCCACTATTCCGGGGGTCCGCTATTCCGGGGGTCCGCTATTCCGGGGATACGCCGAAATATACATACATACATACATTCACAAGTACATACACACATACATACATGTGATACATACATACATACACACAAACATATATACATACTTGTATGTACATACATACATACACACGTACATACATACATAAATACATACATACATGCACGTATGTACGTACATATATGCATGTACGTACATACATATATGTACACCCATACCTACATACATATACACGCACATACATACATACACACTTACAAGTCTGTACATACATATATGCATATATACATGTATGTACATATATACATACATGTATGTACATACAAACATACATGTATGTACATATATACATGTATGAACATATATACATACATATATACATGTGTATATATACATACATGTACACAGTACACACATACATGTATGTATAAACAACTGATGCAATCTATTAAAGCTATGACTGTCCTCATACATACAAGCATACATGCATAGATACACACGTACATACATACACACTTGGTTACATGTACGCACATACATACATACATACCTACATACATTCAAACACACGTACATACATACATGTATGCACATACATACACATTACACACATACATGAATACATACAAACATGCGTACATACATACATGTATCTACATACATACATGTATGAACATACATACATACATACATCGAAACATGTATGTACATCACACATACATACATACACACAATCATACATACATACATGTATATAAATACATGTATGTATGAACATGTGTTTGTATGTGCATACATGTTTGTATGTATGTAAATATACGTACATACATGTAGGTACATATATACATACATACATACATACTAGGGCATAACCGGGTAGACATTTTCCACCGAGTACCGAATCCGAGTATTTGGATGTACTATTTGCTGGATCCGGGTACGAACCGGGTACCACTTGTTCCATATGCAGAGGTTAACATTTTCACGTAATAAAAAATTATCGAAATAAATTTACTTTTAGTAACTGACTAATACATTTTGAATTTTAGAAATAAATTATGAAATGGACTTGACTTCCATTGTGAACTTCCAGTGTTGGTGTTTTTTACTTTTCTTCTTCAAAATGAATATGCTAGATGAAGCTGAAAGCTGATCCAGTGTTGGTGTTTTTTACTTTTCTTCTTCAAAATGAATATGCTAGATGAAGCTGAAAGCTGATCCAGTGTTGGTGTTTTTTACTTTTCTTCTTCAAAATGAATATGCTAGATGAAGCTGAAAGCTGATCCAGTGTTGGTGTTTTTTACTTTTCTTCTTCAAAATGAATATGCTAGATGAAGCTGAAAGCTGATCCAGTGTTGGTGTTTTTTACTTTTCTTCTTCAAAATGAATATGCTAGATGAAGCTGAAAGCTGATCCAGTGTTGGTGTTTTTTACTTTTCTTCTTCAAAATGAATATGCTAGATGAAGCTGAAAGCTGATATTATTAGCCTACAAATTCGGTTAATTGATTAAGTTTAAAAATTTTATTTGCATCTATTTGTGTGTAAAGTATTTGCCGAGGCGAATAGTGCCAAAAAACGGGATATTCGGCCGAGGCAAATGTCCGAGGCGATTTCCGGTTATGCCCTAATACTAATACATACATGCATGCACACGTTCATACATACATGTATGTACATACATACATGTATGTACATGTGTGTGTACAAACATACATACATAAATGTGTGTACAAACATACATATATTGATACATGCAGGTACATAGTATACATGTACGAACATAGATACATACTTACATACATTCATACATATATACATGCATGTATATATGTATGTATGCATTTATGTATGTATGTATGCATGCATTCATGTATTGATGTATCAATGCATGTATGTTTGTACGTGTGTATGTATGTATGCATGCATGTATGTATGTATGTATGTACGTGTGTATGAATGTATATACATGTATCTATTTATGTACATATGTATGTACGTGTGTATGTATGTATGTACTTGTGTATGCACGTATGTATGTATGTACATACATGTATATTATATGTGCATACATGTATCCATGTGCATGCATGTAAATATGCATGTATGTATGTATGTACGTGTGTATGTGTGTACATTTCTATGTATGTGTGTACATACATGTATATATGTATGTACGTGTGTACATATGTATGTATGTATGTAGGTAGGTACATACATGTATGTATGCATATATGTATTTATGTACATGTATGTATGTATGTACGTACGTGTGTATGTGTGTACACATGTATGTATGTATGTACATACATGTACGTGTGTATGTATGTACGTGTCTATGTATATACATATGTATGTATGTATGTCAATAAATATAAGTATGCATGTATGCATGTATATGTACATGCATATATGTACGTGTGTATGTACTTGTGCATGTATGTATGTATGTATGTTGTATGTATGTATATTCCAACTAATCCCCGGAATAGCGGACCCCCGGAATAGCGGACCCCCGGAATAGTGGGCCCCGGAATAGCGGACCCCCGGAATAGCGGGCCGGTACCAAAACAACTGCGACCATAAGGCTGTTTCACAGAGTCCTTCCCGCTTCGTTGATTACATTAGCGGCGTTTGCAAATCTTAACAAGCAGAACAATTAACTATTAGGCATTGTTTATTGGAAACCGGTTAACGTCTGGCCTCTGACACCCAAATTGGCCCCCTATTTGTAGGGAACCAGCATGTGCACAATGAGGGCCTGCTTTGGACCCAATAAACGTGACTCAGCCGTCTCATCGGGCATATCCCCATATATGGCCAAGCATATATATGCTGGAGGTCAATCACTGGTTTCCTATCCGTATAGGCTACGTATTGAATATTGGATCGCAGCCTTAGTATGGCGATGTTGTCAGGGCCCTGCCTCTGCCTATCTTCGAGAGCTTTGCTGCTCCGTTTCAGGTGTCCAAGGCCGACGTTCCCTCCGCTCTGCGGGAAAAGGGATACTTTTAGTCCTCTTCGCTCGTTCCACGACTATGCAAAGTCAACCTTTTTCATTTGTGGGCCCGGTGGTCTGGAACAGGCTTCCTTTAGAGCTCAGTTATGCCCTGGGGTCCCCCTGGCCTCTTTCTTACTAATCTTAAAACTGTACTACGCCTATTTGAACGTGCTGGTGTCAGGAGCGCCTCTAAGTAGTTCTCTTGAAGAGGCTCTATACAAATCCTCGAATGAATGAATGAATGACTGTGTGAAGTTTACAAAATTCACAAAGTATATCCATTCAATTCAACTTTCGTTTTCTGCAAAAACAGCTCTTTAGAAACAGACCCTTTCACAATAGCTTTTTTAACTCAACACCACCAACTTCTAAATCCAAAGCTTCAGTCTACTTCCGTTACTCTTATCGCCCATTTCTAACTATCCAAACAGTCGTCTTTGTCACGGGTAAATGGTTACTCCATGTGCATAATTATGCAGATATAAACACAGGTAATCTGTTAGGCCACCAAGCATATGTTACACTTCAAGCTTGACTACTGCAATTCCCTTTTCCTCAATCTTTAGCTCAACTACAATCAAGCCTCTTCAACTTACCCAAGTGTTTGGCAGTTTTTAATTGCCCAATCTGTCACCATGACACCCAAGCCCTAAAATCCCTCCACTGGATGAAAATCTGGAAACATATTCATTTCAAAGTTCTCTCTCAAAACCAAGAACACATAAAATAAAACAGTAGCAAGGGTCTCTAATTGATACACATGCCACAATGCACCTCGACTCTACCCATCTCTTCCTCTACCCATCTCATTGCTAAGCCACCATCATCTGCCTCAAGCTCGTTTATTTATCACTCCTCATGGCTTTCCACTTAAAACTTCTGAGGAAATCTCACCCTCATCCACCCACTCTGTTAACTTCCAATTCTACCACCTTAACACAACCCACAGTACTTGCTCCAGCCCTCTCTCCAGTCTTCTGGAAACCTGAATTTATTCATATGGCATCTTTGAACAACCCTTTTGACTTGACATAGTGCTAGTGAATACACTGGTGTCCTGCACTAGGCTTTAAAGTGGTACTCCGGAAATTTTTTAGCTAACGATTGAAAAAGTTACAAGTCACAATTTAGTTTTCGACTACCTGCTTTATCATAATTTCAATCAGTGGCGTCACTAGGGCTGGTGTCACCCGGTGCGGTAAGTCATGGTGTCACCCTCAAAAAAAAATGTGATGACCTTTATTAGGAATTCGTCTCCCAAAAAAAGTGATGACCTTTTTTAGGAATTCGTCTCCCAAAAACTTTCATGACCTTTTTTTAGGAATTCGTCATCTTGCAAAAATTTCATCATTTTCTCATGTTCGTGTCACCCCCCTCTGAGGGTGTCACCTGGTGCGGTCCGCACCGGGTGACACCCTCATTGTGACGCCACTGATTTCAATGACATCCAGGTAACAACAATAACAATAATTACCAGTGGCGGCGATCTTGTTTGACAGGTGGGGGGGACATTTTTGAAGTGATATGGTCAAAAAAGAGTTTTTAACTGATCTGGTAAAAAAAAGGTAACAAAATTTTTCGCGTTACTCGGAGCGCGAAAAATTTGACCTTTTGGGGGTTTCTTCAAAATTTGGGGGGGTCCGATGCATGGCGTGTCCCCCCACTCTTAAAGGTGGGGGGGTCTTGTCCCCCTCGATCCCCCGGGATCGCCGCCCATGATAATTACTTTCTCTTGATCGCGTTGTCATGCCAATAAGTCATTATGTAGTGTCACTGAAGAGCAAACAATATATATGTACATGCAACTAACATTCACTCATCAAGCAGATGTAAATGGTAAATGATACAAAGATGTGAAAATGGTTTTGCAAGGCAGCATCATTCCATGTTCAAACTTGTTCGGTTTTTCAGCTGATTCGACAACATCTGCTGTTTTGCAACAATAAATAACGACGAAACCTAAAAGCTTAACCACTGAATACCAACATCATCAACTAAATACATTTTAAAGTTACACTTAAAGTCAAAATTTCATCATTTTGTCTCAAATATTATTATTATGCATTTCTTAAGTGCCACTATCCAATGACCAAGCATCAATCGATGGCACTGAGCAATTGAATAACTTTGTCAGCTAATGTTTGACAAATGGCAAACATATCTACAAAATAGTATGTATATATTTTGCAAAGTGAACTTCTGTACAACTTCACAACTATTCTGCACAATATTAAATTTTATGCACAAGTTATGTAACACAAGGAAGTGGTAGACTTTGCACCCACCTGTAGCGCCAGTCTGTTCAAACACCATTACACGGATAACAAGCCTGTGCTTTTTGGTCATGCAAGGTAATGGGAATCAATCTTTAGTTTAGCAAAGCAAAATACGAGAAATAAAAGAAGCCTATTATTCATCAAGACATCAATCAGATCAGCCTATGACATCATACTACAGTCTAACAGCATCAGAAAAATTAAATTAAATTAGGGAGAATGAGAAAAACACACAAAACACACAAAAAAATCATCATTGACAGAATATATCTAGAAAAACCGCAGCCTTCTGGTCCTTGGTGTTATAAGTTCCTGTGCAATAGAGTAAAATGTACGGAAAAGTATGGAAAGAGAGTGCTACAGTATCATTTGTTTGTGATAAATCCTGGACCATTTTAATGACATCAAACGCTTAACATTTGTAGAAATAGCCAGTTCTGAAGACAAGACATCAGGATGGACAGTTTTTTTAAAGACAATATACAGTTAAAACAAGAAAACTTAAAACAAAACAATGTCAAATGTGACCATACTACATCATGAATAAAGACGAGCATTGTAAGCACAACCAAAACTTTCCATGACCAAAACTACGTGGTTCGAGACCCATATCAAGACCAAGACCAGAGCCTCACGACCAAGACCATACACATTATGGAATTCACAGCAAAGTGTTGTTCTTAATTTACAGCAGTATAAAGTTATTGAATCATAAAGAAGCCACTGGTTACTGTCATGACCAACTGTATCAGATTTTTGTCCTGTGACAAATCAATCATCCAATACAGCTAAACACAAAAATCAAAGATCCTGTTGGGCTACACAAAAACGTTTCCTGTAAGGAAAGAAATCCATCACGTTGCTGATCTACATTTGTCCAAATCTGGATGCAACTCAGACACTGCATGAATGTAATGAGTCACTATGATAATCAACTGCCTAAGCACAATGAAATACAAAGGTGGAAGTTCAAAGTTAACACTAGAAATTATCTAGAAGAAAAGGACTTCAGTTTAACCTAACAATCGGAATGAACCAACAAACGAAAACGATTACTTCACTCTAGGGGTCCACCGGAAAGACATTTTCCACCAAGTACCGAATCCGAGTATTTGGATGTACTATTTGCCGGATCCGGAAACAAAACCGGAAACCATTTGTTCCATATGCAAAGCTGCACATTTTCATGTAATAAAAAATTATCGACATAAATTTGTGTACTTGTAATAAGTGACAAATACAATTTGAATTGTAGTCATTTCTGTGCAGTTGTGAAGTTTTCTGTTTTAAGGCTGAACATTTATAATTTTATATACGCAAGTTTATTGAATAAGTTTTTCTTTTGAAAGAAAATTTTTTGGCAACTATTTGCGTCTACAGTATTTGCCGAGGTGAATACTTCCGGAAACGGGATTTCCGGCCAAGACAAATGTCCGAGGCGATTTCCGGTGGACTCCTACTTCACTCGCTACCAAGACCATAAACTCAAGACCAAACGTTCAAAGTATGCGGATCAAGACTGATCCATCCAGACCAATACCAAGAACAATCTTTTGGTCTTGTGAATGTCTCAAGACCAAGACCACGGTCTTCAGACCCCATAATGGAATTATAGACATTTGTAACTACATGTATGATGTTCCATAGAATTTAACTGATACCAGTGATAAGCTCCTAGTTACGTGATTCAAGCTACAATGGAATGCTTCATTTCCAAGTGCTCAAAATCTAGAAACAAGTTGATGAAGTCTGACTGACTACTTTGCTGCAGTGACAAGTTTGCAATTCGATTGGATTGATTGGAGCTGCTAGAATTACCAAAAAGTCTACATGTTTTCCTCAGAGAATCATAAATCAAACAATTCCCCGATAGTCAAAACATTTATGATAAATCCAATCAAGATTTAAAACTGTCATAATTTCTGCAATGATTGGCACACTTTGCATTAATTTTGACAGATGATTATTAAATATTAATTAGTAACTTCTATTGTGCTGGTGTCAAATGCCCAAGGCATCAATCGACTATGCACCAAACCAAGCCGCTATTGGAACTAGAGATCAGTCCACTGAGACAGACAGAGAGGCAGCCTACAGTGGATAAGCTATTTGGAAAAGGTAAGTCTTAGCTTAAAACGAATTATGAATATATTATAAACATGTTACAAAAAGCCAAATCTATAAAGCATCTTCAGGGAGAGCAATCCAACATTCAGTTACACAACACTGGCCAAAGCATACATCGTCGTGAACAAGCTAGTAAACATATGCACAATGCTAAATGATGCTTCAAAGCAAGTTTAAACATTGCGAAGAAAATAAGAAAAAGGACACAACCATTCAAAGCGCTAAAGATCAAAATATAATGAAAGCAGTTAAAACCCAAAATACTACAAAATTCGGTCAAATTAAGAGCAGGAAATCAGCTAAAAGTGAAAAAACTTAATCTAAAGTTCTAACTGACACATGATGCAATCGGTAAATAAACCAGTAATTTTTTACATTTATTTATGTAACACCACTATTAATGTGAATGGAGTCATGCTATAGAAGCATAGTACTTGGGGTTTGATGGGTGGCTTTGGTAAGGCTGAAACCCATGCACTCCTTGTTAGAGGTGATCGCTTTACCTCTTTTTCAGCAATCACCACATCCCACGAATCGAGCAATGCCAAGCACGATCATTTCAAATTTATGCTTTCTGAAAGACAGACAAATATACCGACAAGATGGCAGAAACAAGAATCTTCACAAATCACAAGGTTAACGATCTAAATTAACTATTAACGTCGTTAATTATGACGTGTGTGTGTGTGTGTCAAGACAACCATGACAACAGTAAGCCCAATATTTTAACCTGTTCCCCGTTATAGAAACTAAAGTGCTATGAAATAACCTATGTAGCTAAACATGATGACACTAAGACTTTGGCAAAACCATCGAAAATCATTCAAGGTTTATGATTAGAGACTGCTGATGGGCCGATCATCTTTCAAGACGTAGCGTCTGTAAGCGGTGTTCATCTGCTCAAGGAAGATGAAGGTGAGGACCGTGTGAGGGCCAAGACGAGCGTAGTATGGGGTGAAACCCTTCCAGAGGCTGAAGAAACCCTCGTTTCGAATAACTTTGCCCAGCACATCCTAGTCAAACATCACCAAATTATTATTTATTGCCAAATTATTACCACATTATTACCAAATTAATATCAAAATATTGCCAAATTATTACCAAGTAATTATCACATTATTGCAAAATTATTATTAAATTATTACCAGATTATTACCAATTTAGCAGATCTTACAAAATTGAAAAGTAACACAGACAATGACAAATGCTACAAGTTGTAACTAGCAAAGACTAAGTTACAACAACTTGACAACAGAAGGCAACAGGCACTCATCAATTTATGTAGCACTACTATAAACGAAAAATACACCTGCAGATGGCGCTAAGCAATTAGGGATTTTTCACACGGTTGCAATAAACACTCAGTCCATATCTCCCTTGGAGTTACCTTTAAGGTACCTTTAAGGTGCTACATAAATAACTAGAAATGTACAAGCATAAGCTCAAAAAACTGCACAATACACAACAGTAGACTTCCAGTATGTCCACAATCCTCAAACAAGACACTTCAGTGTTCAAAGAGAACATACATATAGTTGGATACCCTGCACATTATACCATATCACAGAGAAACTGGCATAGAAGTTCTGACCAGACAAACATACGCCTATTTACAATTAAATGTATCGGAACTTCCGTCTGGAAAAACTAACCCCTAGCTATTCACAAAATACCCACTACAGGACTATTTTAAAAGTCTGAGTGCACAAATTTGAATGAACAAAACATTTAACGAATTGTAGTTCTTGTTAGTTAAGCTTTTAGTTCTGGTTCTTTTAATTCTGTTGTGTTAAAGTATTACAAGACTGTTGCGTTCATCACTCGTCATTCCAAACCAATTTTCTGCAAATAGGTCACCCAATAAGTGGGACTTTGGTCCCTGTTGGGTCTGCCCTTTGTATCAATGAAACAGATATGTACTCTGCATTATGTAATGTTTGTTTTTTGGAAACAAGGAATGCAATGAAAGGAAAAAATGAAAAGGATTAAACAGTATACCCAGTGTTAGGTCCAACTTTATGGCATACTTTTTACCTCAATGCTTCAGAGAAATTTCAAAAGAGGCTCATAAACATATGCATTACCTTAACCTTAACGAGTGTTTAATCTTTATGCTTTCAACAGAAGCACACTCAAGTATCTTTATCTCAATTTTACCATTACCTTTACCTTTGACCAGGACAGAAAGGCTTACCAATGCACCCCTATATTCTGGCTTTCCATCAATCACCTTCATATTCTGGATTCTGGAAACAAAAACAGACCAGGTTGTAATGTAACTTAAAGCTTACACCTTAATGTAGTGGTTACAAAGCTTTATCAGAGCACGGCATCCTTACTAATGCACCGGAAGGGTCAATGGCACCTCTGCATATATTAAGACTACATTGTAACATAACTAACAATTACATTGTAAGAAAACTTCTAGCTTAGCAGAAGAATTTAAATTCAGTTCTATCGTGGCGTAATTTAGATCCCAAAGGGAATAATCTTCGTCTTGTCTTCAAACATCCTGGAGACGAGGATTTGCCGAGAATTCACCGCATCACGACCAAGTACTTAATTAGTTAAGTACTTATTTACGGACAAGCTTGCTCCACCCGCTTCTGACTCTTATTTCCTTCTGTAACTAATCAATGATAATCCAAGCCCATGACTTTTATTTTATCAGTCCAAGTCATTTTAGGTCTTTCTTGAGCTCTTGAATAATCTACTTCTCCAGGCATTCAAGAATAATAGACAAATCCACCATTGCCAAATACATAAATTCTTTTCAAATCCCAGTAAAAGCTATTGATTCTAAGAGTATATTTCTAAAACCAAAATAATTTCCGTTCCTAATGACATTTAACATATTATAGGCAAATGCTGATTAGTTTTCTCTCGAAGTGGTGCTAAATAAATTTCCAATTAAAATTACAATATAAAAGAATAAATGAACGAATGGATATAGAGAGATTGTACCTGGTTTTTGCAATGTCGACCGGCATAGAGGCGGCCGTGGTGATGAGTCCACTGATCATACTGGCAATGAAGTGAAGAAGAATGTTTTCCTTAAAGTAACCTGAACAAACAGAATTGATCAGATTGGATCAGGTACAAAAGAACCGTTATCGATATAAGAGGCAAATTCAAGATCCATTCTGCAGCAACAGGTCAATTCCCAACAACAGATCGATTCCAGAAACAAACGCAATCCATTACATAACATGGATGCCATAACCAATTGGTCCTCAGAGCCCTCTGCTCGTAACGTGGACAGTGCAAGTTAAAGCCTTGCTTCAAATGGTTACTGTGTGGGAAACATGCGCAAAAGTCCTTCACTGAGAATTGCTTCACACCTCAGAGATTCCAATTTGCTGACCTGCTAACATTGATAGCCTTACATGAGCAATATATTCAATACAAAAGTATAATAATAATCATGGAATTTTCGATATTCTAGTTTTCTTCAAAATTTTTATAATCGTATAATTCCCTGTAAATCTGTGATCACCAGACTCAGTAGTAAATATCCAAAATATCTTCATTCTGTACCGAATGTCAACAAAACCATTTCAGGTTAAGTCAATTCATTTGACTTAACCTGACAGTTCGTTCAGATAAGGCTACCTACCTGTCGACAGTACGATCTGCTTGGCCTGAGAGTAGGAGGCCAGCTGTGCTGCATTGACAACCATTGCCCTGACAACCGTTGGCATGCAACCCTAGAAACAAAGGAATGCAATGTAATGAAATTATTAATTAATAATTTTTATGCAACCAGTTAAATTCTCTAATCCACTGTGTTTCAACCTGGTTTCTCCAATGGATCACAAGTTTTGACTGCAATCTCACTTGAGGTGACAATCGACCAATGCCTTGGGCATCATGGTAACGGCACCATCTCATTCATCAATTAGTAAAATAAGTAAAACTTGTAATGTACCATAAATGGTAGTCTGTAATTCTTATGCAACCTAAACACATCTATATAAATCAAAAAAATGAATAAATGAATGAGTGAATAAAAGATGTTTGAACCAACTTTACACATTAATCTAATCTCAGCTCTGTTTAGAGCCCTGCGCTTTAAAGGTGCTATATAAATGTATTAGTCTACAACACTAATCAGTGGATGGTGTTCTTACCCTCCAGAGTGTGAGGATTCCTTCCTCACTCGTGATTCGGTAGAGGGCGTTGAAAACGTTCTTGTAGCCCCGTTTTTCGGCTGCAGGGAGTCTGAAAAATGTTTAAAAGTTCATTAATTAATTATATTATTTCAGTAATTAAGTACATAGTTAACTAATATCGAAGCTTATGGAAGCAGTGTTATCCATCTTGCATTGTTTCATTAATTAATTCATTCACTCAATGATCCTTTCATTCATTCATTCATTCATTCATTCATTCATTCACTCATACAACGATGCAATAATTCATTATTTAACTCATTCAGGAATGTAATGATTCATTCATTCACTCATTTATTCTTTTGTTGAAGAAATGGTTCATACGTTAATACACTCATTCACTCATTTTCTTATTCATTCAATCATGCAATGATTCATTCACTCTTAAATTTAATAATAAATTAATTCCTGTATTCATTCATTCAGTGATCCATTCATATACTAATTCAGTCAATAATTCATCCATTTAATAATATCATTCGGTCATAAACTGACACATCTGGCACAAAAGAAAAAAGACATATGTACCAGCAGCAGCAAAAACGCATGCGCAGAATTATTGCCAGTGCGGATGTTGCGCTTACAAACAACTTTGGCTGAAGCACACTGTCTTCTGGCAAAAACATTTCCAATGGGAAATAGTCTGAACCAGAGGTGAGGAAAGACCTATGTACAAGAGCCAAATATATGGCAAAAACGTATCTTCAATGGGAACATTGTGCAGGGGTGGGAAGTTGCATCGTTCCTTTCCGAAACTGCAAATGTTTTAGGAGATACTCACAACCTTCTTATCATATACCACACTATTTCTCATTGGCTATCAATTATCTCGATATCTAACTACTCTTCGCCTGACTAAATGCACCTCAGATTTGCAATTCTGTGCGATCTTGTGCATGTTCCAAATATTTGTAATAATAATAATAATACACCACAGAAGTTATCGGATTGAGTTACCTGACACGTCTGTAACATAATCAATCTATAGAACTCCAATTGCAATTTTATGCCATTCCTTACCGTCCGTCAGCAGTCATTCTGATCAGGGAGATTTCGGCCGGTGTTCCAATGAAGCTTCCCACCGCTCCAGCCGACATTCCCATCGCAGCTTTCGTGAAGAAACCTGGAGGCTTACCATCACTGGAAGGAAGAACAGAAGTCATTAGTATGCAAGTATATATACATCTTTCTATAGCGGTTTGAAATACCTCGTAAAACCGTTGAGTATCTTATCCAGTAATTTATACAGCTCCTTTCAATTAACAAAACAATCAGCAAATTACATTTAAATTTGCCACAACTGAGAAATTCTTTAAACTTAACAATTACTTGGTTCATATTAAAAACAGTGGACACTTTAAAAAGTAAGCAAAACAATGAAGGAAAACAACTTCATTAGCGAGTAAGAAAATTTTGAAAAAATAAACAATTAAATCACAGCAGACAATTTCAAAACAGTAGTCAATCTGAAAAGAGTAAAACAATTTTATTCTCAAAGCATTAAAATCGAGATATTCTTAAACATTTTATAAATTCCTGGATTGCAAAGGAATTAAAACAGACATACATATTTATTCATAAAATACAAGACACTGTTTATTAAAATCTCACTGACTTCACATTGATTAAGTGTTTCAAAGATTCACATCACTCATGATACATAATGTAATCGGAAACTTGCATAGCACCTAAACAGAATTCTTACTTGGAGAAGGTTTCAAAGAGGACTGTGTAGACACCCAGTCTCGTCGTTGTATACGTTGCCTGACGAAGTAGACCAGCGGACAACCTGGCAAACGGTACAACAGAGACCAACAATGTTACTAACCAGAGTAACACAGTATACAACCAAACGTTGTTCATAAATCAAACCAGTTATAATCAGTCTTACAGTTTAAACTACGCAGAAAACAACGATTACATGATCAATTACATGATCAGTTATACAATTCATTATACGATCGATTTATACACGATCAGTCATACAATCAGATATGCGATCACTGGATCAAATTAAAATTTGGAAAAAACACAAGAAAAAAGTAGATAAACGTGTTAGATAAACTCAGATTAACACAATAGATAGACAGAGGAGATAAACATAGGTAAGTGCTTTAGATAAATACAAACAAACACATGAGATAATGATAGAATAACAAAAAAGTTAATAAAAGAAACAAATAGATTGTGAAAAAATAATCCTAAGAGTAAAATAAATAAATGGGAAATCCTCATGAATAATCATAGATAAACACAGACAAATTCTGTAAGCAAAGTTAAACATAAACATGCATAAGCACAAGTGTAAATAAATATAAAACTTTGAATGAACATCAATAAACACAACATATTCTTAGCATCTGAACCTGAACACAATGCCAAACATAAGAGAAAATATGAAGATAAAACATAAATAAACAAAACTGTTGCCATACCCCGCATAAAGTCCACTCAGTCCCTCATTTCTAATGATCGCTCGTATCGCGTGTAAGCTGGTCTTGTGCTCTCGAACTGACCCTCCCTCTCCTAAAATTGGTAAAATAATCAATTATATACGTTATTTACAGGCACTTTTTAAGGCACTTTTAAAGGGTGCCACATAAATATCCAAATATAAGCATAGTCCCATTTTTATATAGCACCCTCATTTAACTCTTGAAAGAAAACACAAAAATATATTCATAAATCCACTTTCCTTAGACTTTTTTAAATGTGGGTTATCACATGTCAAGGCAACCAAACAATTTTACATCACACCATCTCTTGTCTGTCAAATATTTGTCCACCTCAGAAATCATCACTAAAATATTGGTCAAATGAGAAAGCTTTAGCAAAATCCCTTTATTTGACCAAGATGTGAATTTTGTAACATCCTTGAGCAAGCCCTTAATTTGTAAGTGTGCCTATCTATACAGCACCCATTCTATGAAACTCATTCGACTTGACAACACAAGACCACGATCAAATAGAATTAGAATAGTCTTCAGCTGCTGGTGAAAGAGATTGCATGGAATCCTGTTTCATGGTGATGGCCCAATTACTGCAAAGCTTCCATGTTGCATGAAGTATAGAATGGGAAACAACCAGTTCAGTTCACTCTAAAGTTGTTTCAAAATGAAGAGCCTCATGGCAAGGGAGAGATGACACTGAAATACATGGATCCTAAGACAGGATGGAGCACAAGCGGCAAGGACCATAAACTCAATGCGCCTATGCATGGGTTATTCTAGCCTTAACTGCTGCAATTCCCTCCTCATTGGTCTTCCCAAAGTCCGTCTCGCTCCTCATCAGTCTGTTCTCAATGCCGCTGCTAGACTATTTGCCCATCTTCCTCGATTCTCTCATATCACCACCTTTATGGCAGAAGAACTCCACTGGCTCCCGCTTTCTGCCCGCATCCAGTTCAAGGTCCTCATCCTTATCTCTAAGGCTCAACTTGGTTTTGCTCAGAAATATTCATGTGACATAATTCATCGCCCTCACTCTGCTGCTTCACTCCGTCCTCTTCATTCCTCTGACCGTCTGGACCTCCTTGTTCCCCGTATCAGAACTTCACTGGCTCAATCTAGGTCTTTTGCTTCCATTTGCCCTGCCCTTTGGAATGATTTTTCTCCATCCATTCGTTCTTCTATTCTCTCAGGTAATGTCTCTTCCTCTATTACCTTTCTTAAATTAGCTTTTTCTCTTGGGGTCTCTCGCACTGGGAGCGCTTCTGAATGGCTCTTCTGCTTTATAAATGTCCAAATACAATACAATACAATGACCAAGCATCACTCAAAGGTGCTGAGCAACTGTGAGTGAAGGACTTGCTCAAGGTGCCGACACAGTAACCGTCTCGGACAGGCTCATACCTGTATCCTCCGTGTTGCAAAGTGAGCACTGTAACCAATCAGCTGATGTGTCCCATGTCTACCACCAACTGGAAATGGAGTTTAGACAATTATAAAAAACAGTCAAACTGCAAATGAATTGTCCGTGTCAGTTGCAAACTAACCAACGTACCGCTCAGCTGCATTCGATTCTTCACCAAATCAAGAGGCTGCACAAAGAGTGTTGCTCCCATTCTGAAAAGAAAAATTAATTTAAATCTTAAGTTTCTAGCTTTTCAAGTAATGCAGACACACACAGTTTTGCCAGTTTTCAAAACTTTAAATTAAAAAACTCACACAAACTTTAAACAAAGAGAGATTCTTCACTAACAAGAATATATGCATATGTGTGAATGTATGTATCAGGACTTTTATAAAGCAGTTAGGAACCTTTCACAAGCGCTACCAGAATATTATATCCTAAACTGCCCACATACAAAAGACTATTAAATTTGTCTGGAATATTAAATTCGTCGGTAAAGTTTACGGCGGCATGGTCGCAACCGTGGATAAGGTAAACATCATGGCCCCCAGAATTGGATAGAATAGAGTACTATGAACTCTCACAGCCTACTTACGCTCACGTAAGTAATGGTTCATGAGCACAATAACTTTTTCTCTTGTGAAAAAATTAACTTTCTAATTACCATCTTTTTCAGACACGCACACTTTAATTTAATGCAATAACAGTTAATTCCTGACGTTTGTAAATATTGTGTTCGATTGAGAGTTCATTTTTAACCTTTGGAAATATAATGTCGATTTTCCAAAGGCTAAAAATGAACTTCAAATGAATATAATATTGACAAACGTCAGGAATTCACTGTTAGTGCATTAAATTAAAGTGTACGTGTCCGTGCCATCATAAACCTTTACTAATTTGTCTGTCTTGTCATTCAACAAAAAAAGTCTGATAAATATAAATACTTAAATGAATGAAGAAATGACTTGAACAAATCATAATTTTTAAATTATGTAAGTAAACATAAGAAATTATACAAAGACAGGAGGATTTCAAATGTCCAAGATCACAATCTTGATAGCAAACGCTGCCTGCAGGGAGGCTCAGGACAAAACAATTTGGTGCTGCATCATGGACATGGCCAGGCTCAGCTGAGTCTGCCACTAGAGACAGAGGGAGAGAGATCACGACCTGGGTTTTACTCAACCTTAGGATCATGAATTTATGGCAAATTTCTAAGATAACCAGATAAAATTTAACTTTATTAATTGGATGGTGATAATTGCTATGGTAGGATTACAAAATGTCATGTAATATATGGTTTATATTAGTTTTCGTTTTTACATCAAGTTTTAGTTTTAGTTTTAGTTATAGTTAATAAAAACTGAAACCTCCTAGTTTTAGTTTTAGTTTTTTTAGTTTTCGTTTTAGTTTTAGTTATTTGGTCACTGAGTCTGATACTTAGCCATCGTGAATGTACATCAATTTATTACAAAAAGCAATCATTAGGTTTACAGCAAGGTGTTCAGCATGCATGGTATGCCATGCACACATACATTTTTAGCCTTTTAATAACTGTTAAATTTAGTTTCGACACATTGGAAAATTCTAACAGTTCAAGCTAACGAGCTTCGATGTAAGTCATGTTACCGCACAAACTGCCCACTAAAAAATTAGTAAATGACGTGATTCTAAAGACTAACTGGATGGACGTTTCACAGATCGAGTAATGACTTGCGGTGGTTCTTAATGACTCATCATTGCAAAAGATTTGACGGTAATGAGTTGGGGCTACTGCGTCCGTTGGCAACTTGGGTTATAACTGATGCGTTCAATTAGCACCAATCAGAAACGCTGCGGCCGCTGGGAATGGGAACTTGGGAGCTGGGATGATCACTAGCCCTGGCCGCTGGGTTTATCTCTTAAACGATTGGCATCACTGGTTACCTGTCAGGAAATGTTAGCCTGTCGCCCGAGTGGCCCGACTGTGTCCGGATTAATTACTTCGGGAGGTGGTGGGCTGGTGGAGCTACGTATGTTCGATAAATCATGAAATGATGAAAACCAATAATCGCGATGCTCCTACAGCTATAGGTTTCGTTGGGCGTTTTAGTTTTGGTTTTCGTTATATGTTTTCGTTATTATTAGTTTTGACTGTTTTAGTTTCAGTTATCGTTTTTCGTGGGTTCCGCTAGTTTTAGTTTTTATTTCGTTATCGTTTTTGCATAAATTTTCGTTTTAGTTAACTAAAACCTTAAGTTTTCGTTAACGAAGGTTTTCGTTTTCGTTACCGTTAACGAAAACAACACTACTTGCTACCTCTCATATGCCCTCACAATGGAAGACTGCTATAATCAGACCTGTTGCAAAAACTGATCCTCCTACCTCCATGTCAGACTTTAGACCCATTTCTGTAGTACCTGTGCTTTCCAGACTTGTTGAGCGTTGTCCTTAAATACCTATACCCTCTTCTCTGTGAACCTCCACTTCATCAACAACTTCTTGACCAATTTGCTTTTCAACCCACTGGTTCTACTACATCGGTCCTTATTGCAATTTTACACCAAATCTGCAGTTTATTACTTACTGAACCTTCTGTAACTCTTGTTGTGCTTGATTTTTCTAAAGCTTTTGACTCTGTTCGACATGTCACACTAGCTCAAAAACTTTCTTGACTTAACCTTTTTCCGGACAATATCTATAGTTCTGGATTATTGATTTCCTTGAACAAAGGTCCCATATTACTAGGTTTGCTGGTAAATTATCTTTACTAAGGATAATAAATGCTAGTTTTACTCAAGGATCAGGATTTGGACCTATTGCTTTTATAGTTAATGCCTCTGATCTTCACCCTATTTATGCTCAGAACTTGATGAGTAAATATGCTGATGATACGCACCTCATTATTGGTGCCTCAACGAGACATACTTTACTTCAAGAACTAGATTCTGTTGCTTTGTGGGCATCACAACATAATCTTAAGCTTAATACTAAAAAATCGTGTGAAATAATTTTTACTCGTCGCTCTTCGGGTTTTGTTCTCCCACCTCTTCTACCAGATATCACTCGAGTTACTTCTATGATTATCCTTGGTGTTAATATTACTAATGATTTAAAGTCAACTTCTCATATTAATAATATCATTAGTACATGCTCTGGTTCTTTACAAGCACTTAAGAGTACTTAGACTTCATGGCTTATCTAATGCTTCCTTACATGAAGTTGCTAGAGCTACTACTGTTGCTAGACTTTTGTGTGCTGCCCCGGCTTGGTGGGGATTCGCCTCGTCTGCTGATCGAGCAAAGATTGATCGCCTAATTCGTAAAATGAAGCGGTTGGGATTCCTAGACCAAGATTTTCCATCGATTGACATTCTTGTTAAGCAAGCTGATCAAAGACTATTTCGCTGCATCAAATTCAACCCTTTTCATGTTCTATTTTCACTATTCCCCCCCCCCCCAAAACTGCAATACCATATGATCTTAGGCCTAGACCACTCAACTTTTCACTTCCTACTAAAGATAATAGAAATTTTATTTCTCGTATCTTGTTTGATTGTCAATTTTATTATTCTTTGACATTGTTATTACTTGACTTGTATATGTACCCTAATGCGGTCTGTCATTTGGCTTTTGAATAAACGAAAATATATATATATATATTTTATCTGAGGAAGCCCTCGAGATTCAAAACAATTACCGATCATCATCATAAGTGTAATCACCATCATCATCACTCTTATTGTTGTTATCATCATCATTATCGTCATTATTAAGCCTATAATAATTATTATGATTGTAATACAAACTATGTCGTTATAATTATTTAACAGTCGCGAAGCTGAACCAGTGCAAAATTTCTAGACCAGAGTTACGTCCCTGTTTTCAGCGTTTTCGGGGATTCGGTTTTCCCCTCATAATCATCTGGGTAATTTTAGGAAACAGTGTCCACCATCAGTCTGTCCACAGCAGTATTCTTCCACCCAATAAATATTAAACATTAGTTTATTTTGCATCCATAACTGGGGATAGCTGGCACTCTTCGTTGCCAAAACTTAGCATGGACAGAGCATATGACCTGATTCATGCACAGTTGCACACCTCAACGCACGCACGCAAGAAGCAGAGGTCATTTTCGTTTCTATGGGGCATGCGTGATCATTTGTATATGTCGAAAAACCTTCTACAATCGTCACCTACCCTGCCGATCCGCCAAAAATAAATTTCACGTATTTAGGCATTCCAGCTGGTTCCTTTGGGGCTGCCATAGTTGTTCTTTAAATTCTTTGTTAAAGATTGTCTTCGAAAATCAACGCAAACAACGCTCGAAGCCCTTACGGTTTAACTAATAACCAAATGTAGACTGGCGAATGCCATACTTTTAACCAAGGACTCTATATTAACTTGAGCTCAGAATTCCGCAGTAGGCGGAGTCTCCTCGCTAAAATAGCCAATTAGAGACAAAATTTACTCACCCTTAACCAATGAAAACCGACGTGCAGAGCGTTCAGGAAACATTGTATCTTGTGTTCAATCAATCAAAATAAGTAGGCCTACATGTTACATGCAGTGACAATGGGAGTACCCAAAGGAACGAACTGTTCCGCTAATAGGGCCCCTCTAGTTACAGTAAATCATTACAACCAGCGGAGCAGTTCGTTAAGTGTCGCGTCCATTATTATTTATAGCATTAACAATAAAGACAAAACAAAACCCACCCCATCAACCCCAATAATTGTCAAGCATTGTGTGCAGTGAGTATCAAACCACTTCAGACCAGCTCTAACATATTTTAAGATCAATTCGATCAGTATAATTGTTCCATAAGCAATATAAACACAGTCCACAGATCTCGACCCAGTAGATAACCTCTAACTTAAAAAGTTCAATTGTATAACACACTCAACACATAGGCCTACACTCCTTCTATCATCCTGCTCAAAGCATTAACAACAATTAGGTATGGCTGTTGATCCTACAAAAGCTGTGCATTCCACAATAAGACAGCACATAACCACCAGTGCCGGATTAACTTTTTAGAGGCCTGGCGCAAACAATGCAACAAAACTAAAGTAGGCCCTCTATCCAATCAAATTATCAAAAAAATGGGGGAAAAATTAATTATATAGAAAAACATACTTTAATAATTTATGAACACAAAATGAAGCTGTGATAGGATCATAGGAGATTTTTTAATTTTACTTGTTACAGTTCAACTGTTCAAAAATGTTCGTCGAGTTTAAAAGTCTTTCCTTCGCGCTTTTAAAGTAGAGAAAGAATCAATGATATCTTGAAAGTCAAGATCTGTCAAGATTTCCGACTCAATGTTCAAAAGAGTTAAATTTGCCAATCTGTCCCGGCCCATTGTTGACCTCAAAGATGATTTTATGCGTTTTAAATGACTGAATGATCTTTCTCCACTGCAGTTACTTACAGGCAAAGTTAAGTAAATACGTAGCGCAATACAAACATTTGGAAAGCCGTATTTCAGATTATAGCGGTACATTATATTCAGCATCTTTTGTGGAGTAACTGCTGTACCTGTTTCTGTCGATGGAAGTTGTTTTAAAAAAGAGCGCCATTGTATCCATTCGTTGAAAAGTTTAGATGTTTCATTTATTCGCTCTAGTATGGTGCTCCAAAAAGATGTTAAGAAGGCAGTTTCACGTTTTACCAATTTTTTAACCAAATTTACAGCATCTGTTCTAGTTTCACGTTTCCAACAGATTGATTCTCTGGTTTTAATGGTAGATCTATGGTAGTTTCAGATTTAGGCATATCAATTATATCATTGCTGAAATCAAGGGTGTCTGTTGTTGGCATTAGTGCTGACACTGCTGAGCGGCCTAAGCCTGAACTGCATCCAGCTTCTGACGCTGAGTCGACACCATCTATAAATTGCGGCACTTCTCGTGTTTTTACTGCCAGAAATTTATCAATACTACCACGTTGCTGTTTGCCTACCTCTTCAAGTTCGCGTTTTCTTTGACATTTCTGCCAACCGGACTCAAATTTCTTCATTTTCTTTAGGCCTACTTATTTTATTTGTTTAAAAATTAAAATAAAAAAAGTAATAAGCAGTTACATAAACACTAAATAGTAGATAATAATATTACATGGAACATACACTGTGTCGTCTGTACCGTACGCATATCTATATTTTATTTGGTGATGGGGTCGATCCGCGCATAAATTGATTACGTCATACGTCATCATTACAGTACACAATTAATTAGTACGTCATCATTATAGTAGTAGTACTGTAGAAGGCCTGTTTTTATAATGCCACCAAATTTTATATGCAATGCTTGTTTTAGAAATTAAACATTTTAAATAAGCCGGACTGTGACTTATATAAACAAATTCGATCGGATAATCGGATTTCTCAATGTTTTTTTTAAATTTTTACCCCCGAAGGAAGGCCTGGCGCAAGTGCGCCAGTTGCGCCATAGTTAATCTGGCACTGATAACCACCACCTAACGTTTTAACTAGAAATGGTTTACAATTAAGCATATTAGTACAAAACCGTCTCTTGGCCTCTTAATTAGGCCTAAACTCAACTGACAGCATAGGCGTAGCTACATGGAGGCAAGAGGAGGCATGCCTCCTCTTGGTTTTGTCACAGTATAAATAATTACACAGCACGTCGACTCGCATTCATTCATTCGTAAATTTATATAGCGCCACTTCAAGGGAACTACTCAGGCTCTATAGGCCCTACATAAGTTCTAATGCCAAAACTAGTCAACAGTTAGCATTGCTAACTGTTGACTAGTTTTGGGGTGACGCCATTTTGAAACTGAGCTTTTGAAATATTAGTTTGAAGCTGAAATTAGCGTTAAAAATAATATTGTTAATTCTAATGAAGTCCTCGATGTTGTTGTAACTTTTAACAAATATTTTATGTGAAGGATTCCCGTGTATCAGCGTGTAGTCCTCAATGTTGTCGTAACGTTTAAAAATATTTGATGTGATGGGTTCCGGTGTATCGACGTGTAAAAGCTCATATTCAAAATGGCGATCGGTCACACATTCTGACTGCTGCAGAGGCCGGGAGTCGACGTACTGTGTAATTATTTATAGGCCCTACTATGGTTTTGTGGATTTTAAAATTTTCCACGGGTTATAGCCCTGCGTCCTCTAGTACACCCCAGCAGAGGTGAATTTTGCCTCCTCTTGGTTTGTGTCTTTAGCCCCCGAGAAGAAAGTCTTCGAATGTGTTAATGACTAAAAAAAGGGTCTTCAACTTTTTCGTGACGAAATTTTTGAAATTCTGACAGCGAAATTTAGAAATTCTCAGAAGTTTTTGTGACCGCCCTTCGGACGCTAAAATATTTCCCCTTCACCTCTGAAACAAGATCGCCGCCACTGCATAAGCAGGTCCAGTGCCAGATTAACTATGGCGCAACTGGCGCACTTGCGCCAGGCCTTCCTTCGGGGGTAAAAATTTAAAAAAAACATTGAGAAATCCGATTATCCGATCGAATTTGTTTATATAAGTCACAGTCCGGCTTATTTAAAATGTTTAATTTCTAAAACAAGCATTGCATATAAAATTTGGTGGCATTATAAAAACAGGCCTTCTACAGTACTACTACTATAATGATGACGTACTAATTAATTGTGTACTGTAATGATGACGTATGACGTAATCAATTTATGCGCGGATCGACCCCATCACCAAATAAAATATAGATATGCGTACGGTACAGACGACACAGTGTATGTTCCATGTAATATTATTATCTACTATTTAGTGTTTATGTAACTGCTTATTACTTTTTTTATTTTAATTTTTAAACAAATAAAATAAGTAGGCCTAAAGAAAATGAAGAAATTTGAGTCCGGTTGGCAGAAATGTCAAAGAAAACGCGAACTTGAAGAGGTAGGCAAACAGCAACGTGGTAGTATTGATAAATTTCTGGCAGTAAAAACACGAGAAGTGCCGCAATTTATAGATGGTGTCGACTCAGCGTCAGAAGCTGGATGCAGTTCAGGCTTAGGCCGCTCAGCAGTGTCAGCACTAATGCCAACAACAGACACCCTTGATTTCAGCAATGATATAATTGATATGCCTAAATCTGAAACTACCATAGATCTACCATTAAAACCAGAGAATCAATCTGTTGGAAACGTGAAACTAGAACAGATGCTGTAAATTTGGTTAAAAAATTGGTAAAACGTGAAACTGCCTTCTTAACATCTTTTTGGAGCACCATACTAGAGCGAATAAATGAAACATCTAAACTTTTCAACGAATGGATACAATGGCGCTCTTTTTTAAAACAACTTCCATCGACAGAAACAGGTACAGCAGTTACTCCACAAAAGATGCTGAATATAATGTACCGCTATAATCTGAAATACGGCTTTCCAAATGTTTGTATTGCGCTACGTATTTACTTAACTTTGCCTGTAAGTAACTGCAGTGGAGAAAGATCATTCAGTCATTTAAAACGCATAAAATCATCTTTGAGGTCAACAATGGGCCGGGACAGATTGGCAAATTTAACTCTTTTGAACATTGAGTCGGAAATCTTGACAGATCTTGACTTTCAAGATATCATTGATTCTTTCTCTACTTTAAAAGCGCGAAGGAAAGACTTTTAAACTCGACGAACATTTTTGAACAGTTGAACTGTAACAAGTAAAATTAAAAAATCTCCTATGATCCTATCACAGCTTCATTTTGTGTTCATAAATTATTAAAGTATGTTTTTCTATATAATTAATTTTTCCCCCATTTTTTTGATAATTTGATTGGATAGAGGGCCTACTTTAGTTTTGTTGCATTGTTTGCGCCAGGCCTCTAAAAAGTTAATCCGGCACTGAGCAGGTCACAGTATTGGTTGATTTAACAGTTACAAGGCATTCAATAAATATGCTTTTAATTTATTTTTAAATTGGTACAATGATTGCAGCTGACTTGTTAATTCCAACGGTAGGCCTAAAGTGTTCCAAAACGACGGACCATAAGTTCTAATGCCAAATTGTCTGATCTTGGTGTGTATACTAGATAAATGATATTTATTAGACTTTAGGAACGTACGTGTCTCATGGTCATGTATTTCAAGATTCTTCCTAAACTAGGCCTATCGATCAAAAGCTTTTTGGTAGTAGGCCTAAATGCATGTTGAACTTAAAAGCTTACATAAACAACTCCACCTGTAGCTTGTTATTACATTCAAATGGCAATACCCCCAGGTTTATAAACAACTCTTTTGTGTGAGCTCTGTAGGGAACATTGCATATAATACGTACATGTAGGCCCTATACCCTATAGCGCGCTTCTGCATAGTTGTCAAACAAGCCAATCTGGTATGATATGTTGTAGCCCAAATAAAATTACAATATGTAAGGTAAGGATGAAGTAGTGAATAATACAAAGTTAGGAGTATCTTTTTCGATAGGAAATGCCGAACTCTGGATATTATGCCTAGGCCCTATGTTTTTTGCCAATTAACTTAATTGTGAGAGATATCAACTAGGCCTATGTGTTTCTAACTTATGTTAATTTAAGCAAATTAGGCCTATGTAAGTTAGTGTTAGAATCTCCTTGAATGTCGCAATGACGTACAAATAATAATAATAATAATAATAATAATAATAATAATAATAATAATAATAATAATAATCACTGCGCTGTACAGTGAACATACATATAGTAGAAACGGCAGCCACCCAGGGCGCCTTACATACATGTATTTATTTATTTATTTTCCGGATATTTCTATAGCGCCTCCTCAATAGAAGTACCAGCAGAGTTATTCAAGTTCGCGGGAGACACGGCAACAGATAGAATGCATATAGGATATGTGTAGAGGTGTGGGAAACGGGGGAATGGCCAGAGGATTGGACGAAACCATAACATAAAAATTCCCACAAAGTTAAAGTTAATGAAGACACTTATATGGCCAGTGATGATGTATGGCTGTGAGAGTTGGACAATCAAAAAGAGGGAGGAGGATAGAATAAAGGCATTTGAAATGAAATGCATACGAAAAATCCTTGGAATATCATGGACGGAGAAGAAAACAATTGAATGGGTACTGGAGACGGCGGGGGTGGAAAGGATTGCCTAGAGAAAGAAATTATGCAGGGAACGGTACCGGGAACAAGAGCAAGAGGAAGACCAAGGAAGAAGTGTATGGACAACATTGGCGAAAGGTTGGGATTATCAACAGAGAGGTTGCTGCGAGTAGCCGAAGACAGGAAAGGATGGAGAAGAATCGTCTACAATGCGACCAACCCTCGTATCGAGGACGGTTAAATAAAGAGAGAGAGAGAGAGAGAGAGAGAGAGAGAGAGAGAGAGAGAGAGAGAGAGAGAGAGAGAGAGAGAGAGAGAGAGAGAGAGAGAGAGAGAGAGAGAGAGAGATTTTTCTGCAGTTTGCATTTAAAGTTAATTTGCTTGAATAAAATAAAAGACTCATGTTTTCATTAAAATAGCAAATATTCCGACTTTACAATTTTTTAGAAGTCTTGACCTGATTTCGATTTTTTGGGTCTTGGTCTTGGTCTTGGTCTTGAGGTTCAAGGTCTTGGTCTTGGTCTCGAGGTTCAAAGTCTTGGTCTTGGTCTCGAGGTTCAAGGTCTTGGTCTTGGTCTTGAGGTTCAAGGTCTTGGTCTTGGTCTTGAGGTTTAAGGTCTTGACAACAAGACTGCATCTAAAAGGGAAAAATTATGTTTCTCCTTCAATATCGCCGCTCATCTACCATCGTCTGTCTCACGCTCCTCTATCACCTCTCGGGCTTTCCATTCCAAATTGTCCAAAGTCTCATGACACCTCTTGAACAATTCCTACTCTGACCCAACTGATCTTCCACCTTTCAATATTTCACATACACGATTCCTCCTTAGCAAGCTCCTCTGGCTGCAGCCTCCTTCTCTCGTTGGTCTTCTGGCAGTTGGACTTGGGAGTCTTGGATATTCACTTGGTATCTCTGAAGAGCCCTTCGGAACTTACGCATCGCCCCTTAGCTGCTATCAAATACATTGGCTGAAAGTAGCGCTTTACAGATTTTCGAGCTAGCGTTGACGATCAGAACTACGGTTCCAAGTATCCAATCAGAGCATCGCTGACATTCACTGCCCGCGTCTGACCTCGTTTTCAACTACCCAGGTCACGTGACTGTCACTCGCTTTCACATTGCAACGCGAATTCCATCCGGGCCTCGACTTCATCGCCAACCCGCACGCACGCACACTCGCTCCCCAAACACACGACGCGCTAACACAAACACTGCAATATCTACACCTCGATTCGGGCCAGCCCGTTGGCCCTGCTCCAGCGCTGGGGCCTGCCACCACCACCACTACAGCCGCCTACGGTTAGCATGGCCGAGTTATGCGCAATAAAACTGTAGCAATACGGCGTTCAATATTAAACTAGCAACATTCCGAGAGTGTGTACTAAGCGTACAGTGGTGTACACGCAGTATACGTAGGGCATTCTGCTGTCGAGTTGACTCGATTTCAGGCCGAGCCGAGTTAACGGCTTCAGATGAACGTATAGTCCGCGTCGGCTGTGCTAGCGATGGGATCGTAAATCGTCGAGTAAGGGCTGTTGTAGAAGCGCCGATGTAGTCGTCATTATCATTGTCATCATCACGATTACGCCCGGTGTCGTCGTCGACTGTTGTCGTTGTTCATATCTACATCGCCAGCGGCGCTTTTCAGAAATCTTTGTCGTCATCTTGCTGAATGAGTCGTCATGTTGTCGTCATCATCATCATCGTTATCATCATCATCATTGTTTATAGTACATCTTCGTCATGATTGTCGTCGTCGTCATTACCGGCAGAGTGCATCATCATCGTCATCATCACTGCTGGTGAATTTATATAGCGCCATTCGCAGAACAATCTCAGATAAACTGCGGACATAGTAGTAGTAGTAGTAGTAGTAGTAGTAGTAGTAGTAGTAGTAGTAGTAGTAGTAGTAGTAGTAGTAGTAGTAGTAGTAGTAGTAGTAGTAGTAGTAGTAGTAGTAGTAGTAGTAGTAGTAGTAGTAGTAGTAGTAGTAGTAGTAGTAGTAGTAGTATATAATAATAAGAAGAAGAACAATAGTATGTTAACGGTCTGTCGGAGCCACCCTGCAACTAGATTTCAATTACACTGAATGATGTCCACCGTTCGTGTTAACGCTACGTTTCACACAATGACTGAACCGTGTGAAGTCGGCTTTCGCACTGATTGCCCAGATGATCTTTGACCTCTGAGATCACTGTGAAAACCGACTGAGACAGGTCAGAGCGACACCTTACGACAGATGGACGCAGGTTCAAATCGAGGCTCCTGCCTATTATTCGTCAAGCTGCTAACCATGGCGGAGATGGTCTACGTACAGCAATGGTTTAAACAATGGTATGGTTTAGGTAAGGTATGAAAGGTAGCTGAAGGTAAGCAAAGGTAGTAAGGGTAACTTGAGATAGGTGACGCATGGGCTTTGAGAGAAGTCAGACTGAATTGGGGGAGGGATTTCACCACTGCTGCCTCTTGGAAATGGTAACAAGGCCATTGAATGTATCCGTGTACGGTCTGTTCTACCTTTAGAATACAACCACATTTGATATTGGCCTCCTTCCAAAGCTGAAAAATGCACCAACGACCATACGACAGAACATTGATGGTGTCGAGCAATGGTGCTTGAAGTATATTTGTCCAAGGTCCTTACACAGTGGAGGCTCGAACCCCTACCCTCCGCGTTACAGGCCGAGCGCTCTTGCCGATAAGCTACTGCGCCGGAGAACACGGCTGAAGGCGCTATATAATGAACGTTACCGGCGTTTACATTATCCGACAGCGCAGCGATTCATATGCTATTTTATATAGCGCCTTTCGTCGGTTTGATAGGCGCGATATAAATGTCTAGCTACCAGATTGCAATTAGTTTTATCATGCAATTGATTTGGCCATCATTGACATGTAACGGCAATTGTGATTGAAAAGATGGAATCCTAATCGTCACGATGTGACTGATTGTTGCCAATTACCGACAACCAGAGCCTAGTCTTTTAGTAAGTTTGCTTAGAAGATCGTTCTGTCTTGTCCTTTAAACGTCCTTCAGGTCCTGTCTTACGCTTGGTCTCTAGAGCTGAAAACGAAGTCTTCAGTTTTGACAAAATTAACATACAGTAGGCCCTACAAGTATGTACGTGAGCTACTTGAAAGCGCTACATAGTCTCGATACATACAAATGAATGAATTTATGTGTGTACACACAACGTGTGTGTGGTGCGCGTGTGTCTGTGCGTGTTTATCATTCCGTTTTTCAAGTACCTGAGAAAGGCGCTGCTAGCGGACAACACTTCACTTGTTATGACCTCGCTAAAAAGGTCATTGTACCTGACACTAAGGTAGCCATTTTATTGGCCCAGGCTGAACAAAAGAGTAATTATAATTGTAACTATGTACAAAGGTAATTATAAAGTAATTAAATTTGATGACTGACCGGAACCTTCTGGACAGATACACAATTACACACTTGTTCCGATAACCTGCGTTTAGGAGAAGTGCTTCAACAAACAAGTACTACTGCTAAGAAAACCGTTTGGAATAGACTGTCTAACAAAGACCATCTAATTCTAAGCCATTTTCAGCTTCAAACAAACAGTTATCAAAACCGTTCAAACGATTGTGGCAAACTTGTTAGGAAGTTTCAAACGACCATTTAAACAGTTTACAATTAACTGTTTAAAACGGTCTACTATTAACAGTTCAAAGTTTTTGGCAAACTGTTTAGGATAAATCTTTTCGAAAAAATAATTTGGCATAAACACATTCAAATGGAATGTAGCAAACCACTTAGAATAAACCCAGGGGCGTAACTTTGGTCTAAAAAGTGAGGGGTACCAATTTCTCATATACACGAGGCAAGGCGGAGATTACGATCTCTGGGTAGGCACACTAATAAAATATTGATTGGCATTGTTCAAAAAGTGGGGGTACGGTACCCCCAGTCCAAAAAGTGGGGGGTACGGGTACCCCTCGTACCCCCCACAAATTACGCCTATGAATAAACCAATTTGAATAAACCATCTACAGCATATCATTCAGAAAACATCAAACGTCTTGTTTATCGTTTATTAGTTACGAGTAATAATAATAAACATTACAGACGGCCGAGTGTGTTGCGTAAAGTTTTACAGAAACCTTCCTATAGCGTAAATATCCAGTACAATTTACAGCCGCATAAACTAACGTAACAGTGAGCAACAGCAAAGCGAAAACCAAGTGCCCTGAAAATTGGACATGGCGCTACAGAAGTTGATGGAGCACAACTGTATTACATGTGTGTATGTAACAATGTAGACAATGACATAGCACCATCTCAGAGTACTTCAATTTCATTCCTCTATGGAAATCATAATTTAACTGTCTGACTTTGCAATTACAAGGCGCTGTGCACGATTATCAACTACCAAGTGGTTCAAAACAACTGCACCAACCAATTCCAAGTTTTTCTTTCATTTATATAGCGCCTCTACCGACTTCCTCATAATGCTCCTACATACGAAAGTCCTAAGACATGCAATCAGAAACGTTCTGGAAAATAATTAATTCTAGATACTTAAAATCGCTGACCCTTAGCTGGTAAACGAAGCCACAGAATTCCAGTGTAAGAGTACCTCGCATGGTAAGGTAATCGGTTTTGTCAATTTTTCACAGGTACATCTCCTGAGCAGCAGTTTCAACATTAACTTTCCATTACTTAGTGATGACCAGAAAGCCAAGTGTTTCCAGCTTGATGGACAGGCATCAAACAGTGAACCTAGAAGGGACAACAGGGTATCTATCTATTAAACACGTTTTCCTCAGTCTTGGGGATTAGCACACATGATGCTAGTTCAATAATTGGACAGCCTTTCCTTACTGACTAAGCAGCTCGTCAGACAACTCTATTTCTGCAAGCTGCACCAGGATTCAAACTCAGACACTGAGGTGAGAGATAGACACAATCAGCCACAAGAGAACTTGTTCAACACAGGCAGTATATTATTTCCCTACAGACAAGCTCAAGCATTTAACATAACTATGCATTTATATAGCGCCTTTCAGTCATGCCACCTCAAAAGCGCCTTCAGCAAATTAAATGGAAAACACCTGGAAAGAGTCATCGCAGCACACCAAGCGTCACACAGAACGCTTGCTAAGCACTTCATTATACTATAGTACTCTAGCACTACAGTATTTTCCCATGAACGGTTTCACTCTTAAAGTCCAGAATCTGTGCATAGTTCAACCGTTGTTAAGCTGTGTAACAACGAAACCAGTTACATGTAATCTTCAATGGAAGGTGCATTTTCAGACGTTAATGCAGACAAAATTAACAAAACACGATATATATATATTAGATAATTTGCATAGCGCCCCATGACGCAAGGCGCAAACGCAACTACAACACCCCATATAACATTTGCATCACTTCAAACGCCCAACACCCGACGTTAGGGGTATATGTGTTTTCAATAAACAGTTCAGCTAAGCGAGTATGTAGGAACGTAATTTCAGGTTAAACACTCGTACAGCTTCATTTTTGGACAGCCGAAGCACCTGCAACATGCAACTCATTTCAATGATGCAGACTTCACTCACCACACATTTCTAGCTCATCATCTAAACTCATCAGGGCCCAATTCACAAATGTCACCAAGGGCTAAATTTCTCCAAAAAGTTGACCAATATATTAAAGTCAAATATCATATGTGTACACTTGAACACTTCACAGTGTTCCAATATACTTATAAAATTAACCAGCATTGTGAAGTACCATTTGCAAGAAAATTTTGACCTGAAACAACTAAAAATGGATTAATTTCTCAAAAAAGTGACTAAAACATTATGAAGTCAAACTTGGGATCTGATTTTTACCTAACACTTAATTCTGCCCAATCTTCTAAACAAGTCCAAAAGAGAAAGTTGCAAACAAGCATTGGCTTGTCTTCAACTTCACTTCGCATCCTTATTGAACTTGAAATGACTTAATCTATTGAAGCAATGTTTTAATTACATTTTTAGCAGTCATTAACTTCGTAAACAAGCAAGGCAATCCCCACAGTCAATGCAAGATTTAACCCAATTAAAAAAATTATCATAATTATTACTTTACCATTATTATTAAATCATGAGCTGGACAATGAAATCAGATTGTGAACTGAGGACTAAGGGTTCATGAATACACGATCATTGGTTTGAATATTAGCAAAATTAGGATTCAGAATAAACAAATTTTGACTGAATTCACTATTAAAACATTCTGCAAATAAATTTGTTAGAATCAGGCCCTGAACAAAATCATCCTCAAAGTCCTCAGCTCCAACGCCATCTGCACAGTTTTGTTTCCTTTCTACTTTTGACATCACAGCTACCCCAGCAGCAATTCACAACTTCATTCACCTAAACCTTTCATCGTCACAACTTTACAACTTGTTCTGTCGCCACAGCGTCCTATGCCCAGGCAAAGGCAACAAGCTCTTCATCTGCAGATACGGCAGCGCTGCTAGAATTCTCCGTCACGCGCAGCAACCTCCTTCGGATCTCAGAACTAACATCAGCTGAAGAAACAAGGTCGCCAAACGTGATGGAAGCTCCTCAACAAAACTGCTGAGCCGTACGTCCGTGCGTGCCTTTCAGGATTAATGTTGCATAATTGTTGTTTAAGTTTAAAAACATGGCGGCGGCCAACACATTATTTGTACACGTCTCTTCCTTCTCTCACGTCGTGTCCAATTACTCTCCGGACAAAAAATTACGTACATACACACTGCAGCAACAGTAGTCGACCGTGGACGCCAAGCAAACCGATTTTTCTTCTTGTCTAGATACAGTTTGCTAAACTTAACGCTATGTCGTCTAGTTCCCTGCTACCAGATCAGTAGTTCTGGTAATTGGGATTCGCAAAGCCCCAGACGGGTGGAGCAAACCGCTGGTGGCTCTGAAAGTACTGCGATATCATCATCTCTGTCGGAAGTGCGCTCACCTCTCCCTGGCTGTAGCGGTTCCCACCGGCATTAGCGTTGGCATTGCCTGGCGACAACAGCATCGCATTGCCCATGCGCGACTGAGGTCCACCCTCTCCCGTCGACCCACCGGCCGCCCCGCCAGCAGCGCCCGCTGCCGAGCTGGGACCCGACGACGTCGGGATGTACCTCATCGAGACGCCGGGGCTGTTCATGCCAAAGGCACCTTCGTTGGCGTGGTCGACGGGAAACGACTGTGGAGTGGCAGCCGTCGTTGCTGGACTGATTCCAGATGGGTTGATGTCGCCGAGGTGGTGTGCCGCCGGGGGATGTGGGTGATTCCTTGCAAGGCTCTGGTAGAGCAGCTGCATTGGCTGTGGTGGGAGCAGAAGCCTCCCACGGTCCCATGACAACTTGATGTCGTCGGGAGAGCCATCACCAGGGCCACGCTGTGCATGGACCGGAAACTGCTTCATATCTACTTGGCCATCATCGTTTGGCCGGCCGGACTCGACTCCAGGCATTCTCAGATCGCGGACACCAAAGCTGGCTGCGACGTCAAGCAGGTTTCCTCCTAGCGCTTCCTTTGGGACCTGGTCAAGCCCTGAGTCCTCTCCCGGTGTTTGAGGCTTCTTTTTCTTTTTCTTGCTCTTTGATTTTGGCTTCGACTCGACGCGCTCAACGGCTGACATAGCCTGTCGCAAGCTTTCCAAGGTCGGTGACTCTCCAGGCAGTGCTAACGCCAAGATTTCAGCACCGTCAGCACCATGCTTCCGCTTGATATGGCGCCGGATGCCGTCGAGGCGTTTCGTTGTGTGTGAGCACGCCGAGCAGCCGTACGGTTTGTTGTCGGTGTGGACGAGCAGGTGGCGCTTGAGGTGCTCGGTTCGGCCGAGCCGGCGGTCGCAGACAGGGCATTTGTATGGCTTAATGTCGTTGTGGATGACCTGGTGTCGCTTCAGTTTGCTCTGACTGTAGAACGTTCGGTTGCAAATGTCGCAGGCGAACGGTCGGAATTCGATGTGCGTCTGTAGGTGGCGCTGCAGTGTGTTCCAGTGCTGGCACGACATATTACAGACGAGGCAAGACGCACCGAGCGACCCCTTCTGGTGGTTGTGGAACTCCTGGATGTGCGCGAGGCACAGCTTCCGGTATGAGTCGAACTTGTCAGGGTCGGAAGCGGCCGCCTGTGGCAGGAATGACTTGATGATTCCCTTCGGATTTGCGAGCAACTTTGTGTCGTCTGGGATGCCCGAGTCCTGCTGGTTGCTGAACTTGCTCAATGCATCGTGTATCAAAACCCTTGGATCATTCTTGTCCAAACCCTCCAGGTACGGAGATGAGCGCTTCATCCCCATCTCACCGGGGCCGTTGTCTGCACCGGACGATCCAGCTGCCTCCTTCCCGTGCGAGATATGATTCATTGTGAACTCGCCGACCCCAGGTATCTGGAATTCGGCTGAGGATGAGCTCACCTGGCTCGCTGCGAGGCATTCGGCTTTTGTGTCAGACATGTACTGCATCTGGCTGCTTCCAAGGACGTTGGCTGGGGACCCGTTTTGGCCTGAAACTCCACTCGGATGGGAGCCGGACATCCCGAAACAAAAACGCAACAACTTTACGCTATATAAACGTCAGCAAATGAGTCAAGCGCTCGATCATCAGTACAGCCTTCGGATGACACTTCCTTTTTGCGAGCACGTGAAACAGACCACTTTGGATGTCACAAACTGGCTTCCTGGATGGGCTGAAAAAACATCAAAAGAAAACAAGAATGAGAAACTGTTCAACACAAAATTTTTTTAAATTTATAACATTTCTAAACTTTTTATCAAGAATTCTATGTTGGCACTGACTGAAATCAACAGAAATTGAAAGAGAACATTTTTGGCAATTATTTTCATGACTCCTAGATTATCAGGAGCAACAGGGAATTTTGTAAATGTAAGAAAGGGAGTGGATCAGAAGAGGTGCAGAAATGTAAGGAAACCTGGGAAAGAGAGGTATTTGGGGAGATTAGGGAGGAAAGATTGGAGCAACCCGTCCTTTGGAAGGGTGAATATTATTTTGGACGGGCATAAATTGTGCAAGATTCTCCTCCACCACCATCTAGCTTCTTCTCTATAGCCACTGCGAGCGTTCAGATGAGTTCTGTAAGGAGCAGGGGATGATATTAGGCTCTGTAAACAGCATAGGGGCACTGCAGTCAGACTCGTATGGCAGACACACTTCGGGCGGTTGGGACTTCATACGTTTATGGATTCGGGCGGTCATGACTTCAAAATCTTTTGGACAGACAACTCTGTATTTCTGGCTAAAGGCCTGGTGGTGAGGCAGGGTGAAGTCAGAGTGAGGTATAGAAACAGAAAGTAAAAGGAAATTTGTAAATGTTAGAGAGGAATTAGCGGAAGGAAAAGCCAAACAAAGGATAACAGCGGAAAGATTGAGAAGATGTACGAATGCTTGTGGAGAGAACACATATTGGGGAAAGAGACAAGTAGAGGGAGAAACAGATAGAAAAATACGATTTGAAAATGGTGGGAACCAGAGAAGTCAGGCAAAGGGAGGAAAGATTGCGGTTGGAAATATGACAGACAGAGGAGACTAGGACGGGAGAATTTGTGGAAAGCAAGGGGCCAGTGCAAAACAATAGGGTATTTTCCCATTTGGACATTTTGCTGAACTAGTGTGCCAATATAACATAATGACATAGCAAACAAATATCTGCCTCCCTGTATATGCAATCTCAATCAACCGAGCAGCTGCAATTTTCCAAGACCTGCCATGACCTGTAAGTGTTAGAACTGTTCAACACATTATTGCGCAAATGCGATTACCAGCATCAGGGGCAGAGACAAGTGACCAGAACTGGAATCCATGAAGAAATACATCTTCAAATGGAGACAGTCTGAACTAGGAAAAGAATCATGGGTATGAGCAAAAACATCATGCATATTCAGAGGGAGATGCACTGAATCAGGATCACAGAAAGACCAATGAGCAGGAATTTGAATTCTATCTTCAGAGGAGATGAATTAAATAGGAGATATTCAGAACCAGAGTATTATGGAATGACTTCTGGCCAGGAGAGAAATGTATGAAGGAAACATATCTGCAATGGGAGATTGCAAAAGTAATCAGATTTATTTAGTGTCTCTTCAAGAGAAACTCATCAAAGGCGATTCAGCTGGTTTGAGCCAATGAAGAAGGAAGGACACCTTACCTTAAATAGGTCACCAATCTATCTATAGGTCACTGTGACAGTAGGCCAAGAGAAAAATGTATGAGAATACATCTCAAATGGGAGATAGTACGAACCAGAGGAAGGGAAGCCCTCTTCGCAAAGTAGGCCCTATGAGGATATTGTCCTACGGTTTCAGTGGCTCTTAAACATGAACCCCATGTTGTCTACCATGGTTTTGGTGTTTAAATAGAGGAATTCTCTGACTTCGGATTTCAGAAAAGGTCTCGTCTGATGCTGGGGGTTTCAAAACGATTTATCTTCTTTTGGGATTGATAAAATGGTTTTACATGGTTCAAAAGTTTATTACAGGGTCTTATTTGGTTTAAAAGTTGATAATGGGTCTTATCTAAGCAGCATCGTGCTTTCTCTGTGGTTCCTCCATTTGGAATCATCTACCATTGCAGATACACTTGCTGCCTAAGAATAGTTTGCTTATGTTTAACAAGTTCCTGAAAAGTCCAGTTTATACTGCCATGGTTGGGCTGGGCGCGCTTCTGAGTAGGTACCTTGAGGTGGCAGTATAGTAAATTTTCAAAATGAACGAATGAATGAATCTAGTTTAAAAGTTGATTAGATGGCAGTTTTTGGATTGATAAAAGTTCGCAAATAAATAAGCAGAAACAACCTGTTATCAAACAATAGCCGAGGGGTTGTTAACCCATGACTAATTACACGTGGTTATTCAAAAATTGCAAAGAAACTCAGCACGCAACTGCGAATAATTGCCAATTATCAAAGCATCCTGTGCTACTGCAAACAACACTAATTACCACACAGACTTTAACAGAACACAGTCTGGTAGGACAGAACTGTCACAGTAACCTACAGCTATAATGGTGACCTTCTATTCACCCCACTCCACATCCCTAAAGGTAAGATGCTTCTGTCTTCAATCAGGACCTGTCAAAGAGAAAGCAATTCATCTTGCCTAATGTGATGATAGGGTCTTCAATCCAAGTGGACAATCTTATAATTGGCCATGACTGAGAATACTGCAAAGTTGTTACAACAAGCGCCGGGCTTAGAACCTCGACTATCGAAATCAAGTTTGCTTTACTTTGCAAATCGTCACTTCGGTTGCGTCTTTAGTGACCACATCATAGTTATGATCGCAGTTAAGCAAAAAATGCTTCAGAAATGAAACAATGCATCCAATCCCTTTTGTGGTCACGCAAGCATAAAATGGCGATTTGGGACAAAATCTTTGCCCAAAGGAGCTCAAGAACGAGGGCCGTCCCGTCTTTTAGTTGTAATGATTAGCAAATGTAAAAAAACGCTTAAAATATGTAAACGTTAACAATAACAGACGCATTAAATCTAATTTAATAATATTTTGGTCGATCGGCGACAAAAATCGACAATCAGGATGTACTTTTGAGCAAATTAGGGCAAAATTTCTAGCGAAATTGTCACGATCAAACATGGCGGACGCCTTCGACATAAAAAGGCGCAGAACGGAACAACCGCGCAACGCTGAAAACACGCTTCGATCGACAAAATTAGGGCAATTATCGTTCAGGTTTCACACGATAAATTAATCACATTTTTAACAGATCACCGTCAGGAGCAGAATTTCGTCGCAAACTTACACAAAAAGCAGAAATAAAGCAACAAAATAATATATGTGAGAAAACAAAATGGTCGCCAACAGAAGGTCACGGTCTTAGCATTTTCGCCTAAGTAAGTAAGTAAGTCCAATGACGCACAGCTTCAATCCGATTTTTACACAAATCTTGCATAATTATCGTTTAACAAGCAGTCAAACATTTTAATCGCGCGCAATAAGCACTAACACTATACTTTCGCTTTAGCAAATATGTGCTAAAGTAGATAACCAATAACTGAATTTTAAATGTATCTTGATAATAATGTTGAGCTTTTCAGAAGATTGAAGGAAACAATTGTAAAACTCTATTTTCTGGAGTCAAGACAATTTTGATATCTACTAGGCCTATCAACTTAAACCTGGTAACAATTTCCTAGATTTAAAAAATACTTGTGTAATTCGTCTACTAGGGCCTAGGCCTAATATGAACTCCAAATACGCGACTTTACTTTTACTGTTTTACAAATTCATTTTTATATTTTAAAATAATATTATGAACTTAAAGTTTGGTTTGGCATACTTACAAATTTAACTTCACCAGTAAAATCAATGTCGCCGTAAGGCCCCAGTTTTGAATGGGGGCGTTTGAAGTTCTGCACCATGATCACTAAAGCTATAGGCTGGAACAAGCGTTAAGCTCATGTTACAACTTCCCGATGACTTGAATCCCCTGGATTTATATAGCGCCATACAACCGAATAATTGTTGGTTTGGCTTATCTAATATCTAAAGTGCTTATAAGCTATTCTAGGCTTATCTAATATCGAAAGTGTTTATAAGCTATTCTACGTTATAACTTGCTCACGGTTCGATGCCTCAATACAGGAGGCTCGAATTTGTAAAGTCCACGCAAATTGGGTAGATTGTAGAACTGCCAAATATATATAGGCATACACGGAGTTTTAAGTAACATATTATTATATCGCACACGCGTTTCACTGATCTAGGCAAACGCTCATGCATCCTGTATTCAGTCTGCTAATATTTTCATGTGATGCAAGCTGGCCTAAGCAAATTGCGCCTAAGGCCTTTTATTGATACACAGATACTGCATAGAAAACTTGTTCGTAACCAGGTTGCGATTTAGTGAGGAGGGGGATGTTAAGAATTTCCCCCATCACTAATTCAGACCGTTCCTCTGCTGGACTGCAGTTCAACTTCCAAAGGGCAAAGACAGATCTCCCCGAGGTGTAAACTGCGTGTTGCAGAAGGCAGGGTCGTGAAGTTAGACTTGAATGTCTTTGTATGATCATCGAAAACTTCGAATCGTAATCTCACGATTTCTACATCGCCCAAAGAAATGTACAGCTGCAGGAACAAGCTAATTCGAAGGCGCTCAGTCAAAATAAAATCGATATGCAGGTAACGTCGGGTTTGCTTGCAGGTCGAGATGAGGGCAAGAGGAGATATCACGATGACCTTTGTGGAAAAGGAGTGCCTTCAGTTTTGACTCAAGGGCATGAGAGGGGGAGGTTGAAATTCTTACATGTCCAATTGTTCAGACTTGAATATCTTACGTACCTAAAACTGGTATACGTGCTAAATTGTAGTGGGTGTACTCTATCTACTTGAGCGTGGTTGGGCTGGGAGTGCTCCCGAGTAGGCAATCTTGAAGGGGTGCTATATAAAACTACTTTAATTCACTACAATTCAGGTAGATAGAGTACACCCACTACAACTTAGCATGTACACCAGTTTTAGGTACGTAAGATATTCTAATAATCAAATGTACTCTGTGTCAATTCTGAGGTTCACACGTTGAAAATATTCGGATCAATGCAGAGGAAGATACACCGAGAGCTGTGCTGGTACGGTAACTTAACCCCCACAGTCATTTTTTGTGAATTAACTGGAGGGGTTGAAAAATGAACCCACCCAATCCCAACAATTCAATCCCTGCTCCGAGGTTGAAAAAGGTGTAGTATTTGTAGGATTGGTCAGGTAATTGCTGTAATTTTTGTGGAAGTTTATACAAGTGTCAACAGTTCTCTAAAGGTCGTAAGGAAATATAATATATAAAAAATTGTAAAAATTACTTAAGAGTTGCAAAAAGAGTCTACTAAATGCCAGAAATGTTTCAAGTACTTATAGGTCTTTAGTACAACTACGAGTACTTAGGTCTCACGTACGAGTACCAGTACTTATGTCTGAAGTACAAGTAAGCCTACTTAGGTTATACAGTAATACAAGTTCACATAGCTCTTGCAAGAACAAAGAGACAATATTTATTTCTTGAACAAAGTAATGGTGTATACTGTATTGCCACAGGCACTCATTTACAATTGCTTTTGAGAAATTCTGATCAAGATGTGGTCCATCTAAACACCAGTATCCACAAACGAACTGCCAAAATGTCCAGACCGTAAGAGTTAATGGTGGGAAGATCGAACAGCAAGACTGAGAATGGCCGCCCAACATCACTTGCAAAGTTAAAAAATATTTGCTGCCTCTCGGAGTTATCAACAGTGACACACCGATTCTTACATAGTACTTTTCTATTTGTCATGCAGCTGACATCAGCTTGAAGAAAGCAGTTTTGGAATAACTTTTAACTTGTAATAACTTCCAAAGCACCACTAAAACAACAGTCATGGATTACGAGTTCTGATTGCCATGTCACTCTGACCATCTTGGACTGACGTCTTGGACATTATGATAACGGCGCCATAGAAGTCACTAGATTTACACCGACCGATTGGTTACAGAGGATGCAAGGCCTCAGCCAATTCAGTGGGAAATTCTCTTCTACACCACCAGAAAAATTGCACCCAAGAAGATTCCAAAATTGTTGCCACAGCATGAGTGAAATATCCAACATTAGCTGCATTAAACTCAGTGGCCATGTAACAACTTAAACGCTATCTTTATAACAACAGTCAGTGTGGAAATTGTAGAAAAAAGACTGGGGGATTGAACATTTTGTCTGTATTTTACAAACTGATGTCAACGAAATTTGAAAGCAGCTGATTTCAATGCTAGCAGTTTTGCAAGTCAGACTCAAATCAAAATCAATTCCTTTGTTGAGAAAATTCTAAATGCATATATGATACACCATGGAAATTCTTCTCTTTGTCAGAGACTCAGAGTCAAATAATGCTAAATCACACTAGCACAACCGAGGGTTTGGAAACGACCACCCTGCAGAGTGCAATGAAGACTTAACTGGGGGATCCTAAGAAAGACGGGGGGCATTGAACCAACAATTCCCAACGTGACAACAGTTAAGGTATTATTATTATTAACTTTGATCGTGCCGTAGTCTAATCCACAAGGCATCAACCGATGGCACATGAAAGCTAAACTGTAACCAGGTTAACATCCAGAAGATCAGTCCATTGAGAGAGAGAGAGACAACCTATTGTAAATAATATTTCCGCAACAGACACGTTTTAAGTTGAGCCTGAAATGGCACCCAAGCGACTAAGCAGATACAGCACAGGTTCCCAACCTGGGGTGCAAGATGGCATTTCAGGAGATGTGACAAAGAAGGGAAAGCATTGTACTGTATGTATGTAGAAACTATCTTTTAACAATTTCTATTTGCATTTTATGCACCGAGTTAAAAGCTTAAGTTTTGAGTTCAAATCGTTCACCCGCAGTTCTTCACAAGCGTATGTGGTTAAAAAAATAGAAATTTGAAATATTCATGTTCAAATATGATATCACAAGGGGTGCAGGGCATAGAAAAGGTTGGGAAAGGAATTAAAAAATTTAGGTCCATCAACAGAAAAATCTCATTCACCCAGCGCAGGTATTGGTCATTGATCTCTGCTACCCTTGATTGGCATGAGCACAAACAATCAAAGTTCAACAGTTGTCCAAACCAAAAGTTTGAGAACAGATATTTAATTGAAATAAGCAACCTAAGGATGTTTTCTTACACAACACTTGAACTTCAAGACATTTAAAGTCTAAAATTGTCTTGTCAGCTACACTCAGTCTTCAATAGGTGGCAAATTACAATGCAAATAAGTTTAGCTAGTTTGGAATACGTCATCGAGTACGCTCGTGGGATATGTGACTTCCTCATGACGAGCTTCACGTGACTTTTTCGCATCGACGCGGTCCAAATAACGCATTTTCTTCGTCTTCGTCATAAGGCTTCGTACCTATAATTCAAGCAAATAAACATATAAAATAAACGAATAATAACACATGAATACTTACAATTTACACAAACATAATAAATGAATAAACACCATATAAATAACAGGAAACAAATAAGCACAATAAACAAACAAAATTAATAAACAAATAATGTCAAGTAATAACCGTGTTCGGCGTCACATATTTTGTGTTTTTGTAGAGTGTCTCTCCACAGAAACTGCCGCTGAAAATTCGGATTGGATTCAAAACCATTCTTGGCCCTGTAAAAAACATGAACAGCATGGTGAATTTATTGTGCCAAACATTCCTCATCTCATAAAAGAAACAATTTAAGAAACTTACCCAACAAAACCTTTGAGAAGTTGTAAGCTGTTCCCAAAATAACGTGAGGCAAAGCAAAAGAGGTGATCTCATCTAATCTAGAGGTCTCTACAGAGCTATGACTGTACCACACAAGAGGAAACTTCCATCCTTCAACACTGGTTGGCTTGTTAAGTCAATTGAAAATTACTTCCATAATTAGTAACCACCATGGGAAAAAATCAACTTACATACAATTCTAGCATCTAACCATTTGACCACTTACCTATTTCCACCAGTTCACCACTCTCGTCTATGATCTCGTAATTTCGATACCAGATCTTGCCATCAGCAATCGAGAACTGTGCCACTCGATCAATAAATGGCTGACTCTTTGGATGGTTGTGTGGTGTGCTAAAGATCTGGACAATTACAAACAATATCTACTCATTAGCCAGGAAATTTACACAGTAAGGGAAATAACTTACTTATAGCACAGTTTTGTTCCCAAACGAAGTAGACCAATAATGCTTATTAATTAGTTTAATCTAAACAGAGTAATCCATTTTAAGCTTGGATTATAATTGTTTTAAATTGTCTGGGACTTGGATGCTGGCAGAGAAACTTAGACTACAAATCTTTAACATCTACTTTATTATGCATAAAACGGAAACCAAACCTAGCTGCTGCCATCTGGCTACCAACTGAAGACACTGAAAATGAGTAAGCAATAAACAGGAATATGCCTGCAAGGACTTTTATTCTCCTCAAAACATTCTAAAAATTCCCTTTAACACTTTCACAACAAGTGTGCACTGACCTGTAGGGAAAACTAATCCCTCTCATCGTTAAAAGGTTACAGTTGCTGCAGAAAAGTTGCAGCAGCACCCAACAGGTGACACGATGTATATATATATATATATATATATATATATATATATATATATATATATATTTTTTGCTGAAAACTGAACAGTTAGTGTTTGCTATATTCTGGTGACTTTTGGATTTGCACTCAACCAGTCAATCAACAATTTAACTTCAAAAGCCACTCTGACACAGGATTTGTTGTTTAAAGCAGTGGATAATTACAGATTTGCGGTCTTAGTTCGCCTATCAATATCCAGCTACCAGACAATTTGTGCCTGCTATCACGATGATACTTTGATTTGCAGTGTACAGATGGAAATCAGCACGCTCTCACCCAATTAACTTCAATAGCACAACATTCTGACATGAGACTTAAGACAGTCCTGTCCACCAGTGATATTTTCGTGAATAAGAAGTAGAATAAGAATAATAATTATTTGATTTTCGTGCAGTAGAAGTAGAAGTAGAATAAAAATTATTTTAAGAACGAGAATAGAATAAGAAGTGAAATTAAGACCTTTAGAAGTGAATAAGAATAAGAAGTATAATTATTTTTAGAACGAAAATTAAGAAACTTTTGTCTATTGGCCCTAAATTACTACGCCACAAAAATATGTTAAAATGCACATTGAACCTCCACGCGCGACGTGAATTTCGTACCCACTCTCGTTAACTCTAGTTTTTCGTGCGATATTTAAAAACTTTCTGTTTTGTCATTGTTCACAAGCTGAGAAAAGTTTCGTTCCTATATGCCAGTGTTTCCCAAAGTGGGTTCCGCGGAACCCTAGGGTTCCGTGAGGGAAAGACAAGGGTTCCGTGAAGCAACTGGATAAGTGTTTTTTGAATGTGTTGTTACAATAGGCCTAATTATAGCCTAAATCAGACTACGAGGTTTAGACGAGGGTTCCGTGGAGAAATTTCATGTAAAAATCTAATTTTTATTGATTAAAACTGAACACACCTCGATCACTGCTTAAAAATATTGTACCAGTATATGTTGCGTTTAGGTCGGGGTTCCGTCAAAAAATCTTCAAGTCGAAAGGGTTCCGTAGCCAAAAAAGATTGGGAAACGCTGCTATATGCAGTGAGTTTCTTAAAACTTTTCGCTGGCCGCAAAAGGGAATGTGCGGTGTGGGATTTCTTTAGTTACCAACCAGACATCGGAAAAAACGGCAATTTCCGATGTTTAATGGTAATGGAACTTGAAAAATATTTGCAGGACGTTAAGCAGCAGGGAGCAGTTCATAATTCATTGAATTCTGGCACTGTAGAATGCAATTTACCCCAACATGGGTGGCGATCTCAGGGATCGAGGGGACAAGACCCCAACCTTTAAGAGTGGGGACACACCATACAGTTGTCTTCCCAAATTTTGAAGAAACACCAACAAAACATTAGAAAAAATTTTCTCGCGTAAGTAACTATTTTTTGACCAGATCAGTTCAAAAGTGTTCCTTGTCCCCCACCTGTTACACGAGATCGCCGCCGGTGTACCCCCAAAATCTCCCCATTAGGTGAAGTTTCTGATTTGAGCACCGGCATCACAGGCCTATGTAGAGCGAATTTTTGCAGTATTTGTCCTCTGGCTGTAGAAATAGGATGAGGCAATCTTTAGACATGCGAGCTTTTCACAAATAAGAACTCTAAAAACTTTAATTGGTAACACGTTGTGGACTGATGCAATAAGCTGCATGTCTGTAAAATCGTTTTTGGATTACAACAAGAGCTTAGTACATTGTTGAAACATGTGAACAAAACCACACAAGTACAATTAGGGGCCTATGTGGAAATCAGAACTAAACATAGAAGTTAAAATTATTTGAAAAGTATACGAAAAATAAAATTGCCTTAACTGAAGTGAATAAGAACTAGTTCAAGTAAAATTATTTGAGAACTAGAAGTAGAAGGAGAAGTAAAATTACTGTAACAGAAGTGAATAAGAACTAGAAGTAAAATTATTTGAGAACTAGAAGTAGAAGGAGAAGTAAAATTGCCTTAACAGAAGTGAATAAGAACTAGAAGTAAAATTAATCTAAGAAGTAAAATATCACTGCTGTCCACTGCCTCGCAAGCAGAAATTTAATTAATTTAATTTCAATGACCATCAGGACCTCTTGAACAGGAAGGCAACAGTAAACATCTGATCAGAAGTACTTAAAAATATGACATAAACTCTGTTGTAAGCAAGGCTGTTGTGGTAAAATTAGAGGTAAGTACACGCTACCGGTTAGTTTTCATAAACAAATTAGAGGTAAGTATACGCTACCGGTTAGTTTTCATAAACAAATTAGAGGCGAGTACAAATATTTTGTGAGGGGAGTATACGGTCTTTAGAGGCGAGTACACACTGTATACTGGCGTATACCCTCGACTACAGCCCTGGTTGTTAGCATGAAATTTTGTCAGTTTCCTGGACCTTTCTGTGGTTCACAAGAAAAGACTTTGCCATCCATATTGTAGACTGCAGTCCGATACTCGAGCAATGCTGCACTAAGACTGTCATAAAAAATCCACTAGTATTGCATACAGCTATGATTAATTTAAATTAATTATTAATAGCATAACCAGGTAATCACAAACCTGAATCAACATTTCCTTAAGGACCATCCAGTGTGGTTCTTTATCAAATTCCTACAACAACATCAAAATTTTAATATTCAAACAATTCCTCCAAACATCCAACAGCATTTAATCAAACCTTAAGCATCGTTAAGTTTGATTAAAAGACCCTGAACTTTTTTTACAGACATCTTTCTCTTCTGAAGTAACTGATATCAACTTGTACAATTAAAGTGCCAATTAGTGAGTGCAATTAAGTTCAACTAATCTAATTGCAATTAATTCAACAAATCTAATGACTTCTGTAGTGCTGTAAACATGCATAAGGTACAAATAATGCTTCCAGTGAAAACGTAGTTCACAATCCATTAGACATAAACCAGAAGTGAAGCAACGGAGGGTAAGTGAGCTGGAACAGATGATTTTTAAGTGTAATTCAGAACGACATTAGAGAGATGACAGAACGCATGAAAATGGGCAAGGAATTTGCTTAATATATAACTAAAAGCTTGAGAGTAATTAAAATCTCAATTATTGTGACTTTAGTGAAATTAAAATCTCGGCATGTAATTAACATATCGCTTAACATGTACTAAAATCTCGATCAAGGCAATTGCATAAATATTCACAATTAATTTTGACAGGTCACGTTACCTTGTTAAAGGAGAGCAAAGGTCGTGACCCCCTCAGACAGTTTCCAGTCATCTTCAGTTCATGCATTGTATGAACTACACAGAACAGAAATATATAAACAATAAATACATATAACAACTATGTCATAGTAAAGTAATAAGCAACAAAGAACAGCAAAAATTAAATAATAATGATAATATTAAAAGTAATAACAATAAATTGATCATTGTTACTCACTGGATTTGTCAATAATACTAAGCAATAAATAAAAATAATAAAAGTTAATAATAATGAAACAATTAACAAACAAGAAAATTAGCATAGTACTTAGAGGAATAACATCAGTACTGTGCACATTAAACATTTTCGCAATAATAATAAATAATGTAAAATCATCTTCATCACTGCAGTCATCATCATCAATGCCATTAAATAACAACAATGAAAAACCTCTATAATGATAATAATAATAATAATAATAATAATAATAATAATGGCAGCTCCAGAAGTGCTCTGGCCGAATTCACTCTCCAAAAATGCCACATCAAGGAAAATGACAGATGTGGCCATCAGAGCTGCCAGTACACCAAAACCACTAAACCATGACGACCACCAATAACAACACCTCCATCAATCAATGCCAACCCCATAATCCCACCACCATGACATCAATGCCAAAATCAAAATGAAATGACTCACCGTTTTCAATCAGAAACTTGGCTGATGGTCCATTGGGTGTATTTGCCAACCTAGACACAACAATCCAACAATACTAGACATTACCACAGTTACAAATAGTATGATGGTTATACACCTGTGTAGAAGCTCCTCAAAGGCATAAAGTTTAAATCTTATAGGAAGAATACCAGATCATTCAATCCTCTCAATCAATTATTAAATCAATGACCATCTCTCAATGAATCAACTTTTCTCAATAAAATTTAACGACGGGTTGAATTGGTTTCCAAGCAGGCCCTTAGCCAGAAATAAAGAGTAGGGCATACAAAAGCATTCAAAGTCGTGACCACAAGATGCCATAAGCATATGAAGTCACGACCGCCCGATGCCGTGACCGTACGAGGCCAACTGCAAAAGTCTGCAATGCCCCTACACTAAATGACTTTTGGGTTTTGATCACAATTGTAACAGTTTTGTTTTATATACAATGCAATCTGTAGACTTCAGATTGTAATTTTGAATTCCCTTATTTGATTATTCTAGCCTAGAGAACAGACGTTACTTGTTATCAAACCAAACCTCCATAATTATTCATAAGGTCAAGGTATTTATATAGTCAAATCAGTTACCAATTACCATGAAACAACCTCATCGAATTGGCACTTAATTACACGTATCCTAGATCATAAATAGCTGCAAGAGAAGTGTGGGAAAAGGAACATCGTTAGATGAAGAGGAATGGATTATACATTATAGCCTATCACATTTAGGATGTCGCGTCCATGCACAATTTATGGCCGTCCAAAATGATTTTCGGCCGTCCAAAATGAGTTTCAACCGTCCAAAGGATGGCGGGACGGGTGGCTGGCTAAGGGCCTGTTTCCAAGTCATTTCTAGTACATGCTATTTGCTGAAGTGTCAATAAATCAACTTCAATCAATCAGTCAATCAACCAACCAATGAAGCACTTGACCAACAACAATCAATCAACTTTAATAAATCAATTTCAATCAACCAATGAATTACTCGATCAATAATCAATAAACTTTTCTCTATCAACTTAAACCACTCAATCCGTTGATTAAGAGCCGATCTTACCACAGATACGTATCCATCTTCTTACGGCTTTCAAAGAAGACACATTTGGTGCAGTTCTTCATCTCACACAACTAGAACATACAATTACGCGATTCACACAAGCACTTACTTTGTATGTCTGTATGTAATGTATCTATCTAGCACTTGTATAAGTAACTCACAAGGGCGATCCAGCATGGCTACTTAGGAATCATCGAACAAATGTTAAAGATGCTAGTGTTTGTCAGTGATGTAGTCGAGCCCACCTAAGCCAAGTACGAGTCGAGTCCAGAGGTGTTCAAGTCCAAGTCCGAGTCACTAAGACTGAGTCTAAGTCCGAGGCCATCAACATCAAAATACACCGAAACATGCAATTCATTGGCATAGAAAAAAACAGCACTATAAATGCAGAAAGAACCGTTTATGTAATTTATCCAAATTACACTTAAAAAACACTAAATCAGATAGTTTTGTTCGATAAACTGGCACGATCACGAGGACGCATAAAATTCTTCCACTGCTTAACACATGTTCAACAGACACACTCGTGATATGAATAACAAAAACTGTAACTGCCACTAAGTGTAGTTGTGGCAATACAGTTTCCTGTTCTACCCAGAAATCATGAGTGAGCAACCGAGTCAGTGAGTGGCTTCAAGTCCGAGTCCAAGTCGGCAGAAAATCGCTTCCTTCCAGCCAACATTCTCGATCAACTCATAATTTTACAATTCAATGATCAAACCCGAAATAAAATGGCATACAAAACAGACGTTGTTGGTACGCACATGGGACAATATTAGTCAACTAAAGAAGACCAAAGATCGAGAATGGTATGCGCAGTGCCTTCATCTCAACCGGAGTTTTCCAAATGGATTATGTGTTTGGATCGCGTGTGATTCTACTCGCCTTAATCTCAACTTAAACATCATAAGAATTAAAATGATTTTCGTTCTGAAAATAATTCCTAATTTCGTTCAGAATTTTAATTTGGCAAATAATTCATAATTCAATTCCTAATTTCATTTTTGCTGCTGACATCATGCCTATTCTTACTTCTAGTTTTTGTTAACGAAATCATTTAGTTTTACTCCTAATTTCAGTTTTTGTTAATGAAAATATTACTGGTCTACAGTGACTCTACATAACAACATTTACTAAACAAACTATATAACCCCTAGATAATACTGACAAGTTAATAATTTATAGATAATATAGTATCATGTTAATGACTAAGAATTGAAAAGCAGACCTCGTTGATCACGAAGAGCTTTTCTTTCCTCTCCAGTTTAGTCTCTGAAAAGTGAAACCACAACAGTAGAGCATACAATGAAAGACAAGTTACAGCAGGAATTTTACAATAAGTTAGTAATCGTTATTTTATACCGTACTGTTTTTCACCTGGTAATCAACACTGTCCAAACACTATCCACTATGCCAAGATTGCCTTGATTGTGGTAACTCACTGTATTTGTCAAACAATAGGAAATATCTTTGACTGCTTTAACTCACCAGATTTCGACTGTGGCATCATACGACTGACATCTTTCATGAGATGACGGCCTTGGAATGAAATTCCTCGAGACGAAAACATGAGTACGCGAGTCTTGTTTGTCCAGTTGGTCTGTTTGGCAAAAATCAAATTTAAAACTCAAAAATCAAATTTAAAAACTGCTTACAATTTTAACCTAAAATCTTGAGCAGATAATTTTAAAGTCATCCTAAATTGAAAAATCTTACAACAGCTTATATTTCAAAATATCACATAGCTTACACCCAAACCAACATTAATAAATTCTTTTACAGAAGCTCTTTTTAAATAGCAAAATGCTTTTAGCATCCACACTTTAAATGTTGAACAATCATAACTATTAATGAAAACTCAAAACTTAAAACTGCTATTTGATTATTTACCTTCTTGGCAGAAAGTTCTTCAGAAACTGGGATACCCTTTCTTGCTTTTTTAACCTTTCTTGCTTTCAGTGCTGAAAGATTACCCTTTACTTTTGAACTCTTGACCTTTGGACTTTTGACCTTAGGACTCTTGACCTGTTGCCCCATTGCTGGAGTTGCACCCGTGCTCTTCGCGGTCTCTGAAGCATAAGCCTTTGCCTTTTTGGTCGGCTTTTCGCTGTTGATGTCTGAACTTGGTGCTTTTCGTTTTTGACCCATGATCTATATTTAACTGAAAATTACTTTAAAAATGTACATAGTCTTCTGTAAAGTATATGAAACTAATCTAATCAGCAAACCTCTGTAGCAACACTATTGAATGCACAAGACATTAATCAAAACTGCATTTAAAAATCACAATTCAATATTTAAAACCAAAAAGCCCAAAGATAGGAAGTAAATTAACCAAGCCTCTATTAAAAGTCTGTTCTGGTTCAGGGCACTACAAGAGTTTCAGCATCCAATGAGCAAGCACAATATTTGTGAATCTGAGGACAAATAATTTCAAACGATAAGCTGGCCAGCCACTCTATAAACTCAGAAATATTTTAAAGTGGACTCTGTTCCATAAGAACCCAGTGCAATGAAAATGAGCTAATGTGAGTTGAAAATCTGAGTTTCCTTATATTTATCACCAAGGAGTTGTAAAGCATTTGTCTTTGTGATGCTCACTAAAAGTGAGTCACAGTTTTTCAAGGCAATTAGAAACTAAGGTGTTAGCAGAACCAAGATATTCTGAGCTCACAAGCTCTACATTCTGGAGATATCTTGCAAGTGAAAGTGGAAAAATCTGCAAATTGCTTGAATATTTTTTTGTGAATGACGTAGTGGAATTAAATGACACTTTAGATTAAGTGATGACCCAAAGTGCATACAAGTAAGCTATTTAAACTTGTGCAATTGTTGATTTGAGCCAAAAAGATCAAAGTCAGTTCTGGGTTAAAAGCAGCATGCATTTCACTGTTGTGCATGAAGCTTTTTGAGTTCCTTCCAAGTCTGCACGTCTTCAAAACGAGATAAGAGAAGAGTAGTTGGATATAGGAGTAGACACGGGACTGGAAAGAAATCAAAGCGAAGTCTCTGTCGAATCAATGATAATAGTGGATTCAACTGGTTAAATCCATCTAAGTGAAAATGACACAGCCACCCCACACAGAGCAAGAAACTAGTGCTGTGAGATCCCAGCAGTTATCAAATAAAAAGCAACACATCCATGTGGTGACTCATTTCACACCTGACTCATGGAGAGCCAATTTGGAAAACAAAAACATGGCATTTTCATGCATACATTTTCGTGCCCGAACAAAATATCGTAGATTCAACCAATAATGATTCACACACAAAACACATGGAAGAAATGTGGATGAGTCTCAAAAACAAATTAAAACAACAATTTGGCACAAGTCATGATTTGTTTCCAACATTTCTGAACGAGTCTGATGCGGCAAATTTTGTAGCAAAAAAAGCCTCATAAACTCTCTGTTACATTTGTCAAAAACTTACACCATCTAATAAATGTTTGCAAGCAAAACAACGTATTTAGAAATGCAAAGGGCTGGATGCTGAAGATATGCCCAATTATTGTCCAACCTCGAACTAATTATTTTTATGGAATACAATTGAAAATATTGTGTCACTGTAGTGGACATGTTACCTGCAGCAAATTCCCTGAACAATAATCTGGTTTCACAAGGTTCCGATATATGGAATCCATGCTGACCCCATAATTCTTGATTCTTTGGGGGCTCTTGCTTGTCCTTTTCCACTAACTTGATTGCAGATATTTGACATCATCGACCACAGCATTCTCTTAGAGCATCTTGAAGCATCATTAGGAGTCATGGGTCATCCTCTGCAGTGGTTGAGTTCATTCAACTCTGCGATCAAACCTGTTGGTAGGACTTCAAGTGTTCGACTTACTTACTTAGCGCATTGCATTGTGGGATATGGCTGGTAGGCAGCGGCGCTCTATTGGAGCGAAGTTGGTGGCAACCATATTGTTTATATAGGGAGGCACTCAGTCTTCGCAATTACCCAACTGTGCATCAACATTACTTAGTCCAGTCAGATTATTACATTACTGTTCTTTTAAAATTGTTATCAGTGAAAGAGTTTCACAGCTCTATCGAACAACGCGTGACCGTTTTGGGGCGATAATGCAGCACATTACATGAACTCATTAAAAAATTGTACATATCAACATTAAATACCTTTTTTTAAATAACAGGAAATAAAATACAATTTACATTATTCAGAAAATCAACTCGGTGTTTTATGTAACTGGATAAATAAATGCAACTATTAATTCTTGACAAGAAACACGCTCACCGTCGCGACCAAAAACTCAGAATCGTCTCACGGCGCTTATTGCTCCCTAATAACCAGTGTTGCCAGTGAGGTTTTTCAGATTTCCCCAGAATTCGCTCAAAACAATCCCCAGAAATCCCCAGATTATACAAACACAATTTCGTTAACATTCCGTTGATAGGTATGAGATATTTGAACACTATTTAACAGTAACATACTTACTTATAGTTACATTAATAACAAAATATTCTTCAAATCAGTGGAAACAAAAATAATGACTTCTTATTTTTTAAATTGTCACTTGTCAAAGACTCAAAGTTGTCGGCGAGTCGGCTTCCAAGTCTACAAATCATTGACAACTTCTGTTTCGTCAAGATCATATGACTGCTTCACGGGACAGCCAGCGTGTTTCACAAAACTTCAAAACTTTAGGTTTCTGGGCCTGAACTACATTTTGTATTAACTGGAACTGGAGATTTCTTTTACTACTATGCGACAAATAGAAACAGGCATTCCTTATGAAAATTTCAAACCAAGGTGGTAGATGGTTGCGGGCAGCATTAGCACAAAGTGCAAATGAATCACAAAGTTTATTACTTCAAGTCACTTAAAATGGGCACTGCTGCTGTACTGCATCAAGGAGGCAGCATAGCGCTTCAGTGACATTTTTTCAGCAATTGTGCTGTCTGGAAACATCTGCTTACAACATTCAATCAAATGATCAGTTTCAATGGCGCTGTATTATGTTCTGCCATGAAGGCCGTCAACAATATCTCCGCTTCAGCAATTTTGTCTTGGAGACAGGGCAGAAAACAAGAGAAACATAGTTTTTAATGCTCAGTGCACACAAAATACATACATTTTCAATGCAAATGGTCTAAATGGTCAAATTTCCCCAGATTTGTCCAAAAAATCCCCAGATCCCCAGACAACGGCCGAAATCCCAAGATCTAGGGAAAAATCCCCAGCTCTGGCAACACTGCTAATAACATCTTTGGCTTATTGTGTACTGTAGATTCTCTTTATTCTATAGCGCTTTTATCGTAACGCTGTTAATCTAAGCATTTCTTCATTTTCAAACAACGATTTCGTTGTGACAGCTACTAGTTTGTTAATTAATTAATTCTGACACTTGCTCGTAATAAGGTGGCTAGATAGAAGTCAGTGGCGGTTCTATAGAGGAGCTAGGGGGCTATAGTCCTTAGCTGGAAAGTTAGCCCCCGAGTTTTTCTTAGTCTCCTATGCACATTTTATCTCCCCAGTTTAACGTTCAATTAGCCATACATTTCACACAAAGTTTGTTGGTAACCAAGCCTGGTTACAGCCTTTGTGTACAATATAGTGTAAGTAAGTAAGTAAGTAAGTAAGTAAGTAAGTAAGTAAGTAAGTAAGTAAGTAAGTAAGTAAGTAAGTAAGTAAGTAAGTATATTCTCTAATGAACGCTAGCAGACGCACAGCGCTCTACATGCAATATTACATCAAACAATATAATTTCTGTTGTACGTCGGTCGCGTAACTCACCTCTCTCTGTCTCTCTCTGTCCCCGTCTCTGTCTCACTCTCTGCAGATACGGCTGCCAGCGGGCGCTGGCGGCGAGGCGCGGTCTGAGGTCGTCCATTAATTATGTCAACAAAATGGGGGAGGGAGGGGTTTGGAAAAGTTTGACAATTCTTGACAAGGGGAGGGGCATGGGCGGCGATCTAGGGGGGACGGGGGGACATGTCCCCCACCTTTAAGAGTGGGGGGGACACTCCATGCATTTGTCCCCCACATTTTGAAGAAACACCAAAAAGGCGGAGAAATGTAATTGCGCGTGAGGGTTTTGGCAGCGTTTTTGACCAGACGAGGTAAAATTAATTTATTTTAGCAGATCTAAGTGTCCCCCCAAAATTATGAGAAAGAAGAAGGAATGCGTCAAAATAATTTTTAGACGAAGAAATCAGAAAAAGAAAAGGGTTATTGTTGGGAGACGGGAAAATGTTGTAAAACGTGGCGAATGACTAAAAAAAAGGTCATCAACTTTTTTTCGAGATGAAATCGATATTTTCCGGAGATGAAATGAATTGGTGAAAATGAAAGTGGGGAAAAAAGTAAAAAGTGAAATGGGGAAAAAGAGGATAGTGTAAGAAAAAGTTGTAAAAAGAGGTGAAGGACTAAAAAAAAGGTCTTCAACTTTTTCGGAGATGAAAGCGAAATTTTTCAGAGATGAAATGGCATAAATTTTTGGGGGGACAAGATTTTCCAAAACCGGTCGTCGACGAGATCGTGGCCGACTTTGTCCCCCCCCACCTCTCAGACAAGATCGTCGCCACTGGGAGGGGGTGTTCAAGACAAATTGACGTAAACAATGAATTAATCAAAACGCAACCATAGATTTGGAAAGCGTTTATGAGTGATCTATTTCTTTCTTGTTTGTAATTTAATAAAATGCATTATTTTCTTTGTTTTAAATGATCTCATTCATTGTTCCCATATTAATGCGAAAATGCGCTCCATAATCTCTTAAATGGGAATATCCTGGGTTCCTTTAGAAAATCCAATATTTAGAGTTTCTTTTTGACGAAAATATAATTTGGGGAGGGGGTAAATTTATTTTGACATAATTTTATTAGGAGTCTTTGAATGTTTTACAGTTGTTTACAAGGGGAGGGAGGGGGGTCAAAAACTGCCTAAAATTTATTGACATTATTAATGGACGACCCCTCAGCAACAGCTAGCTCTGCATTCACGTCCACCTTACCCCCCTCTGTCTGTGTCTGTGTCTGTGTCAGTCTGTGTCTGTGTCTGTGTCTGTCTGTGTCTGTCTGCCTGTCTGTCTCTGTCTGTCTCTGTCTCGCTCTGTCTGTCTGTCTGTCTGTCTGTCTGTCTCTCTCTCTCTCTCGCTCTCTCTCTCTCAAACAATTATTGCAATGATAACAATTTGGCTTACGTAATTTTTACATTTCTATTCTCAAGCACATTAAAGTTTTCAAACGAAATTTATATACCATGATTTATCACGGGTTACAGCTAGTAGAGGAAATAAAATAGAACAATGAAGCAATAATAACGTTAGATCAAAAATGAAATAATAACAACAGACGCTAACTGTAGGCCTACATCATCCTACCCAAGAAACCTTGTCGGGTAAGAGAGTCAATTCTAGGGAGAACCAGATTATGAAAACGCGGGCGCAAATCAAACCCTGTCTTTAGAACGGGAGGTAGAAGGTCATGGAGGAGTTGACTAGGGTTTTTAAGATTACTACTGAAGAAATCACGATCGGCTTTTTTGCAGAGTTCCTCAAAAGTTGGAAATGAAGGAGGAAGGTAGTTCAGATGAACCAACTTACGAATAATTGCACCCAAATGGTCTGCTTGGTAGCAAAGCCCAACCAAGCTGTATGATGTTGTGCGAGCTACTACGCTGTCACGTCTGCTGTATGCCGCTCCGGCATGGTGGGGATGTGCTGGACAACAAGAAAAAGGAAGGCTCCAAGCAGTTGTAAATAGGCTAATACGACAGAGGTACCTCCCTGGTGATTGCCCAAAGATCGAAGAGATGTGCCGTGTGGCCGATAACCGTTTGTTTTCAGCGGTTCTCGAAGAACCGGGACATATCCTTCATGGGTGCTTCCCCCAGCTAAGCCAGCGGTTTACAGCCTGCGCCCCAGACGCCATGACCGGGTGCTGCCAAAAGCAAACAATCAAATGAGGAAAACATTTATAGTCAGAATGTTGTTCGCTTATTAATTTATCCTGATGTATGTATGCTGATGCTTGTTCACCAGAGTGCTGTTTGGCAGCTGGTTATATTAAAGAATATACTTACTTACTTACTTTACATACATGGGAACAGTATAATAATAATAATAATAATAATAATAATAATAATAATAATAATAATAATAATAATAATAATAATAATCTATTCTTTAATTAAGCGCCTGCAAACGCACTGCGCTGTAGGCCTACAGTAAACATACACAGTAGAAACGGCAGCCACACACGGCGCCTTACATACATGTAGCCTAAGTAGAAGCACATGATAACAGTTTTACAGAAGTCGAATATAACTGTATTTAAGCGGCAGCCAAACGGCGCCATCATGGCCTACTATTCATTTAACCACCGCCACCTAGCGAGTGGAAGGCTGAAAAAACCTTACGGAGATCTACGGGGTTCGATCTTGGTACCTTCAGCTCTTCACGCCAGTGTGTTATCCATTACTCTACGGACCCCCCTATAAGTGCATAAGTTGACAGTGGTGGCCCGTATCACGTCAAAGAGCCTGGGGCCCGAGAGCCGTGTGAAATCAAAGCAATTTTTAGCCCCCTACCCCAGTTCAAAAACCTTTAGAACCGCCACTGATAGAAGTTTTAAAAAGTTCGAATGTTACACTTTGAAGTGAAAAGTAATTTAAAAGCCCAGAATTCCGTCATTCACTGGCGAAAACTTGTCCAAGATATGGGGGGGGGGGAAGGATTTGGTTATAAATTCTACACTTGTTGCATTGGGTGTACAGTCCGTCTTAATCATGGGGGGCCCGTGCCCCGGCTCCCCCTCCCCCGAGTCTACGCCTACGCCGTCAATCCAAACAAAGAATTAGATATTCATTTGAGTGTCGGATGTGTAATGCACGGTGAGATACATAACTGTAATTGCTAATTTACTAATCACATAAATATTATGTAAACAGTACGTGGCTTAGAGTCCCGATCGGTCTTGTTATTGGCAGATGTTTTCAGCAAAAGTAAATAGTATAGGACTATGCACAATAGCAGTAGGCCTAACTAAACAGGAAAGATTGAACGGAAGCGGAGCCACTTGAGTGATGGGAAAAAGCCGCACCTGCTGCGGACAAACTTGGTCAAATAAGCTCGAAAGATAAGGTCATCCATCGACCAATAGCATTGCGTTTAGTTTCACAATGACGTGTTCGTAGTGGCAGTTCTAGCAAAAACAGCCGACTTTGCCAACGCTAAGACCTGTATTGCGAAGGAGTTTGATATCGTTCAATATCATTCTTTCATTAATCCATTGTAGCATTTATTGAAGTAGTCTTAGGTCTTTTTGAGTAAATTTAAGAGTCATGTCTTGTTGGCGGTTTATTAGCGGTTTTCTGTCGGCGGCGCTGTTGTGTGTTTTGTTAAGTGCGTGGATTGCGCCGACTGTCGAGGCGTGGGTTCGACTCCCGAAGCGCTGCTGCTCCCCTCCTGTATGGGAGGCGGATGCCAAGTACATGGGTTCTACAACAAGAACAAGGGACCCAGATAACAAGGCAAGGGTTCTTGGCCAATTTCTTCCAAGAGCAGCGCCAGAAAATTCCTCTGTGCTTTAGACTTTCAGAATTTTCTGCGAATTTTCTTTGTGTTGCGCTATCATAATATTCCAGTATTTTATATGCTGATAACAAAACTAACTGAACAACACTGTCTTGTAGGTTTACAGACGCTGTAATAAACTGTAAGGTATACTAGCTTAGACCTGTAATAATTGCAACATGAGTGGTGTCGAGGCTATAATTATACGGAACAACGAGTAGGTAGGCCTAGGCCTAGTATACATGTACAACCCAGTGCGTCGCTTTCGTTGCATCCAGTCATAGGTCCTACGTTTATGTGAAACGGTTCTTAGGATTATTTAGGCGTATTTACTAAATACTAAATCTTAATAATGTGGCACAATTACAATATTGTTAAATTATTATTAATATAATGCTAACGTATGTTAATTTAGATTGGTATGAAATTTTCCTACGATTATTCGAATCGACGTTGGGCGGCTGACTATAAGGATCCAAACGCCACGCTAAGCAAACGTTTTGTCTTCGATTACAAAGCGGTGAGAGGCGCTGTATAAACTTGTGCCTATAGCGTATGTAGCATTTCAATTGATTGCATTTCGCTCATCCAGTCATTCAATAAATCTATAAATTGAATAGGCCTAATTTAATTCGGTTTCTTAATTCTTTACATGGGCGTCCACAGGCATTTATGTCTGTAGGACAAAACATATGGTAAATATAGGACACGTCATCAATCATGTCTTGTAAAGTAAACATTTTCAGGTTTGAATTCTAGAAGCAAACAATTAAGTGCCCCATCTTGCCCCTATGTGAAGGGGCCTGTGATGTGTTCATTCGTTGACGGCATTGCGTTGAACTTTTAATTTTGATTGTGGGTCAGATAAAGACCATGCATAGGCGTAATTTGTGGGGGTACAAGTGGCACCCATACCCCCACTTTTTGGACTGGAGGGTTACCTCACCCCTACTTTTTAAACAATGCCAATCAATATTTCGCTATTGTGACTTCCCAGAGATCGCAGTCTCCGCCTTGCTTCGTGTATCTAGACAGAGTGAGGAGGATGTACCACAAAAGTTCTAAACTTTCTAAAGTACTTAGATACACAAGTAAACCGAAAGCCAGATGAACTGAGTCGCAGGCAGTCAGACAGGCAGACTGTCAGCCACACAGGTCACCCGACAGACTGATCTCCGTGAGTCGTGACTGGCTCACTGCATGCAGGCTCTGTATAGATCTGGGCCACGGCTTCTTGGAAAGATCTGACATCACCCTCACTCTCCGCCTTAAGGTTGTTGTCATATTGAGATGTGGAGATGTAGGTCAAAGCGCAAGCTTCTACGTCCTTCATCAGTTACAAATCTGTGTACGGTGTATTACGGACCCACACTCATACTGTTGGCCTTGATATATGACTTCTCACCCTCACAATATCAGAAAGTCAGAGTCAATAAATGTTCTCGGTTGAACATATCCGAGCCGGCTATCTGAAGAAAGCTCCATCCTTTACATAACATTATAGCAACTCTTTCGCAGCATGTGAACCTGCTTACCAGAAGCTGTTACTATCAGTTTCGTCATCTTCGAGTAGTTTCTCGTTCTCTTTCACTCGATGCTGCTGTGGTCCTCGTCGATGCCTTTGTTAATCTAGTCGAATTGACCATTGTTGCCCGATTCTATGGCCGGTCTCCCACTCGGAGTCCTACGGCGTCTGGATCGGGTTCTATAACATCTGGCGTAGAGTGCGAGAGGTACAGAGATCGAGTCCCATAGGCGGACATGCTTTGTAGGCTGCAATTTGCGCCGTGTATTGCAGGCTGTCTGTTCTGTTAGTAGGCTAGTTAAGGTTTATCGCATAACATGTACATGTACAGCGCAGTGCGTTTGCAGGCGCTTAATTAAAGAATAAATATTATTATTATATTATTATTATTATTATTATTATTATTATTATTATTTTTTGCCCCGAGGTATACTATTATATTATTATTATTATTATTATTATTATTATTATTATTATTATTATTATTATTATTATTATTATTATTATTATTATTATTATTATTATTATTATTATTATTATTATTATTATTATTATTATTATTATTATTATTATTATTATTATTATTATTATTATACGCTCAGCTGCTCGACTCGTCGGGCATATCCCCAAGTACGCTTCTGTCTCTGCCTATATGCGCGATGTGTCGCACTGGCCATAGGCGCCGACTTTGCTTTTGTCTCTGGGTGCCAGTCAGGGGCGGATCCAGAAAGTCTATCTAAGTTTTAAAGGACCAACGAAACTTTTCTTAGGAAAGCGTCTCCGAAAAAAACTGATGACCTTTTTTTAGTCATCCGGAAAAATTAATTATACATTATTTCGTCATTTTTCATCGTCTAAATGGGGGCCATGGCCGGATTGCCCCCTGGATCCGCCTCTGGTGCCAGTGCCTATTTTAAGATAATTCTCCCGAAAAAATGTGACGACCTTTTTTAGGAATACCCCAAAAATTGAATTTAAGGTCCGAATTCTTCTGGGTGACAGGCCCCCACTGAACTTTTCTCTGGGTGCATTGGCACCCAAGGCCCCAAGAAGTCGGCGCCTATGGCACTGGCTCCCTATTGCCCAGCGTATTTCCTATCGGATCGCTGCCTTGGTCTCTTGCTGTCTTCTAGGTTGCGCTCCATCTTACCTGCGTGACCTTTGCCGCCCGGTATCCAACGTCGGGCACTTCGCTCCTCGACCAGAGGGGAGCTTTTGGTCCCACGTGCTCGTTCTAATTCTAATGGGCAGCGCCGGGCTTTCTCAGTTGTGGGAACCACAACTGCATGCAGTTGGAATGGGATCCCGCTGGGACCCGCTGGGATCCCAATGGGACCATTGGAATGGGATCCCGCTGGAACTGCGATTACTACCTCTGAATAATTTGCCTGCGTTTAATAAATCACTCAAATCTTTCTTTTTTTAGCCGTGGCTGGACTGGGAGCGCTCCTGAGTAGGTATCTTGAAGGGGCGCAATATAAATTTTCAGAATGAATGAATGAAGGAATTAAGACGTCGATGGTAATCATAATGATAATGGTGCCTGATAATTTGAGTCTTGAGGGCTCAAATGAAGGCCTTCTTCCAAGAAAATAACAATGGGCATTGTTTCTTCTGGTGAAAAGTAGGGTGTATAGTACCCTCCAGTCTAAAAAGTTGGGAATATGAGGGTCACCACTCACCCTTGGTACTTCTCGCACCACCCGCGAAACGGGTGGTACGAGAAGTCCCTCCATTGGTCCCTCCATTCCAATGGAGGGAACAATAGGGACTATGGTAACGGCAGGAGCCCATGCGGTTTCGATTGCCTCTTTTTTTCATATTCATAATCTGATGACCTTTTTTAGTCATCGCTAATAAAAGACAAAGAAGGAAAAACATTAGAGGGCAAAGACGAGATCAAGCAAAGATGGAAACAACATTATGAAGAAATGTACAATAACGGAAACCAGGTGGACAGAACAGTATTAGAAGAGCTGCCAATAGGTAACGAACACGAACAGATGGCAAACATATTAGAAAGTGAAGTGAAATCAGCCATCAGGAACCTAAGACGCAAGAAAGCACCGGGAGAAGACAACATAACAGCAGAAATGATGCAAGCTGGAGAACAGCGCACAATAGAGATGATGCATAAATTGTGTAACAAAATCTATGACAGCAAAGAGTGCCCCAAGGACTGGGGTAAAGCAGTAATAGTACCATTACACAAAAAGGGAGATAGAAAAGAATGTAGCAACTATCGAGCTATAAGTCTAACAAGCATAGCAGGGAAGGTATACACCAAAATCTTACAACAGCGTCTAAAAAGAAACGTGGAAGAGGCGATGAGTGAAGAGCAGGCAGGTTTTAGGAAGGGAAGAGGCACAATGGACCAGATATTTGTAATCAGACAACTCTCGGAAAAACACATAGAGCGGAATAAAACACTGTACAATAATTTCATAGACTACAAACAGGCATTTGACAGTGTGTGGCAAGAGGGACTGTGGAGATCAATGAGACACTGCGGAATACCGGAAGAGCTCGTACTGTTAATAGAATACCTGTACAGCAAGTCTGTAAGTGCAGTGCGAGTAGACGGTGAATTGACACAATGGTTTAAAATCAAGGTCGGAGTGAGACAAGGATGCGGAATGTCATCAGATTTATTTAACCTGCTACTGGAGATGGTGATGAGACTTGCAAAGGGACGAGAGGAAGTAGGCATAAACATCAACGGGACAACGGACAAATAACAGACAATCTGCGATTTGCTGATGATGTCGATTTAATAGCCAACACAAGCAAGAACCTACAGGAGCTTTCAGAGCGAGTAGACAGCAGCAGCAGGAGATTGGTACTCAGAATAAACGTAGAGAAAGCAAAAACCATGACAATTGGAAAACAGCACGAGGAGATAAATATAAAGATAGGAGACGCAACATTACAACAAGTCACGAAATTCGTATACCTAGGAGGAGTGATAACGGAAGATGGCAACTGCACAGAAGACATCAAAAGAAGATGTGGATTGGCCTGCGCGGCATTCGGAGGATTGAACAAAATGTGGAAGACAAAAAACATCTCCATCGGAACCAAGATGAGACTATACCATGCCTTGGTGGAACCGGTGTTGCTATATGGATCAGAATGCTGGTGCTTGAAGAGAGAAGATGAAAGAAGACTATTGGTAACAGAGATGAGTTGGCTGAGGAGAATTAGGGGCAGAAGTAGAAGGGAAAGAATCAGAAATACAACAACAAGAAAGGAGTTGGGCGCATAAGTAACGGTAATAGAAAAGATACAAAAAAGAAGACTCAAGTGGTTTGGCCATGTAGAAGGATGGATAACAGCAGATTACCAGTCGCAGCCCTACATGGGCAGGTCGAGGGAGAGAGAAGTAGAGGGAGACCACGAAAAACGTGGATGAACAATGTCAAGGAAGACTTGAAGAGCAAAGGTATACGGACTTAACCATGGTGCGCGAAACTGTCAGGGACAGAACACTATATATGGAGAAACTTCAGAGCCCATCGTCGGGAAACTGATGGAAGAGAAGAAAGAAGAAGAAGAATAATCTGAGACCCAGTGTCAAAATCATCAGTAAGTTGTAGATGAAGTTTTTACGGTGCCATTTGTGACATTTGATAGGAATCCACGGAAAGAGGTGGAAGAAGGCACAAGATGTGTGTTATGGATTGGGGTTAATTTTAGGCTGAATGGGGAGTTTGAGAGGTGTAGCCTATATGATTGAGAATTATGGACGAATCTTAATGCTGCATTTGTGATTTTGAGTTGCAGAAATTCAAATACGCCATCACCCAGGACGGATGCTTCAACGTTTCCAACGACGCGGAAATGAGTCAGTACTGTGTACCAGGTATAGTACAAGGCGTATCGCATGCTGTTGACGCATATTTTACTTTTGTAAACCAAGGTGCGGTTAGCAACTGGTAAAATAAAGGATCGATCAATCAATAAATCAATCAATAAATCAGTCAATCAATCAATCAATCAATCAATCAATCAATCAATCAATCAATCAATCAATCAATCAATCAATCAATCAATCAATCAATCAATCAATCAATCAATCAATCAATCAATCAATCAATCAATCAATCAATCAATCAATCAATCAATAATAATAATATTCGTTTAATATCTTCAAACTGACAATAACGCAATATGATTACAAATTAGTATGAACGGATGACCACAAGTTATTACAGGAGTCGAATTTAACTGTACACGGCAGCCATCCAAGGCGCCCATCACGTCCTACATCTCATTTTATCAAACGCGCCATCTCGCGAATGAAAGGCTGAGTGGACCTAAATTTGGGAGGGTTGCGGGAAGCGATCCCGCTACCGCTTGCTCTTCACGCCAGTGATGTTACCACTACTCTATGGACCCCCTAATCAATCAATCAGCTAAGCATTTATATAGCGCCCCTTCAAGGCGACTATGCAGAGGCGCTCCCAGCCGATCCCGGCAAAAGATAACAGTCTTTAGAGCAGAGAAGAAAGGATATACTTGCTTACTTACTTATGTATGTAGCACCTTTTAAACACTCCAATGGCTACTGAATTGTATACAATCTACAGCAGTCGTGCTAGACGAGGGAGGCTCAACCTTCTGCAAAATTAGTCAGCTTCAATGCGTTCAAATCCTGGATCTTCCGTGACAATGTGTTGTTGTTAACATAATAATAAACTATTACTAAAATTAATTTGCTTTTGTTACCGACAATAATAATATAAACAAACAGAAATGTCGTGAAGTCCTGAAGTAAACTTTTTCTTATGCTCCTCTCATTGGCCGCTTCCTGCTTCCGTGACCAATGACGTCACTGTTTACAAATTGCGAAATTCCAACGGACGTTCTTTCCCCCCTTTAATTCAACGTAAATTTAAATATACCGGCCTAAAATGGGCTTATACTAATTTATTTAGGTGGTGGTGGGGAGGGGATAGAGTAGTGGTAACACTCATGGCCAAGAGAGTATATAAGGTACGCGGATCGACTCCCGTAACCCCCCCCTCTAGAGCGGCTTGCATGGCTGCCAAACCGTGTGTTTAATTAAGATGTTGATTGTACTTTCATGATTCAATGTAATCTTACTGCGTTTGTCGGTTTGAAATAATAAAGGATATAATTATTATTATTATTACGGGGGTCCGTAGAGTAGGCCTAATGGATAACACCCTGGCGTGAAAAGCTGAAGGTACCGAGATCGAACCCGGTAGACCCCGTAAGGTTTTTTCAGCCTTCCACTTGCTAGGTGGCAGTGGTTAAATGAATAGTAGGCCATGATGGCGCCGTATGGCTGCCGCTTTTAAAAACAGTTATATTCGACTCCTGCAAAACTGTTATCGTGTGCTTCTACTCTATACATGTATGTAAGGCAGCGAACAGATTGTTTGGTTTTTCTACTTACCTAAGCACTGGTTTTGCTTTCTGGCTAGTTCTTCCTTTTAACAAACTATAACACCATTTAGACAGTGCTTTAGGAGGTACCGGTACTGAAAAAGTGATAGTATAACTGTTTAAGTGTATACATCTATGTGCATGTACATACATATAAATAGTTTCAATTCTCACCTCCATTCACCTGTTTGCCTGCCTGACCCTGTTGGAACCTGGAACCGATTTTTACCTCGTCTATCGATTTTTATCGCCTATTTTGATTTATATTTGATATCGCCTATCGGTTTTTGTTTTGACTATGCGCCTGTGAATAAGCTGGTTCCTGCAACCTCACTTTTTTGGGTGCTTTCCAAATCTCGAGATTATGATTATTTCTTACAAAGCCACATAGCATTATGGCTTCATTAGTGTCTGTCATTTCCAGACAACCATATTGATCGCCATTTTAGGGAACAAATGTCCCTCTGTCCGGGCCCAACGGGTGGCTGCATCTGATTCCACTGCGTTGCATCTCAGTGCATTATCTCTATGTTGCATGGCATGACCTCACTACATTGTGTAGCCTAATTATGTGGAGACAATTGCATTATTTATAGGTTGATTAACATGATCTTACTACATTACTAATATAATCTAAAAATTGTAATTGTAATTGTAACCGAAAACTTATATAGCGCCACTCAAATCAGCGGCGCTTTCAACCCGCATCAATGCCGGCACCGGCAAAAAGGAAAGTTTTCAGGCGTCTACGGAACTGGAGAGGAGAGAGGGCAAGAAGCTCTTGGCGGAGAAACAAGGGGAGACAGTTCCAAGCAGAGGGGCCAACATAGGCGAAACTTCTGGATTGTGATGTGGAAGATCGCATGCGAGGGACAACCATAAGGCCGCGAGCCGAAGATCGCAAGGAAGCCCTCGCAGGCAAGGAAGAAACTGGGTTGCAAAAATTCATTAGGTAAGCGACTGTCTGCACCTTAGGCCAGATTGAAGGATGAGTAATCCATGTACTCACTGCTGCGTTTTGTGATAGTTTAATAATAGCCTTCAGAGGTAAGGGGCCGTCCATATATTACGTACTCAAAAATTCGGGAAAATTGGACCCCCTCGCCCCTGTCCGCAAGCGTACTTTCTTACAGGTCCAATTTTTCCGGATTTTTGCGTACGTAATATATGGATGGTCCCTAAGGCCTTATACATCATGGCAACGGGGGGAGAGGGGGGACAAAATGTGTATATATAATGTAATGTTTATATAATGTAATAAAATGCCATTGGACGACTATAGGACAATACAGAGTTATAATGTGGACATAGAGTTATAGAAATTTATTTTGCGTACGTACACATTTTGTCCCCCCTCCCCCCGTTGCCATGATGTATAAGGCCTTAGGGACCATCCATATATTACGTACGCAAAAATCCGGAAAAATTGGACCTTTCCCCCTCCCTGTACGCACGCGTACCTTTTTCCACCCTCTACCTGCGTAAGTACGGTTGACGCACCCCAAGACCAGCTGCAGAATGTGTCAGTACCACAGGTCCAGGCAGCGACTGTCTGCACCATAGGCCAGATTGAAGGATGAGTAATCCATGTACTCACTGCTGCGTTTTGTGATAGTTTAATAATAGCCTTCAGAGGTAAGGGGCCGTCCATATATTACGTACGCAAAAATTCGGGAAAATTGGACCCCCTCGCCCCTGTCCGCAAGCGTACTTTCTTCCCCACCCCCTGCGTACGTACGCTTGACGCACCCCCCCAGAAGACCAGCTGCAGAAAGTGTCTCTCTGCAGTTTAGGCCAGATTGAAGGATGAGTGAGGGCCAATATAGACAAATTATAGGTGTCTCGTTCACAGCACAGAATAACTGCACATGGCTTTTATATAATGTAATAAAATGCCATTGGACGACTATAGGACAATACAGAGTTATAATGTGGACATAGAGTTATAGAAATTTATTTTGCGTACGTACACATTTTGTCCCCCTCCCCCGTCCGCACCCGTACGCAAAATCGCCAAAATCCGACCCCCTCCCCCCTAAGTGCGTACGTAATATGTGGATGGCCCCTAAGTTGGCATACAAGTGACATCTCTCCCACAGTCCTACTTCCTCTGGTAGTACCGGTCTACCGGATAACTGGAAAGACTGAACTCTAGCTCACTTGAAGGCCAATTAATTTGATGCCGCCCCAGTTTCCTATGCGTACGTACAGTAGACCCCCATTCCCCCCATACGCAGGCATACGCAAGCACATGCATTTCGGTTACCCCCTCCCTCCATGCGTACGTAATATATGGATGGCCCCTTAATCGATGGTCTGTTTAAGTGAAATCGTATTCAATAATCACAATCTGTTGGAGAGCATTGTTTAAATCCAATTGGTCTCATTAGTCATTACATTACAGTTTCTTAAATAACATTGCATTATCTCTACAGTAAATCAGTTGATTGTATTACATTACGTGACAGAGAACGCTACATATCATGGATATTACGAGCACTATGGTCAGGACCCTGCGCTGGGCTATGACGTCTGGTCCTATGAGCACTTCTTCATGCCCATCCGGACCCTCCTCAAGTTCTCTCGGGATCGCTGTCTTCCGCTCCAGGACTCGGCCTTCACGCTAATTAGAAACCGTGAGTAGCCTATAAGTGGATTAGAAGGGATCACAGATTTTCAGCTAAATTTCTCTTGAATTTACCCAATTGTTTTCATGAAACCGTGTGTATAGTACTGTTATGCTTTAAGAGCAACTTAACAGGTGATATACACACATTGTTTTAATATGCATGTACAGAAATTAATGTCTTGGAAATTAATTATTTTTTAATTTAATTGTTTTATTATTTTGTTTAAACTGCACTGTGCCTACGTGGTGTTGAATCAAGAAGACCAAACGGCATGCACTTTGTTTCTTCAGTATGTTGAAGTTGTTGATCGACTGATTGAATGCTTTTCAGGTTGGCGTTGGTTTGAAGGTGAGCCACCATGCAATCCATGGGCTTTTCCAGAACAAGCTGAAAATGGAGAATGCTTCAAGTGCCACGTAAAGATCCCTGTGCACAAGCATGCCGCCAGACCAGGTCACCTGACATAAATCTAATCTACTCTAATCCCATCCGATCTGATCCAATTAAGATATATGTTATAATCTAATCTCTAATATACATACACTATATCCCTACGACGGCCTTTACCTCCATTGTGCATGCATTCATTTGCTCTCAGGTCGACTACTGTAACTCGCTCCTCCTCGGTCTCCTCATGCTACGCCTCTCCCCCTCCAGTCAGTCTTAAATGCTGCTGCTAAAAGCTTATATAGCATGTCTTCCACGCTTTGCTCATATCTCATATCTGCTCGTCCTTTGCGCTCTATTGGCATTCTTGATCTCTTTGTCCCTCATACCAGAAACACTCTGGCCCAACGTCGAGCTTTTGCTGTGACAGGCAGGGATGTAACTTTGGTCTCAAAACTGGGGGACCAATTTCTTCTCCACTGTCGCTTTTCGCATGGAGACTATCTCTGCAGGGGCGCCGCCAGGCTAAAATAAAGTGGACGCACACCCTCCCCGTCTCCTTCCATCCACACCCGTCCTCTGTCTGCCACTCGTAATCATACACTGAAAATGACTCAGAGTGACTCATCAAAGTACAGTATAATACATGCATATGATATCATATAATATTATTTATACATACTGTATGGTAAACCAAAATTACACAGTGAAATTGTCAAAAATATCTATGAGATGCCTAATCCTTGTGTGGATTTGATTTTTTGGGTGGACGCACGTGCGTCCAGTGCGTCACGCTGCTGGCGCCCCTGCATCTCTGGGAAGGAAAATAATAAAATATACATTGGCATTGTTTAAAAAGTGGGGGTACGGGTACCCCTCGTACCTCAAGAATTACGCCTATGGTGTTAGGTCCCTTTGCCTGGAATGGTCTTCCCCTCCACTACGAACCAAACTCATGACGGAATCTCTGTGACATCTCGCTCGCTCAAGACGTTTCTGTTTCCACGGGGCTCCTGCACCGAGGGCGCCTCTGAATAGTTTATACTGCGAGAGGCGCCTTATACATGTAAATTACTAGATACGATATAGGCCTACATAAATTATAATGTACTGAATCCAATCTGATCTCGTGTATTTCTATCTAATCTAATCTAATTCTGATCTTATCCACACTAATCCAAGCAAATCTAATCGAATCCATTCTTATTTAAAATCTCACCACATAGCCTACTTGAAATGTTACGTCATTTAGGCCTAACTGCCGAGCATTCACTGAACATAATTTACCATCCTGAGCAATGTGAACAGGTCCTTTTGTATTTAATAGGTTCTTAAAATGCGCTATACGAATGTTCAGATGCATATGTTATGGATATTTGTGTATAGGATTTTAAGTAAGTGACAATATTTGTGCACAGCTGCTTTTCTTAGTAACATGGATTTTCGCAACGTGAACCTTACCATCACGAACCACGACATCTTCAAAGTTCCATCCGAATGCAAAAGAACTAAAGACTGGGTTAGTGTTATTGCATTTGAATTTTGTGAATTTATTTAGCACAACTATTTTGTTAGGCTGGACTTCATTACCAAACAGTGTCGACCTGACTCGACCCTGTAAGATATGAGGAATTTCTTCACAATAGGCTACATGTTTAACACGTGTAAGCCTGCTTCAGTATCTGTTTGTCTAACTTACTGTCATTTACTGAACCAAACTGGTGCCATTCATGAGATACAAAAAGGGAAAAATCGTCAAATCCTTTAATATTTCTAGAAAAACGTTACCAGCTTCAGAAACAATTGCTCCTTTTGTCTTGTATTGATGCACTGCTGTAGAAGCAACAACTGAAATAGCTGTGGCAGACCCAGAAGTTTATAAGGGGCGGGGGGGGGGCACAGGCAAGCAATGCTGTAGTTTTAACTTTGCTGATTTGACGTTTCGGGGCCTTATTAAGTAGAAAATTAATTTGTCTTTTATGACCTTTAGTTTCCCAATTACTTATGATCTTATTTTACTCTCTAAGTAAAAGCAAACTTGAATCTGTATAATAGGCCTACTAGATTCAATTTGAGGTAAATTAGAGATGACATTCTGCGCATTTTTTTTCAGCCGGACACTTTAACCTGGAACGACTTCTGGCGAGTCTTCATGCTGAGGCGCAATTAGTGATCTCACTTTTCTGAGGACGCATTTCATAACCACCTTGAAGACTGAATTCGTTAATTAGTGTGTCCGCTTTTGACATTCACTGCTAACTATTTGTTTCCTTCAGCTTAATAGTACACGGAGTCAGTCGCTAAGGAGTTATCGACTGACTTGAGTTAGCGACTGACTTAGCGACTAAGTCGACTGCTTATCGACTGACTAAGTCGCTTAGACTTATCGACTGACTTAGCGACTTGTTATCGACTTCTCGGGTAATCAGGTATGTCCAATAGCAGGTATATCTAACTCTATTGGACATATCTGATTACCCAACAATATAGTGTATTTGACCACATGCTGTACTGACCGTGCAATAATCTCCATGGGCATCATATGGAACCCATATAGGCTCTATACGGGTCCAATATGGGAATATGGGCTCCGCTCCATGTGGGCATGCTGACAGGGGACAGACCGATGACTGAAAATTAATGTTAATGTGAATTCGTGAAATTGAGCGCTTGATAAATCGAATGAAGCGAGGACGATTTACAGCAGTACCCGATCTTACGGCCAACAAGTTGGCCGAAACTGCTGATACGTGCCTCTTTCAGGCAGTAGCAGAGAACGAGAATCAAGTACTCCGGCACTTATTCCCAATGTGAGAATTGTAGAGAAAAGACTGGGGTTGTTGTTAGTCTTTGGTCCAATTGGAGTTGAATGTTTTGTTCGTATTTTGCAAACTTATGTCAGCGAAATTTGAAAGCAGGAGATTTCAATGCTAGTACTATTGCAAGTCAAACTCGAATGAAAACCAATTCCTTTGTGGAGTAAATTCAAAAATGCATACCTGATACGCCATGGAGATTTCTTCACATTGTCACAGATTCGGATTTCGGAACCAAATAGGCCCTAATGCTAAATCACACCAGGACACCTGAGGGGTTGGAAACGACCCCTGTAGGGTGTGCAATGAAGACTTAATTTTGCAAACTTTAATTCAAATCTTTGCTACAGACTCAACTCACATATTGTAATGAATAACTGCGGCTTACTACAAAGTACTGTACTCTATGCAGAGGCAACACCAGTGTTAAGAAATAAGTAAACATCGCGTTGAGTTGTTGACAGTGTTCAGTGTTCATTGCGGAAAAATAGTTGCGCATTGCTGATTTTTTTAGTTAAACTTTACTTTTTTAGTTAAACTTCATCCTTAACTAAAAATTTTTTACTGAAACTAAAAATTATCAACTTTTTAGTTAACTAAATTGCCCATCACTGTTAATTGGTTCATACGTGTTTGTGGCAGGTGTTCAATAGATTTCGAACTTTTCATATTCATCTATACTTTCTATAGTATTGGACTCGACCAATGTTGCCATTTGTAAGCAGAAGTGTTAAACTTCCCCCACCCCTGCACTTTTCAAGACAAGAATTTGCTGCTGCCCTAGGGCATTCTTCAATTGCTGCCAACCTCAAAATAATGATACCCATATGACGACTACGACGTACAATGAAATGGACGTGCTTTAGTAATGCAGTAATACTCCTCGCGGCCCAGTGACCGTCCTCACCGTATACAGACCTGGTTCTGCTCCTGCTACTGGTCAATTTTTTGAAGAATTCTCCTCCGTTCTCGAGAATCTCATCACCCGCAATAGCCAACTCGTCATTCTTGGCGACTTCAATCTACACCTGGAAGACCCTGCCCTTTCCACCTCCTCCCGATTCCTCGAACTGCTTTCTCAGTTTGCCCTCCGTCAGCATGTGAGTGAGCCCACACATATCTTGGGCGGCTGGCTTGATCTCATCATCACCTCTGACGATGATCAGGTTGAGGATCTCCGGATCCTCCCACCGACGCTCTCCGACCACTCATTCATCCACTTCACCCTTCCTTCCGTTCATCTGCAACCAGTCTACTCCATTCGAATGCTGCGAGGTTGGAAATCCTTCGACTCTCTGGCCTTCAGCGTCGCCATCCGCAACTCACAACTCTCCGCGACATCTGCCTCTCTCGACGGTCTTACAGTTACCCAACTGTTTGATCTCTACACTTCAACCACGACGTCGCTCCTAGATGAGGTACTTCCGCGTCGTAGCGTCAAGAGCCGCATTCGTCCTCTGGCTTCCTGGTTTGACGCCGAATGCCATCAGATGCGACGCCGTGCCCGCTGTTTCGAGAGACGTTTTCGTCGATCCAAGGATCCCTGGGACCGGTTGGCCTGGGTCTCTCAACTACGTGCCCTCCATCGCCTTTTCCACCATAAGGAGGCTGCCTACTGGGAAAATCTAGCCTCTCGGAATGCCAAGAATCCGAAGCGTCTCTGGTCTCCTCCATCTCTGGTCTCCTTGGCCGATCATCTCGCTCCTCCGAGACTCCTGCCTTCTCCGCCAACGACTTTCTCGACATGCTTACTGCCAGGACCGACCGTCTTCGTGCTACCACCGCCGATGCTCCTCCTCCGACGTTCACCTCGACGACAGCTGTCTTCGATGGATTTCGACCTGTTACTGACTCTGTTCTTCGTTCAGTTTTTTCATCTGTGAATTTAAAATCATGTGAATTAGACCCACTTCCCCCTTTCATTGTTACCGATATTCTGGATGACCTTGCTCCGTTCTTTCTGTACCTCTTCAATAGGTCTCTCTCTGAGGGCTATATCCCGGCCTCACAAAAACGGGCTGTCGTCTTTCCCTCACTAAAAAAGCCAAATCTTGACACTAACCTCTGTCAGAACTATCGACCTATTTCTAACCTCTCTTTTCTTTCTAAAACCCTTGAACGGCTGGTTTCTATGCAGCTTCTTCCCTACTTGGAACAATCTGGACTTCTCCCACCTTTCCAATCTGGTTTTAGAGCTAATCACTCTACAGAAACTGCCCTCCTCTCCCTGCTATCAGAGATCTATTCTGCTGTTGATAAGTCTCAACTTACTCTTCTGGCTCTTTATGACGTTTCTTCAGCCTTTGACATGGTCGACCATGAAATCCTCCTCCAGCGCCTTGAGATTTCTTTTGGTCTAAAGGGCACTCCTCTCCTTTGGTTTCGGTCTTACCTGTCTGAACGCTCTCAACTGATCATCTCCGGTGATTCTAGAACTCGGTGGGTCTCGGTAAAACTTGGTGTTCCTCAGGGTTCGGTCCTTGGCCCGCTTCTCTTCATTCTCTATACAGCTGACATTCCTTCCCTACTCTCTAAACACGGGGCGGCTGGTCACCTTTTCGCTGATGATGTTCAGGCTTTTGTCCATGGGCCTCCATCTGCTCAACTGCTTCTCACTGGGTCCATTGAGGCTCTCTCTCAAGATCTTCATTGCTGGATGTCTTCAAACCGCCTTTCTCTAAACTCTTCCAAAACTCAATTCATCTGGTTTGGCACCCCTCAGCAACTCAAAAAGCTTGATTTCGTGCTCCTGTCTGATAGGTTTCCTCACTTCACTTTCTCGTCCAGTGTTCGTGACTTAGGTGTCACTCTGGACAGCGCGCTCACTTTTGCTGAGCACATTTCCAACCTCACCCGCTCCTCTTACTTCCACTTAAGGCGTCTCCGGGCTATTCGGCGGTCTGTCTCATCTTCGACCTTCACCTCAATTGTTCATGCATTCGTGTGCTCTCGGATTGACTACTGTAATTCTCTCCTTATTGGCCTTCCCAAGATCCGTCTTTCTCCTCTCCAGTCCGTACTCAATGCTGCTGCTAGACTCATTGCCCGCCTTCCTCGGTTCTCTCATATCTCCACCTTCATGGTTGAACACCTCCATTGGCTCCCTCTCTCTGCCCGTATACAATTCAAAGTGCTTATTCTTGTGCTTAAATCTCAGCTGGGTTTTGCTCCACAGTACTTACGTGATCTGTTTCAACGGCCTCATTCTGCTGCTTCGCTGCGTCGTCTCCGATCTTTTGATCGTCTTGACCTCTTAGTTCCTCGTGTCAGGACAACTATGGCTCAGTCCAGGTCCTTTGCCTGCATAGGTCCCTCACTTTGGAACCGACTTCCTCCTTCTGTCCGCACCACCATTCTCTCTGGTAGCGTTGCTTCTTCCTTTTCTCACCTTAAATCCTGCTTTTTCTCTCGGGGTCTCGCGCACTGGGAGCGCCTCTGAATGGTATATACCGCGAGAGGCGCTTTATAAATGCCCATATACAATACAATACAATAATACAATACAACTGTATTTGATATTTCCGGCCTTACCTAGTTCTGAAGTGCACACGTGACCATCTATGGCGTTGAACATTTGTGATTGAAGGACCTGTCCAAGGTCTTTAGACAGTGACCGCCTCCATGGAGGCTTGAACCCGCACTAGCTCCGCGTTACAGGCAGTGAAGTTTCTACAGGCCGAGGGCTCCACTTGGCTACCCTGCCCCAAATGGACCTCTTACTTATTTTCATGTTGATTTTAAGTAGTTGTGGATATTTTTGTGGACAACAGTATTTTTGGCGGAAAAGTTCCCGCGCAAACGGCCAACTTCCCGCGCTAACTGTGACACACCAGTCTCTGACTGCTCTTGGCGAAAGATAAATTTTCTCATCATAGCGCAAATCTCAGACATCTTTTCTGCCAATACAGACGTCAAACTGTCAGACATAATTGAATGTAATTTCAAGTAGATTTATTAAAACAGAAATATGAGAATTAATGTCTGGTACAGCTACAATATTCAATGTTTGTAAGACAACTAAAAGTTCATCAGGACTAATCGCCGATCCAGCCAAAGTTCAAAATCATCAATCATCAAGTGTCGATATCTATCACTTACTAGCCATTCAATCGAGATCGAACTTATCTAGATTTCTTTTATAATCAGATAATTTCAACCGTGAATTCTAGACAAATGTCTTCACTTAGTGCTAGCAACGAAATGACATAAAAGTACGATATAAAAACTGGTAACGATACTTAACCACCAATTCCGCAACAATCCACGTATCGAAATCTCCACTTAAGTCATTAATCGGCACCAATGTTACGAAACTTTGCTAAAATCTGATCGCAAAGTGACGATCACACACATAAAACAATCTTACACCAAGCAGGCGTAAACAATACTGGCGCGCAAATAGCAAGGCTCCGGTCTTATCTGGGACTAAGAGTTAGTAATCTTAGTCCCAGGTCTTATATAACAAATTCCATTCGCGCCAAAGACCGGGAAAAGTTCCCGGTAAAAATCAACCAATAGAAAGCCTCCATTCAGGATGGCGCGCGCGACAATCTACCGCGCTCGATCGTTGAGCATTGGTGAGCTATAAATAGATTCCAGCACGAGTGACGCCCAGGAAATATCTTCTCCCGCTCGACATACATTATGTAGCGCTCAATAAATGCCAATACAAATACAATTAAACTGACGTTCGTCACACAAATTAAACTGACCTTCGTCACAATTTACTTTTTTGAACCTTCTAATGGGGGTGATACCATGACTTACCGCACTGGGTGACACCAACCCTAGTGACGCCACTGCTTCCCTTTTCCTCGAAATATTTTGAATAGGAGCCTACATAGGTGATGCGTGAACGTACTATGCACGACTGTTAATTGAGATTAGAGCCCTGCGCCGACTTGACAGTGTCGGCGGCGGCGCGCATCTCATTTTGGGTCGACGGCGGCGGCGGAGCGCCGACCAATAGAAATCGGAGGCGGCGGCGCCCACGAAATTTCGGCATCTGCGCGGCGATCTGGTCAGGATACTTGACATGCATGAATCACTTGAGAGTATAACAGTCGTTTGTCCTGTGCCAGTCAAGACGGCCAAGTTCTCTAAAGCCACTCCATGAGAATAAAGCTCAACTACACACAAATACATTCATGTTGCTGCTGTTGTCAAGGTATTAAGAAAATGGCAACTGGAAATAGAAGTATCAAAATAATGGCTACTTGTAACCAGTGATGGGCAATAGTTAACTAAAAAGTTGTCAACTTTTAGTTTAACTAAAAAATTTTAGTTAAGGAAGAAGTTTAACTAAAAAAAGTTTAGTTAAAACCATAGTTTAACTAAAAAAATTTAGTTGCTAACTAAAAAGTTTAACTAAAAAAATCAGCAATATGCAACTATTTTTCAACAGTGAACATTGAACATTGTCAGCAAAAAAATTTCAACACTGCATGGTTTTAGCATTAACAGCCTGTGTTTTCAAATTCATACACTACTTACAGTGGTACACATGTAATTGTATGCCAGAACAGTACACAATGCATAGTTTGAAGGTGAAATTGTCATTGACGCTTTGCATTATTACAGTTCACTTAACGTCTTTTATTGTGAAAATGTTTGTCGTTAAAAGTTGGAAAAAGTTGGAAAAAGTTTAACTACTTTTTTTTAGTTTAGTTAACTAATTTCCAAAATCAGTTGCCAACTTTAGTTAAACTATTTTTTTTAGTTGGAAAATAGTTTTAGTTTAACTAAAAAAAATAGTTTAGTGCCCATCACTGCTTGTAACAAGATATCACGTTAAGTGACTATGTATTATGGTACAAAGACAAGATCATCAAAGTATAATGAAAAGAATTTGGTCAGGAAGACAATGCATTCTTGGTATCAAGATACATGTTAGGACCACAAAATCACAGTCAATTAAGATCACTCACTCTTCGTCTTCTTCATTAGCACACGAGTTCCTACCAATCAAAGGCCTGCGTGTCATTTTTATAATTGTTTAATTGTTTAATAAAACATTTAACGGTAGCATGCAGCTTTTCTTACATCTAATCCTGTAAGAACTGTTAGCCAATTAGCCCTGTTTCAGTACCTTACGCCTATGGTGTTAGGTCCCTTTGCATGGAATGGTCTTCCCCTCTTTCCCCTATTATATTCCTGACACTGTTTGTGTAGAAATTTTATTATGTCTCAAAATGAGAGTTCTCGTGAATGAATACAGTTAGCCGTGAATTTCAGCACCTTATATTCCTAATCGGACCCCACTTGTAAGACCTTGCGCAAAGTGCTGACTAAAATAGGGCCTATAGTTGTCTACTGCCTAAACACAAGCTCCGTTGTACATACTGATATTAATGTTCAAAAGCTTAACAGTTTAACATAGGCGGAGTTCGCAGGCTATATTTTAAATAGTTAGGCCTGAATAACTGTAGGGCCTATGGGAGATTGATTCTGCTGATTAAAAAACAAGTTAGGGAGAAAGTCGTTCGTTACCTTAATTAGAGCTGCTATTCACGCCCCTAGAGATTGTTAGATCTTTCTTGTTGCCATACTTTAAATCGAATATCATAAATATTCGCGAATAAGTTTTGCATCAAACGTTAACAATTATTGTAAAAGTCAACACGAATTGATGACGTCATAGGCTCATAGCATTATTAGCATAGCATTGACATCACCAATTCATGACGTCATAGGCTCATAGCATTGACGTCATTAATTCATGCTGCCGATCAAGCGACGCAAAGAGACCTAGAAAAATAAAACAAAGTAAGTAAGTACTTCTATTTCGCACTGAAGCAGTATATCGCGAAATCATGTAAAACATGAAAAATGCAACAATCAGTGGCGGCGATCTTGTTTGACAGGTGGGGGGGGACATTTTGGAACTGATCTAGTGAAAAAAGAGTTTTGAACTCATCTGGTGAAAAAAGAGGTCAAAAAATTTGATGACCTTTTTTTCGGGTTTCCTCAAAATTTGGGGGGTCCGATGTATGGCGTGTCCCCCCACTCTTAAAGGTGGGGGGGTCTTGTCCCCCGCGACCCCCCGGGATCGCCCCCCATGGCAACAATAACAATTAAACATATCAGCCTGGCAGCGGTGGCGCGAAATTTACGGCGGCGGCGCGCCGACATACAAAAATTGGCGGCGGCACTTACGAAATGTCGGCGGCGGCGGCGTGTCACGGCCAGCGCAGGACTCTGAGTGGGATATAATAGGGCCTACACGTATAAAAATTATTTACACGTTTTTATAGCGACCGCGTAGGCCTATATGGCTCTGACGCTGCTCATTTTTTCATTAATTGATGGGGTGAGATCGTGCAGCACGATGCCGGCACCATGTGCTGGTCCACTGCCCGTTTCAATGGGTGCTACACCGTTTAAGGTCCACGTGTACGGACCGTAGGCCTACGTGGCAGCCAGAGCTTTAGAACCGCGATCCGCTGCACTCTCACACAGACATGGGCGTCCGCGTGATTTTACAGGAGGGGTGATTTGTTTAGGGGCAGCCTTGGGGGGGTGGGTGGGTGAAAAATGACTTATTGCATAGCTATGCGTGAACATAGAACACGTGACAACTTTAAAAATAAATAATGGTGAAGGACTTACCTAAATAATTGTTTTTGCATTGAAAATCGTGTTGGGACTGTTGTAATTATCATAATATTCAAAAGATTTTATTTTTGTAAAATATTTGTAAACTCCAGGGGTAGGCAAATGCCCCCTTGCCCCTCCCTCCGGACGCCCATGACCTTCACCGACGGATAAGCATTGCTGCTACCTTATAACATGACCAATATAGCTAACTCAGCCTAACAGTGGACCAGCACATGGTGCCAGTGATGAAGTCTTGTAGTGGATGAGAATTACAGGAGACCCATCCGGGCTCTATACGGGTCCACTATGGTTTCAAATGGATCCTATAGGGCCTATCACATCGCATATGCTGCCGGGCGCGCCAGTCCATCTATGCTTTACGCACCCTGGTTGCCCATGGCCTGCGCGAATCACCGCTTCATGATGTTGTGCGTGCCACAACCTTGGCTAGGATGCTTTATGCCTCTCCTGCTTGGTGGGGCTTTACGAATCGGAGCGAACGAGACCAGTTTGAGGCTATTGTGCGTCGCCTCATCCGCTACCATTACCTTCCGGATGATAATCCTACTTTTGAGCAGCTATGTCTCAGAGCTGACTCTTCCCTCTTCCCTCTTCATAGCAATCTTGGTGGATGAGGGGCACATTTTTCATGACCTGCTCCCGCCGATTAAGCCCTCCGTCTACCATATGAGAACGAGGGCCCACCTGCCGATAACTTGATGAGGAAAACTTATATTATTAGAATGTTATATGGGGATGTGATGTTCGCAATGAGAACATGACAAGAGATTTAATTATATATATTATTTACTAGCTGGATTACCCGGCGTTCCCCGGGGTTATAAGTTTGACACCACCACCACCACCACCACCACCACCACCACCACCACCACCACCACCACCACCACCACCACCACCACCACCACCACCACTTGTGTAAATTATAAGTGCTTGCTTGTTTGTGTCATAGTAGTTTAAGTGTGGAGTTTAGAGATATTAGTGTAGAATTATATAAATCGTATTACTGTTCATGTCATTAGATTGTCATTAATTGCTGGAACTTTTAATTATATTAAAGATGTCACTAAACTCTTTGAGATCGTTGGATTTAGCATCGACCTATATTGAGTGGACAGAGCGTAAGCGATCCAAGCTGAAGCCTGCAATTTGCGTGCCTGTGACGTCATGCCTGGTGGGAAAGTAGCGCTCATCAATAATAAACCGTCTCGATATGTTGTGTGCGCATGCGCAGTACCAGGCATGACGTCAGGCAGAGCTCATTAACATAATAGGTGCAGGCTTCAAAATCTGGAAGGCAATGTACCGGTCTATGCTACGTCCACTAATATACGTCGATGGGATTTAGAGGCTGATCCTAGCGATAGGCAGAAGCGTGCTGTACGCCCTATTCTTCTTTGTCTCGGCCTTCTTCGGCCATGGGCCAACTGCTAGAAGACATAGCTAGTAGTGTAGCTAACATGCATGCAAGCTTAACCTGTCAGTTAGATGATGTGATAGGTAGCCAGGTGAACCTAGCTGTTACTCTAGAAGAACTGAGAGATAGCCAGTTAGAAATGAGGGATAATCAAACAGAGCTTCTAGGGCGCCTAGAAAGACTTGAAGAGGCTTCGTTTCATGGTTCCGCAAGTCGTAGTCGGATCCCGGATCATTCTCCTCGGGTGATTGCTTTGCCTATGGCAGCCACGTCCTTGCCACTCGTGCCAAACTTAGAGTCAAATGTTGCTATGGGTAATTTGGATCCGCTCGGAGTCAGTTCCGAGGAGGGAGCCAGTGCCTCTCCACCCTCGTTCAGAAGGAGTGAACGTTTGCAAATGAAATCGAGGCTAAATTATAAAGAGCTAGGGAACCGCTGGAGTAGAATCCCAGCAGATCCCGTTGATGCTCAAGGATCAGGTCCCCCACTGGAATACAGGTTCTTCCTTCCATGGACTTGCGAAGACGCGTACCCGCCCCATTTAAACAGACTGACTTAGCACCCAGTGCTGGGGGTGGGCAACGGCGTAACAGGAACATAATTATATAGGCCCTAATGCATATATGTCTGTCTGTGTTTATATAAATATATGTTGGTAGCAGAAAAATGTATACGATTAGCGGTTGTACAGTTGTACACCAAAATGCTGGTAGCAATTGGTTTAATAAAGAATATTCTTATCTTATCTTGTCTTGTCTTGTCTTGTCTTGTCTTGTCTTATCTTATCTTATCTTATCTTATCTTATCTTATCTTATCTTATCTTATCTTATCTTATCTTATCTTATCTTATCTTATCTTATCTTATCCATGTGGACATGATGGCAGAGTGAGAACGTATTTAAAGATTTCTCTTCTACAGTTCAATTAGCGGCCCTAGCGAGTGTTAGGCTTACATGATTACACAATCACTATAAAGTTCAGACTACGAGGAGGGGACTGGGTATGTCGAGGCTAAGGAAATGAAGTCGCGAAAATGAATGCTTCTCGCGGTTAGGCTAAGGCATTACTTTCCAATTTATCAAAATCAATCAATTAATCGATCAATCAATCAGTCCTTGATTCATAATTCCTCAGCGCCATCGCTGTTCGTTTGGACCATTATCTATGGTTTGGACACTTCTGGACTTTGGAAGGAAGGTTATCAATTACCTACAGTTGTAATAATAGTCAGTCAGTCAGTGAAAGTTACTAACGTAACAGTACCAACCTATCGAGCGTTAATCCTATAAATACCAACCAATGAGCGCACCTTTGCATACGCTCTGGACCTAGCGAACGCTGAGCGCAGTTACATACTAGTCTTAATTAAAGTTTGCTGAAGCGCTTTACTGCGTGATTAAGCGCAGAAAGTTTGGACGTCAAACTCGTGAGGTTGACATACTTTGTGAGAATTTTGGGTCGATGTTTTGGCCCAAAAAGGGCATTAAAAAAATAAATTGAAGCAATGAACAAAGTTTGAGACTAATCTGATGTTTAGGCGTATCCGGAGAAAATGAAAGCAATTTGACTCGAGATTTGAAGGGGAGAAAGTATATCAAGGTAGGTGGTGGGGGTTGTTTGTTGTGATCGTTGTTCGCGGAAGCCCGTAGAAATTTAATATGGCGTAACGTTGTGACATGAAGTTCGAAATAGGCAAACTTATGATAAATCGGGCGGAAATAAAAGTATCACGTATTGTGGTTGCGTTTATGGAGTAACCTTATACCTTCGTACACTTTGTATGGGATTTATGCTATATTTCTTATTGTACATGGCGCTGTATTAAGGGGGTGCGCTATAGTTAGTGGTTAACGTGCTACACTGTCAAACGAGAGGTCGGGAGTTCAAATCCTCCAGAACAGAAATCGGTGTTGAGTTTTTTGCTTCATATGCGCCCCTAGCCAACTCGGCTGTAATGAGTACACTGGCCGTACACTGTCCGTGGCAGTGAGAAGATGAGACAGCGAGGGAGAGGACTGGCCACCCGCCCTCATAAGCCTTTGAGGCAAAGAATACGAAGTCGCTAAAAACTTCATATCTAGGGCTTCTTTATTATTGTATTTATTAGAAACTTTATGATCTATGACTGGCGGATTTAAGTCCAATTGATTGCCAATTACAAGTTTACTTATGTATTAAGTGATTTATGATTGTTTGATTGCCAGTTAAAGTAATTATTTTTTTTATTTAAAGGTTTAATGCAAGAGATGAAGCTGTGAATGTTTAGCCATGTCCTTCACTGATGCTTTTAGTTAACAGAGAACTTACAGACATGTGTCATGTTTAAAAAATTGAGAATGAGAGTTTCCAGAATGCTGTTTTGTCTTCCCATCCAGGGGCGTCCATCCCCCTTGCGTCTATGATGCATTCCCCCCCATATAATCAGATTCTTCCTCCTCCCCCCAACGACGTCCCCAGACGATTGGCCGACAGTCGACAAAAGAGAAAATAGGCCTATCGATTACCGAACTCTGAAGCACAATTTTACTCTTGAATTCTGTAACTTTCAGTTCGCTAATAAAGCAACATGATGCATTATAAAATATGAAGGCATGACGATGATGACGAGCAAAAGACACATCTGTCGAAAGGACAGTGGATTGAAAGTACATGTAGTTACATTAAGACAGAGGCATACCGCCATAGCGGCCAGACAGTAGCCTACAAACGTAGTAACAACAGGTGCCTCATCAGAGCAGCAGAGTGCGTAGCCAGGCGATTAACAATTTCGTCTAGTTTTAGTGATGGAGTAGCGTCTCGTTTACAGGCTGATACTGTCAGAGGTGCAAACCAGTCATCAACCATGGTTGATCTCAGTCGATCTTTCACAATGAGGATGCGACTCATTACTCACTCAGCTGAGCAGCTGGTCACTACAAGGGAGATCAGGATTTCAATCCACTGTCCTTTCAACAGATGTGTTTTTTGCTCGTCATCATTGTCACTCTCTAGTTGAATTAGTTCCAGTTTTCCGTCATCTGGAATCAATTCATTAAGAGGCACAAGGTCTTGTACGGCGCGATATGCGTGTCGAAACTCCTCGAATTCGGTTTGCGCTACCTGTGGGTATAGTGCGAACCGAGCTATGTATAAATAGTGTGCAATTTATATATACCTTGTTGTCTTCCACTTGTGGTGTGAGTACAATGTATGCGCCATTTGTCACTACGGATAAGCATGCCACATAACGGCTCGCAACATTTATACTTCATTAAAACATTGTCTCTGAATGATTACTAGTAAAATGAAAAATTTTGCAAAGTATTAACACATCAAAATTACGAAACGCTTATAAATCAAAAGTATCTCATCTTGCGGGAGGCTACGTCAACCAAAGAGTACCCTTCCATTCACCCCTTCACTTCACCCCTTCTGGCCCTTCACCCCTTTAGTTAAGAGGCGAGGAATCTGATACCGGCCGACTTGTGTGCAGCCGGGCTGCTATCTGCCTTCCTCTCTGCCTGCCTGTGTTCCACCCTACCGGCCTGGAGTCAGCTCTACAAGGTTGATGGGGCTACAAGGGAACGTGGAGGAGAAGAGGGCAATACAGGGCTATATATGTGGGCTGTTACATTAAAACACTGGATAGGGGCCTACCTCCTTTGGTCTGAGATTGAATATGCCGCGTACGATATGCCAACATTATGAAATTGACTTTAATGTACTAAAAATTTCTTCTTTCCCCCCCTGAAAAGGCTATGAAGATTTCTGCTTCATTCCCCCCATAGGATGGACGCCCCTGTTCCCATCTGTCCTTTGACCAGATCATGACCTTAATGAAATCATGACCTTAATGAAATCAGACAAAATTGTCTTAGATAAGTGTCTCTGTTATTGGGATGATGATTAGATGCCGAGTTTGCAATGCAAGTGCTGCAAATTGATCAGAGAAATTTTGAATCGTTTGTATCATGACGTTGTATCAGAATTGAATAATGACTCAGTTGTATCTGTATCAATATGATATTAGTACTTGTTGCGACTGATTTTGAGTTTGCGACACCAGCAATCAAGTCCTTATGCCAATACACTGTTTGTGTAAAAGTCAGGCATTGGATTAGATGTCTCTCAGGAGTCAGGAGATTAGAAGTCACTCAGGAGATTAAAGTCATTCGTGAGATTATTGCAACTGTTAATCTAAGACTATAATGTTCATAATCAAAACACTGTGCACTGTTTTTGTATGCTTATGAATACCTCTGTTTAATCACTTAGTTAAGCTTATCACTGTATCTCTCAATCGAACCTCTATCTTCAACGTAATTAACTGACAAAATTGGGTGTCCCTATTAGCGGGATTTCCATCCCTTCTGGGCCTTCCCTTTGTCAATGTTTTCTTGTAACATACCAATGTTGAACTGATACATGTTATATCGTTGCAATAAAAAAAGTTGATTGATTGATTGATTGATAAGTCACTGAGGAGATTAGGAAGCACTTTAGATGTAGATTAGATTAGACTAGAACCGACTATCTTAGATTTAAAACTCTGGAAATTTTTATAGATAGATTAGATTAGATTAGAGTAGACACGATTTGATTGGATGAGATTAGTTGGACATGTGGCAACTGTAACACGTGAACGAGACACAGAGTGCCATCTTCTACCATCTGCAAGGGACTCGTAGTTGACTTTTGTGTGAATTAGTTCTTATCTGATCTACTTAACCTTTAAAATCTGCACGTTGTTTTAATCAGCAACTCTGCACGTTCATTGTACAAAACAATTGAAAACTGTTCTCTTTCGCTGAGGTTGTGCAGGGAGCGCCTGTGAGTAGGTATATAAGGGCTCTGAGTGACTGAACGAATGACTGTGTTGCGAGTCTTGTGTGTTGTTGCGAGTCGTGTTTGAAGCTGCATGTGTAGTCCAGGAACTCTGAGCATGTCGTCTACCATCAGCTGTTTATGGGTATGTAATTGTAATTGTAATCAAACAGTTACGAAGGCACTGCTTGATGATTCAGAGGTGCTACCGACTCACTAAGAAATAAAATGGACTTTTCTGGAACGACCTAATGATGTATGTTGGTTCCAACGGCTCTTCGTGTCTGTGGGAGCTAGCCAGTGATGACTCTTGTAGTTATCTGAGTGCTATGAGGGGAGGGGAATAGAGTAGTGGTAACACTTGTGGCCAGGAGAGCATTAGATTGCGGTTCGATACCCCTAACCTCCCCTCTAGGACGGCGCCTTGCATGGCTGCCAAACCGTGTGTTTAATTAAGACCTTGATTGTACTGTCATGTTTCAATGTAATCTTACTGCGTACTTGTCTGTTTGAATTAATAAAGAAGATTATTTTATTATTATTATTATTATTATTATTTATTTTATTTTTTATTTATTATTTTTTTTTGCCGCCCGAAGTGTGACCCTCAGGCTTTTAGAGATTATGAACGTGCGTGGTTAAATTGGTTTACTGTGCCTCGTCCTCCCCCATTTGTGCAAATGTGCCCGTGAACGCAACTGCGTTAAATCTTTGGTTGCAAATTGAAAGGCGCTGGAACAGGTAGGTGGTTTCTCTCAAGTCTCCTGTTATTGTTGAAAGGCGGCGCCCGAGCTCCCTGAGGAATACCAGTGCCTGCTCATTGAGTGGGCCCATACTTTCCAATGCGATGGGGATGAAGATGTGCGATCCCGGGAGTCCAGCATATTTAGTTCTTTTCCTGGCTGCAGCCAGTTCTGCCACTCCGCCCGGTGTCGTAGCGGCAACCTGAAGATATGAGGATGCGCAGGTGTGAATACACGTCGCGTCCCAGGCCACGTACTTGCCGCTAGCCCAGGGGACGAGGGTGGCGCCATCCGGTCTCTTGCCGTCAGATCTTACTAGCCCCTGGGGTTCCTTGGCGCTTGGGATATCCGCTCTCCTCAGCGACCTCCAGATGATGTCATTTATGTGGTAATATCGGCTGGCTCTCCCTTCTGATTTTCTGCAGGCCATGCCGTGAAGACCCCCTTGATCCGCTATTTCTCCGCATTGACATCTGTGCGGTTGACAAAGCTGGAGACCCAGCCTCAAGCCTATTGCAATGCGGATTGCTTCATTGTCTAGGCACATTCCACAAGCCGCTATTGGCACCGCCGAAATCCAGTCACCCGCGTGTGGAGCTCTACTGGCTCCAAGTCTGGCTCTGTTTAGTGGATCGTTCTTTTCGTTCCACAGGTCCATTTTCTCAATCTCCACCAGAGGTCTATCCCACACCCTCTGGGAGGTGGTATGTGGACCGTCAGTAGGCAAGGTCGCTTTATTATTATTATTATTATTATTATTAGCTTACTGATTAACAGACTTTTTGTTCTTAATTTCTTTAACGTCATTAAGTTGACACCTGTAGTCCTTTTGTGAAGTATACTTAAAGGTGCCATAGGAAGTTTCCAGATTCATACTATCCAACCTGCTTCAGGATGAATTAACTGAATTAATTAAATGAAAATTAAATTAAGCAGTAAAATCACATCTGTTGAGATCATTTTGATAGGTGCGTGTTGGTGTATGAAGCGTCATGATACATTAATAATAAAGAGACACAGACTTGTAAATGTTGAGCTTGAGTTTGGGGACTTCAGTTTAGCTCATACATGTTTAGGGAACTGAGAAAACATGCAGCACTCTGATTCTGTTTGAACACTGTGCAAAGTTCCTAGTTGTCTCCGGATTACTTGAGCCTCATATACCTACAGTCAGTCTTTTTGTATTTCCCCAACAAGGAAGTTAGACACAAAAGATTGTACAGCGAACTGTTCACCCAATTCAAGCTGTGCATGCTTGAGAGCCCTGGCTGTTGTATGCTTTCAGGGTTGTGTCACATTTTGGGGTTTTTATGTGTGGATTGTGAGGGTATTTATGTCAGTTTTCTGGTATACATGCTGTGTTGTTTGGTTATGACATAACCCTTCACGGTGGTTAAGACCCTGTGAAGGGGTTTCGTTGCGGTTGTTTCCCTGTTCATCTTTGGTTGGAGGTCTTTCTCAAGTGTCTGCAAGATTGTCATTTATGTGCCTGAAGAGCAGCATAGAGGACATGTAACATGTGACGACAGTGTGTGGAAATACAGTCTAGCGGTATACTAGTGTGAGTTTTTTTAGTTAAATCATTAAACTTGTGCTATTCAAATTTAATCTAGCTAATCTAATCTACACTTAGAGTACTTGCAATTTGCTATTTTGATCTAATGTAATATAGTCTGTTCTGCTTATCTAATCAGGTCAAATATCTAATCAAAACTACACATATTGTGATTCTTATTTTCTTTAATATGAACAAAGATGATCTGATCTAATCTGATCTAAAATTACAATGATTATGATCTGATCTAATTTGATGTAACATAACCTGATCTAATCTAGCGTGATCTGAGGAATCTGCTTAGCTTACAAACAAGGCTTAATTAAATACCAGGTTCCAACTTACTTGTTGCTTGCTTTCTGACCCTGGGAAGCAGCCGGGTGCCATTTTGTTTTCTCCCCACCTCACAGGTGAAGTTGTTGGACAGCTCTAGAAAAAGGTCATCCAGTTTCCTTACTATTGGGGCAAATGAGAACTCTCACCCAACATGTCACACTTGGAAAGACTGTGGAATGTGAACACTGACAAGCTGACTCTTTAGCTGCACGTTATTATTGGTTTCCTTGCTGTAAACGGTTTCTTTGCTATAAACAGTATCCTTGCTGTCAACAGTTTCTTTGCTGTAAACGGTTTCCTTGCTGTAAACTGTTTCTTCGCTGTAAACGGCTTCTTTGCTGTAGACGATTTCCTTGCTGTAAATGGTTTCCTTGTTGTAAATGGTTTCCTTGCTGTAAATGGTTTCTTTGCTAAGTTTGCTATAAACGGTATCCTTGCTGTCAACAGTTTCTTTGCTGTAAACGGTTTCCTTGCTGTAAACTGTTTCTTCACTGTAAACGGCTTCTTTGCTGTAGACGATTTCCTTGCTGTAAACGGTTTCCTTGCTGTAAATGGTTTCCTTGCTGTAAATGGTTTCCTTGCTGTAAACGATTTCCTTGAGCTGTAAATGATTTCCTTGCTGTAATTGATTTCCTTGCTGTAATTGGTTTCCTTGCTGTAAGCGATTTATTTCCTTGCTGTTAATGGTGTCCTTGCTGTAATTGGTTTCCTTGCCATAATTGGTTTCCTTGCTGTAATTGGTTTCCTTGCTGTAAGCGATTTATTTCCTTGCTGTTAATGGTTTCCTTGCTGTAATTGGTTTCCTTGCTGTAAATGGTTTCCTTGCTGTAAATGGTTTCCTTGCTGGTAGGTGAGGAATGTGTGTTTTAGGAAAAGCTGTTAAATGTTTTCTGTACATTGTGAATTATTCTTTGTTTGCAGTAAATTAGTTCGCAGATAGGGTGGTAGGTTTCTTGGGTGGAATATGAGGGTGGGTTGGAGTAAGCGTGGTGGATGGCAGTGAATATCATATTTTAGCTGACAAGTGATAATTGAAGTGAAGCAGAATGCCTGGAGAGAGTCAAGAAGTCACGAGACTTGTGTTTCATGTCACTTGACTGGCCAGGTGACCTAATGAGCAGGTTACATAAACAATCTTGATCATGATGGTTTACATCCCTTCTGAACTGAGGATAGGTAAACGTAAAAGTGGAGGAGAGATAGGAGTGGTGATGGTTGGTTGGTGACAATAGGCTTTTATGTACAGATGCATTGTCACATTTAATTGATATCTATGAACTCTGTGGCTTAATTGTTGTCTGCTGTTCCAGACATTTCTCTGAACTGTGTAGGCCAAACAGACAGTCCAGTACCAGACAGCTTATGTTTGTGAATGATCTAGCAACAATAACGTCTCTCCTTGGCAAGTGTTACCCCAGAGAAGGCTGTAGATGCCGAGACGTTACCTTGAAGAAGGCTTGAGAAACCCAAGACTTTAACGTGAAGAAGGGTTTAGATGCCAAGAGGTTACAGAAGGCTTTATAGGCTTTGGGGATACTTTACTTGAGTACCTCTTAAGTATATTGCATTGTGGGCCAGAAGTTGTTGACCCCAAAATGACTTATAATTGCCTGCTGTGGTTTTTCCTGAAATTGAAATATTGTGGGCTTGGCAGATGACTAATGAGCATTGTAGTATGAGAATGCCGGTAAGTCCGGGATGCATCCATCCATCGTCCATTGTCTATACAAGAGATTCATTCTTGACGATGGTCAGGATTAGGGGTGTGAGTGGGTGTGGTGCATTAGTGGAGTAGCCACTTCCTGTTTCAGGGTCCTTTCCACTGAAGAGAAGTCAAGCTGATTAGCAATGGAGACTTTGTTAACAGTAGAAATTATCAGGATACGATGACGTATGTTTTGTGTGTGTGTGTGTGTGTGTGTCTGAACTTTGTAAAGCACAGTTTATGAACCTCTGAAAAGCGCTGTGAACAAACATGGCAGTCCAAGTGATAAGTGATGTATGCATATATATATATATATATAGATATATATATATATATATATTAGGGTGTTCAGAAAAAAATAATTTTGTAGGAATCACATGCATAGGGGCTTAAAATGTGACATTTATATACACAATAAACCAACTGAAATCCTACATCAATATCTCAATGGCAAGTGACCTCTCAACGAGATGTAAATTCTTGAAATAGAGCGAACAAAAGTGATATTCGTGACAAATGTAGTTATTTGTTAAAAATAGTTATTTGCTATTTTTTCAGTTTTTCCAATCCATTTTCCTGTTATTCCATAAATACTTATCCTATTTTCCTTTGTTATATTATGTATTTAGTGTTGTATCTTCTATAATTTTTATTTTTCTGTGCTGAATTTCAGTCACCATTTTAATTTGCTTATTGCTCAAGAAAGTTGTTCAATAAAGGCAGTAGGTATCAATGTTAATGATCTGACTCTGTACACAACTTCAGTGTATGAGGCTCATAAGAAGACCATTCCTCTATCGAACAAGGCATTAGAGATGAATTCTGCCCTAAGATACCCCTTGTTCAATGATCATTTCGATGGTAAGTTGCTTCCAGATGATGAGTGTGTTAATGTTGATCGCATGGCAGTTGTTGTGTCTGGCATAGGAATTGAAATGCTTCTAGTCATTAAAAAATGCCTGGCCTTGATGGGGAATCAGGTTGTTGAAATCCTCAGAGAGTGGGAAGGGGTGTAAGAATGGCTGGCTGGGTTGCGTTTTGACACAACCAGTGCTAACAGTGGTGCAATGACCGTTATTCAAGAGGCCTTTGACAAACGCCTACTATTCTTGGCTTGTAGACACCAGCACCATATTATGTTTGAAATAATTGCAGCAGCAGTTTTTGATTTATTCTTTGTCTCCTCTGGGCCACAAATTGCAATTTTTGCCAGGTTAAAAGAACAGTGGCCTCTCGTAGACAAAAGCAACTTTGTCCCTCTTAGTAAGGATACAAGAGGCTGTTCCTTGACTGACAGCGAGAAAATGTGGCTAGAGCAGAACCACCAAGTTGTAGTTCAGTTTCTGTGTGCACAACTGAGTAGAGACAACTAGCCACGGCAAGACTACTTAGAGTTCATAAAGCTCAGTCTTGTTGCACTTGATGAAGCCGATCATATTGGTGATGGTGACAGTATCCACTTCAGTTCACCTGGCGCATATCATCGTGTTAGGTGGATGGTGAATGACATTTATTGCTTGAGGATATTTCTTTTCAGAGAGCAGTTCAAAATGAATGCCAAAGAACTGCAGGTTCTGAGAAGGATCTGCCGGTTTACCTCACCCTGTATGCTAAGGCATGGTTCACTGCCACCGTCACCTGTGATGCTTCTTAGAATGATCTGTGCTTACTACAGAGCATGGAAGCATTTCACAGCATTTTGATAGCCAAGTTGCAGAAGTAGCCCTTCACAAAATGAAAGGCCATCACTGGTATATCAGTGAAGATTTGGCAGGATTGTCACTTTTCTCAGACAAGGTCTTTGCCGACGAGAATAAACGAATAGGCTAGTTTCCGCATTACACAAGCCACAGAACAAAATAGATTTAAGGAGGCTTGCACCAAAAACCATCCAGACATTTAAACTTTATCTGAGTTCATGACACAGGGCTCGATGCATCTATTTACTACCCTCAAATTTGGTCAAGATTTTCTCTCCTCTGATCCCGAAATGTGGAATAGCTGAGCAGATTACCGCCATGCAAAAGACACTTTTGCTGCACTTTCTGTTATTAATGACTGTGCTTAGAGTGCGGTAAAGTTGGCAGCTGACTTTCACTTGGCACTCACACACGATGAGCAGCAGCGTCAGCTCATCTTCCAAGTAGTCGAACACCACCGAATGCAGATGCCTATTGCTACACCCAAGCAGATCTTCACTCTTCAGTGACAGTTAGACATTACATGTATATTAATATCAGAAACACAAACACTACAGTTGTATTGTTGTACAGTCTTAACAGATTACTCATTTAAGACTACTTCAACATGTGTAGTGTGCTTATTGCCTGCTGTATTGTGTAACAGTAACTGATATAATACATTAATTCACTGATATTTGTTATTTTTTTTTAAATCGCACTTTTTGAAAACTTTAATAGCTTTGAGATGTCACTTAACATGATCCCATAACCATAATATTTCTCTCAGTTGTTTATAACACCAAATGTCACAAATCCAGAGGGTATGCATGGTGAAAATGTGAATATTTTTTTCACCCATATGAAAGTTGAACACTCTAATATATATATATATATATATATATATATATATATATATATATATATATATATATATATATATATACATGTATGTATGTAATGCTTGAATGGAAAATTTATATGGCACATTTTAAGAACCTCACAAAGGCGCTCAAACATGACTATAGAATAGTTTACAAAATATTTAGGGTGACATGAGATAAGCTGAGAATGTTTCTTGAGAATGTTTCTGCAGTGTTAAACACTGCAGCACATCTAATCGAAGATATACCTATGTTTGGGTATATGTCCAGCTTCATGCGAGAGGAGTTGTACTGGCTGCCTATGCATAAACGCCTTGAGTTTAACAGCTTATTTGCTTATGCATTACTGCATTGTGGGATGTGCTTTAACTTATCTCAGGGAGTTGTGTGTCTCGGTCTAATTGATTCCTGGCCCTAGATTTCTTCGCTCTGCTGCGCAGGCTGTTCCCAGGCCCTTAGCCAGCCACCTGTCGAACCATCCTTTGGACGGCTGAAAATCATTTTGGACGGCCATAAATTGTGCATGGACGGGACGGCCTAAATGCGATAGGCTATAATGTATAATCCATTCATTCCTCTTCAACTGTGTAACATCGTCGATGTTCCTATTCCCACACAAGATACACTTCCCCGGCTATTTAAATATTTATGATCTAGGATACATGTAGTTAAGTGCCAGTTAGATGAGGTTGTTTCATGGTTATTGGTAACTGATTTGACTATATAAATACCTTGACCTCATTATTAATTATAGGGGTTTGGATTGATAACAAGTAACGTCTGTTCCCTAGGCTATAATAATCAAAATAAGGGAATTAAAAATTGCAATCTGAAGTCAACAGATTGATGTTTGTATCATTGTATATAAAACAAAACTATTACAATTGTGATCAAAACCCAAAAGTCATTCAGTGTAGGGGCAATTGCATACTTTTGCAGTCGGACTCGTACGCTCACGGCATCGGGTGGTCACAACTTTGAATGCTTTTGGACGCCCTACTCTTTATTTCTGGCTAAGGGCCTCTGTTCCCCAGGGTCTCTGCACTGGTTAGGCATTGTCTAGAGGGACTTGCTCCCCCATACCTGCGGGAGTTGTGTCGCTCTACCTCGGGGGTCCTGCGGAGATCTGCTCTTCGCTCGGCTGACCAGGCCGAGCTATTGGTCCCCCGCACGCGGACAGCCATTAGGCAGCGACGTTCTTTTTCGGTCGCTGGACCTGCAACCTGGAATGGCCTTCCTGTTGCACTTCGCCTGGTCCCTATGACTCACTCTACCTTGTTTCTTGCAAACTTAAAAACTACTCTCTTTAGCCGTGGTTGGACTAGGAGCACTCCTGAGTAGATAACCTTGAAGGGGCGCTATATAAAAGCTCATTAATAATAATAATAATAATAATGAATATCCACAGTACAGCACAGAAGCTTCACTGTGGTGGGTCCAGCTATCTGGATAGGTCACCTGGCATCTTACGACATGAGCTTCATGGTCTTTACCTCGTTTCCATAAGCACTTGAAAACCATTTTGTTCAATGCTGGGTTTCCATTGTTAGGTCGAGAGCGCCTCTGCCATATAATTCTGCGATTACAGTTACAATGATCGTGATCATCATGATAATTGTGATCATGATGGTTATGGTGATAATTGATGATAAATTAATGATACTGCTGCTGCTGCTGCTGATGATGAATCATTTAGTCATGTATTTACATCACTTCACGCACATTTTCTTATTTACAATAAGTAGTGTTACTATCATAGTCCTATGTCCTGTCCGTTTAGAAGGGCAACCACTGGACGACAAACAGGACACGAATGTTCCTTTTAGCTGTCATTTTCATTGTCTTCTTGTGCATGCATATACTGGTACTTCCAGAATCTATATGAGAGGATATGAGCTAGAGCTGTACCGGTACGGCTTTTCGCTGATTTTTCCAATAACGCGTATAGCCGATTATTGTAATAGCCGATACCGTGTATGAAGCCGATTATTTTATTATTGCCCAAAAACTACGCATACGACGTTGTATAAGGGCTATTAAGGAGTTTCCAGTCCTGTGTATAATAGGTCTTGGTTGCTACGGTGTCTGCTAAGTAGTGCAATGTTAAATATAAATCTATATAAATAAAGCGAGAATTCTGTGTGTCTGTTTGACCGGGCTTAACTTCTACAATTTTGCACCTTTTCACTCGAAACCTCACTACTGTGTCGGCCTCGGCATCGGACACCCAGTGGAGGGTTTGCGTACCCCCTTTTCACCGCTAACATTGTGAAAATCCCCAAAAACTACCCATCCGACCGTCCCTCACGCTTCCACTGCAAAGCGGTTCTATTTATGGCACCGGTATTCCCCAACGTCATTAATAATGCGCATAACGCTCTTCCACTGCCAAGCGGTTCTATTTATGGCGCGGGTATTCCCCAACGTCATTAATAATGCGCATAACGATGTTGTTTACTTTCGCACAAAATTTAATTACGATCGATACGAACTATATTCATCGTTTTACAGCAAAATTGTATGTTCAAAGACTCTGCTTTACTAAGGGCAGTGACGGCTAGATTTCTGGCGTTTTAACCCACCAACGCCGGGTTCACCCTCTTCGACTGCGAAGCAGTCAGTCCACGGCAGAGGTCGCAAGACGCGACAAGGCGTATACAACACTGCGAATTTGCTACAGGGATTGAAACTTATAACCCCGGGCAACGCCGGGTAAACCAGCTAGTCAATAATAAGAAACAAGACATAGATACTTGTGCTCATTTTTCTATTTGTAACGATTATTGTGCAAAAAATGTCAACTGTAAAATAATTTGCATCGGCGCCGATACTTTTTCGCTGATACCGATTATGCCGATTCCTCTAATAATCGGCCCGATTACGAATGCTCCCGATGCATCGGTACAGCTCAAATATGAGCAGAATAAGTTCAATGATAGAGAGAGTTGATTATGACGGCAACAATGAATCATAATCTACTCTAATCTGTCCAAGCCAGTAATATTAGTATGTCTAATTATTAGACATAGTCACATGGTCACACCTTGCCATCGTTGCCTGATGTTAATTAGCAGCCTTTGGGAGGCTGCTCTAGGTACCATACTTCCCCATCTTCTGCCTGGCAGCCAGACAGACAGACGCCCAAAAGGCTGCTCTAGCTGCCACTGACTCTTCCTGTCTGACTCTGCCTTTCTCTGACTGTCTACCAATAATTACATAGAGTAGGCCTACTAAGCTAGTTGTTGCTATAGCCTAAAGGGTGCATGGTGGATTCCAATTGGTTGATGCCTCTTCGTGCTTTGACATTGCTTCCCTAGGAGCGGAAAATAAGTTTTGTAGTGAACTCTACTGACTAAAGTGAATGAAGAAGTACTCACTGAAAAGGGAGTGGTCTTCCAATGGTGGTGACTAACTTGGTTCGCAACTCGCCTGGTGTGGTTCGTCACTCAGCAAGTCATCAATTAGCTTATCTTATGCATCTCGGAGGCAGCTAGATTAAAGTAACGAGGATGAGAAGCATGAGGCAGGGCTGTTGGCAACATGGCTGTGATCAATCTTGTCAGTGAAGTGTATCTCCAACCTCATCCTGTTTTTTCTGTAGTGCTCTTAACTTCTTGGGTGGCATTTAAATGGAGTATATTACAGGATCTTTGCTATGCTCTTTCTTGCTTACGTACACACCAGCACTATTTTACATTACGATGCATTACAAAAATACATTTGAGTACCTGGTGTTAATGCTGCAGATGGCTGAGGTTGGTGGCGAGGTGGCAGAAGTGGCATTCCTTCAGAAGTACTATCACCACCTGGTCAAGTGCATTCAGCCTTCGTCCTTCTATTCATGGCTGCGATCCAAGAATGTCCTGACCGCAGACGAACAGGAAGAGATCGAGGCCAAGTACCAGATCCGAAGTCTGAGAGCCGGTCAGTTGATATGGTTTCATGACTTAAAATTATTATTATTATTATTAGTACTATTATTGTTATTATTATTATTATTTATTATTATGATCGTGATCATTATTATTATTAGTAGCATTAGTAATAGCAGTATTTGTAATTAGTACAGTATTATGCCTTTATTAAGCATCAGTATCTAATGACCAATTGAAGTATCAATTTCATGGCGCTGAGCAATTGTGAGTGAAGAGCTTGCTCAAGGTCCCTACACAGTAGCTGTCTTAGAGAGGAGGATCGAACCCGTACTCTGTGTTACAAGGTAGCACTCTAAGCAGTCAGCTACTATATTCCACAAATCCTGGTGTGGAAGATCAAGGTATGGAACTTGCCTAGCTGTGGCTTGTCTTGTGTTGCATTGCCTTGTGTTGGCTAGGCTTACCTTGCTGAAAGAGTCATGCATCCCCTCGCCTTGCCTTCCCATGATTTAAGTTTCTTGCCATGACATGTTATGCTTACTTATCCTTGCTTCAAGTGTCTTTCCTCAAGTGTCTTGCCTCAAACGTCTTGCCTCACAGCCTCCCCTTGTCTTGCTCAGATTGTCTTGTCTTGTTTCAAGTGTCTTGCCTTCTACTTGTCTTACCTTAAGTGTCTTGGTTGTGTTGCATTGCTGTGCCTTGCCTTGCCTAACCTTACTGCAACTTACCTTAAAGTGAAATTAGGTAATATCAATCATATTCAGTCACTCATTCACTCCATCATTCAGAGAATGTATATAGTTCCTTTCCAGTCCAGATAACTACTCAGAGGTGTTCCTAGCCAAACCCAACAGAAAACAACAGTTCTCTAGTGTTTGTAGAAAGTGCATGAGTATTATTCTGTGATTACATTCAAATTTGTTGTTGTACATTTACGTGACAGGCTCTCTCATCGACACAATATGTCGTAAAGGAAAATCTGGATACAATGCCTTCATGGAATGTGTCGAATATCTCTACCCGGATCTCTTCCAAGACCTCACTGGACAGGAACCGCGCTTACCTCCAAAAAGTAAGTGCACCAACAACACATTATAAAGCTGAACTTGGAATGCATATGCATTATTGCTTTGAGTTATTTATTAAGATAAGTTACAATTGCAAGTACTAACTTTTGTAGTACCATTGTCAAATATGTGCAAGTGTTGATGTTGCACCAAAACAAAGCTGTAATGAGGTCATTATTCAAAGTGAGATTATGTAATATTTCAATTACTGTCCTGCATCAACTTATGGTATGTGTACTAACTTCAGTCCCCTACTAAGAATAATACAAATGTGTGGCATGGGTGGCAATTTATATTAAAAATTTAATCATACTTGGACAGTGATTTGGCTACTGAGCTTCATTTTAAACTGTTATTTGAGTTCTGCATCTCCTGAGGCAACGAACTTGCACTGCAGCTGTCAACTGTCTTGATGGATCCTGCGGTCCTTATATTATGGCTAAACACCGTTTGACTATTAAACTTGTCGATGGCATAAAATTCATTCTTAAGTGAACAAGATCTGCATATGAAAATTATCAGACATTGTATGATAACGTTTCTGTTTTACATCCTGGTGATCTTATCTGTGAAATACCATAATACCAAAATGCAGAAATAAGTTATCAAGTTAGTGTTCTGACTGTTTATTAAGTGCAGAGAGAAGATGAACATATTTGATCAGCATCTGAATGATTCGCCAGTCGTTCGTCCCTAACGTATTACAGCTAGAAGAGTTCAATACTAGCACATGCTGCACTTGGTAGAAATTAATGTTTCTCAGTAAAATTCAGGCTCCATGATTGCGATCGTGCTATAACCGAGTTTGCATTATATCAGAGTTGCCTGTTATGAATCAATGGTGTATTGGTAAACGTGCATAGTATTTATACTACAGGGTGGGCCAGCATAAATGAACCGACTGCATGCATATAACTCCGCCAATTTTTGTAAGTTATTTATACTTAATGCGTCAAATTAAAGATATTTCACTCTAGTATTAGCTTTGAAAAAGTCGAACTGGTACTTGTTTAAATTTTTTAAGGAAATGTTTGGAACAGCCCTAGCTACCATATTTTATTGTCATTAGTGACGCAATATGGCGCCGTTGACAGACAATGATCGAGTTTTGATCCAGATTTCCAAATTTTTCAAACTGATAAGGGATTTAATGCGTTTCAAATGATTAAAGAGTTTCCTAACAGAGGATGGAATAAAAATACGTTGAATCGTCTGATACGGAAAATTGATGAAACAGGAACTTCGCGTCGCAAACCACGTGAATCGGTACGCACGGTGCGCACACCTGCTAACATTGCTCGTGTTGTTGCAGCACGTGGTAGACATATTGAATATTCATTTGATTAGAAAAGACTGCAACAGACTATCTCCAGATTAATAATTAATTTTGTTGTGCAGTACAAATTTCTGGCTATATATGGTTAAAATTGTCATGAATGTTTTTATTAGCTTGTTACTGCAAAAACGATGACTTTTGTTATGTCACGATCTACATCACATAGGCTAAAGCTACAATGACAAATGTGTTTGAATCTTAATACTAGAGTGAAATCTCTTTTATTTGACACATTAAGTATAAATAACTTACAAAAATTGGCGGCGTTATATGCATTCAAAGTCGGTTCATTTATGCTGGCCCACCCTGTATTGTAGGACTTTCTTATATAAGCAGGGTGTAATTTGTTGGGTAAATGAGGAACTGCCTCAGACATTTTCCCAATACATTTTTGAGGTTTTGGAAGGAAATTGAGCATTTGAGTGGTGTCATTGTGGCATGAGATTTAGTTACCTATAGATAATTAGGTTTTTATGCAGCCTGTGGAGCTGTGGTGGAGATGTGATCTACTTTTAGTTATCAGGGCATTCCAGAGTATTTCACTGGTGCCAGGGAGATGTGATCTCTTTTCAAGTGTTGGAGAAATTCAGGGCATTCAACTGTTGTTATGGAGACATGATCTAGTTTAATGGCATTCTAGGCAATTGTTGTGGAGACACAATCTATTTTAGGTTTCAGCTGAATTCAGGGACTGTTATCAGAAAGACACTTAATCTGTTGTTAGGTTTTGGGATTCCAGGACATTCATTTCGGCGTGTCAATACGACTCGTGCTCGCAGTTCAGAGGTGATGATAATGATGGCGAACATGATGCAGAAGCTGACGCAAGAAGTTGTGGAGAAGAAAACGAAGCTTCAGGAACTCCATGAGCTCATGAACGGTGTCAAGGTGTGCTGCTACTTAGACTACGGTTGTGGGATCAAATCCTCACTCTTGTCTTATCTAGCCTTGCCTTGGTTGCCATTTCTTACCATGGATTGGCTTGTATTGTCTTGCCGAGTATTGTATTGCCTTGTCTTGGGCTGGTTTGGGTTGCCTTGTCTTGCCGTTTTTCTTATATTGCCTTATTTTTTTTATTATTAATTAGTAACTTCTGTCACACCAGTATCTAATGCACAAGGCATCAACAGGTGGCGCACCAAAACCAAGCCGCATTCAGATCAGTATCCAGAAGATCAGTCGACTAAGACAGGGAGACAGCCTATGGTGAATAAACCATTTGAAAAAGGGTTTGTCTTTAAGTTGAGAATGAAATGACATAAGCGATTGAGCAGGAAGAGAGTTTTAAAATCTAGGTCCAACAACCGAAAAAGCTTATTCACCAAGAACAGTTCTTGATTTAGGTATGACCCAGATGACCTTGTTGAACAATGACAAGTCGGAGGCGTCAAGAATGACTTTGAAAGCCAATACAAAGCTTTAAGCAATGGTTATATATTGTTTTGGGTTAGCTTAGGTTGCCTTGTATTACCTTGAGTTGTCTTGTCTTTGTTTGGCTTTCTTGCCTTGGCTGGCATTGTATTGTCTTGCCTTCGGCTTGGCTTGCATTGTCTGGTAATGCCTGTCTTGGTTGGCTCTAAATGAATCAATCATTAAGTCTGTCATTCAGTGACTTGGAGATAATAATCCATTCAATTAATCGGTCGACCGGTATTCAGTCAATCATCTGTGTCTGTTTCAGGAGGAACGTGAAAATGAGGAGAATGAGAAGAGTTCGCTCTACGTTGAACTCGACATCACACGAGAAAAAAACGAGGAACTGAAATTAGACAACGGTTTGCAACTTACAAAGTTCTTTAATGTATGTTCAGTCAGTCCATCCATTTACCAGAGTTGTCAGTTACTCAATTGTTTGACCAACTGATTGGCTGACTGACAGAGTTGTTGACATACTGACTGACTGACTTATTGAGTTATTGACCTACTCATGAGCTGACTGACTTACTGGCCTATTGACCCCCGTTGTTTGACCAATGGATGGATCACCCAAGTTATTGACTTGTTGACTGGCGTATTAATTAGTTGATTGGTTGACTGGTTTCAGAGGAGTTGCGTAAAAAGCTGGATGAGGTGACAGTGGAGCGTGATGGTCTGCAGGTTCGCTGTCAGGAGATGCGCGTCAAGAGAGATGAGTTTGTCGAGCAGTGCAGCCAACTGCGGGAGAAGATGGAGAAGATGGGATGCAAGATGGAAGAACTGAACGGTTGGTAAACTCTTTCCAGGTGCCTCTGTGCAGTCTCAAGGAATTCTGCAAGCATATTTTTAGAGCTAACAACAGTATTTGTCTGGTTGGTGGTTGATTGGGGATTGATTGGTTGATTGAAAACTGTTGGACTTGGTGTGCCTCTGAGTAGTTATCGTGGACAGGTGCTATATAAATGCTCTGAATAAATTAATTAAATGATTGGTTGGCTGGCTTATTGATTTTGATAGCTGATTGGCTGGCTGAGTGACTGATGGCCTTATTTGTGATTGGCTGGTTGATTGATTTGCTGGTTGACCAACTGGTTTGTTGTCAGGCCTACTGAGGATTGGCTAGTTGATAGAATGGATGGCTTATTGGGATTGTCTGGCTGGTTGATCGATTGGCTAGTTGACTGATTAGCTGAATGATTGGAAGGCTTATTTGGGTTGGCTGGTTTTTTGGGTAATGGCTGGCTGGTTGATCGATTGGCTAGTTGAATGGTTGGCTGGTTGGAAAGGGTGCTATATAAATGTTTGGTACATATTTGAGTTTGAGGGTAAATTGACTGAGCTTAGCAGAGTTAAGGCCACAGCCGCCACACGTGTTGACAACATGTGTGGCTTACCTGTGACAGGTGAGGTCCGGAGGGAGCGGTCATTGTCCTGTCGTCAGGACCAACTGGAGAAGCTGAAGAAGGAGAACGAGGAACTGAAGAAGGAGCTTGACCTCCAGATGTCAAAGGTCCTTGCTGAAACTCCCAACAAATCGCTTCTCACTGAACTCACCGACCTCAAGTCACAGGTCGCTGAGTTTGAGAAGAAGGTCGAGGCTGTGAGTTATGCTGATGGTTCTAATCGAATCCAATGATTTCTAAAGAGCCTGAGTTAGATGAATGATTCTTAGCTATTCTAATAACTTCTGTAGGGCCCAGCGAGTCTAATTAAGAAGATGTCTAAAAGTTAAGGCATTTTACCTTCACACTTCACAGGTAATTTTTTTATAGCATTTGAACTGACTAGGTAATGACCTTGCCTTGTCTTACCACACCTTAACCTACTGACCTTAACAGCACCTTTGAGAGTTTCCTTAAAGGCAACATTTAACCAGTCCAGTTGATGCATTCATACATACCTTAGATTGCCTTCACCCTTTGAACTCCCCTGCCTTCCTCTCCTCTCATCTTTCTGTCCTTCCAACTTTCTCCTCACGTCTCATACTGTCTCCTTCCTGCCATCTCCTCACCTTCACTTGCCTTACCATTGTTTCTTGGATTTCCATTGTATTTCCTTATATTGCCTTACCTCACAATACCTGCATTACTTTCCCTTACCTTTTCTTACCTAGTCTTACTTTATCTTACCTTCCATTACCTTACTTTGCCTTCCCTTATCTTACCTTAGCAGTGCTATATACTTGCCTTCCATTGCTTGAACCAATCTTGCCTTCGATTATCTTACCTCACTTTCCCGGCTCTTACCCTAGCTTACCTTAATTTGCCTCAGTCTGTCTCATCTGCCTTTTGCTGATTCTTACCTCTTCCCTTGTCTTACCCTGACTTACCTCAACGTATCTCACCTTCCTTGATGTTACCTTACCTCACGTTCCCTTGTCTTTCCTTACCTTCCCATACATTGTCTTTCATGTCTGAGCAGACGATACATGATCTTGAATGTAATCTGTGTTGTTGGTTGTGTGTTGTACTAACAGTTAACGGGTGACAATGAAGGATTGTCTGAGCGCTCTAAGGGATTGGAGGAGATGTGCTCCATGCTCCAGGAGAACAACAACGAAAAACAGAACAGCATCCGACACTTCACAGCCGAAAGAGATCAGGTAACCACCAGTACCATTACTACCACCTCCACTACCATCACAACCACGATCACCACCACCACTACAATCACTACCAGCACTACCACAACCACTACCACCACCACCAGTACCATTACTACCACCTCCACCATCACCACCAACACTACATCCACCACCACCACTACAATCACCACCTCCACTACCATCACAACCACCATCACCACCACCACTACAATCACACCAGCACCACCACAACCACTACCACCACCACCACTACAACCACCACTACCATCACCACCAGCATCTTGAACTTCATGATCATCACCTCCACCACCACCAACACTGCCAGCATCTTCACCATCACCATCATTTTTGCCACCACCTTCATCATCACCAGCATCATCATCATCATTATTTTCATCATCATCATCATTATTGTCACCATTAACTTCATCATTATATTCTCATCACCATTCAGTATCATTATCATAATCATCACTATCATTGTAATCATTGTCATTATTGTTGTCGAAGTGAAACAAGTCCTTATCATAATGATGATGATCACCCTTTCATGATCATTAACAAAGTAGTCATAGTAATGACAATAATAATAATCATGATCAGAATCATTTTGGTCATCATTGTTGTCACTTTTATTTTAATGACCACTCCCATCATTGCAGTCGTAATCATCATCATCCAGAAGTCATATTTGTGCTATATATGTCTAGCGACAAAGTTGCGACATGAGTCGGTGAGTAAGTAGTTCAGTGCTTCGGTCTGGGTTTCTGTGTCTTCCAGTATTTGACACTCTATGAAGAGTCGGAGAAGCATCTGTCGCGCAGCAAAAGACGATATGAGGAGCTGTCTGTCCAGTGTCGCACCTATCTCGATCGGATCTGCACCTTAACGGAAAAGATCCAGGACCTCGACAACGAGATTGCCATACTCAAGGACGAGGCAGGCTCATCTGGCTCAAGCTCCACATTTATTTAACTCCTTTTAATGATCTCTGTGGCCTTATCTAATTAATAGTACTACTACTAGTAGCAGTTAACCTAATCTAATCTTGCATGCAGATCCAATTATATTTAAGATTATATTAGATTACTCTGTTGGAGTTTTCCTTATCTAATCTTAGATACAAGAGGATCTAATCTCGAATAATAATCTAATCTAAATGCATAGATCAACCTAATCTAATTGGATCTGGTCTTAAGAGTGTTAATCTGCTCTTGAGATTTAGCTAATCAGATTTCAGATAGAATTTGATCTAGTCTATGTAGCTTTAATCAAATACAGTCTGTTAGATTAACCTAATCCTGTTTAGATATAGAAAGATCCAGTCTGTTCAGGTTTCATCTAATTGGATGGAATTTATTCTTCCATCTGATCATGTCATGCTAATACATATCTAATCTCATGTTATTTTATCTAACATCTAATCACAAGTCTCTAAGCTATATAAGGCTGCATGGCAGTGCATGTCTTACCTTTAAAGCTCAGTATTCCAGCCTTACATCATACATCTTAATACATTACAAACTCCAAATTGCCCTTGTGGATTGGTACGTTCTATCGAATTTACATCCACACCTTAGAGTCACATGTACTGACCTTGCACATGTAATAAGTCCTTAACCAAATTAATTATAACAGAATATTTATGAAATAAATCTCTTATATCTGATCCTGTCGTAACATTGCACGATATCATATATAATCTCTAATCTTAAACCTTGTGACACATTTTCATAACTCTAATCTAATCTGAAGTCTCAATTGTGATCTACACTATATTAATTGTGTTTGTTGCTATATAAATTTATGATTGCTTTACATTTGGTTTTCTTCAGACGCCACGTCCTAAAAAGATTCCACTTTCGGAAAGTCATCCCCTCTACAGGAGTGAGTCTTGTTTTCATCTGTTAATTATCCAATGTCTAACCTTGCCTCACATTATAATCGTAGACTGCATTACATTGCCTTGCTGTTGTGCCTTGCCTCAAGTTGCCTTGCTTTACTTTACATCGCAATGCCTTATCTTACTTTATGTTGTTGTGTTTTATTTTGTCTTGCTTGCCTTGCCTTGTCTTAATTTGCATTGCCTCATCTTACTGTACATTGCCCTGTTTCTTGCCTTGTGTTGTCTTGCCTTTGCTTACTTTACTTTGCCTTGTCTTCTGTACTTTACCTTGCCTCATCTTACTTTATGTTGCCTTGCCTTTTCTTGTATTATGTCGACTTGCTTGATGTTGCCTCTTGCTCGCCTTGTCTTACCCTGCATTGCCTGACCTTGGTTTTGGAGATAATGCTTCTTGTTTATTTTAAGCAAAAAATTGATGTTCATTTTTAGGAAATGATGAGGAATCAACGGACAGCGTCTTTGCAGAGTCTGTATCTTTTGTTCTCCTTCATTTGAATAGAACTGCTTAGACTCAATTTATAAATCTAGACTTTATAAAAATAGACCAAAAATAGACTATGAAGGTCTAAGAGTTCTAGAAATAGATGTGTGTAAAAACTAAGCTCTAATATAGAAAATATGAAGGTCTAAATATAGACTGTCGAAAATAGCGGTGTAATCATAGCGGAGAGATTTCTAACAATGGACTACGCTGTCTCTACACTGGTCCACGCCTTGATCTGCACACGGGTTGACTTTGGTAATGCTGTGTACACTGGCCTTTCCTCCTCCAATATGCACAAACTTCAGTCTATCCTCAATGCTTCTATCTATCTATCTATCTATAATGAACTTCTATAGCGCCCCTTCAAGAAATCTACTCAGTGGCGCTCCCGACCCAGGCCCGGTCAAAAAGAAAGGTAAGGAAAATGAAAGGAAAGCTTCTGCTCGGCTTATAGGTGATATTCCTAAGTTTGCCCACATCTCTGCCTTTATTCGTGACTCCCTCCACTGGCTTCCTGCCCAACAGAGAATTCAATTCAAAACCATCACCCTCGTGCGCAACTGCCTCACTGGGTCTGCTCTGTCTTACCTAATGAATTTCTGCACCCCCGTTTCTTCCCTGCCTGAGAGGGCCTTTTTGCGATCCTCGGCCCGTGGCCTTATGGTTGTTCTGCGTATGCACTCTTCTATGGCCCAATCCAGGAGCTTTGCCTATGTGGGTCCTTCAGTCTGGAACAGTCTTCCCCAGACCCTTTGCCAAGAGCTTCTTGTCCTTTCTCCTCTTCAGTTACGTAGACGCTTGAAAACCTTTCTTTTTGCCGGTTTTGTCAGTAATGCGGGTCGAGAGCGCCGCTGATTTGAGTGGCACTGTATAAATGTTCAATTACAATTACAATTATATGTAGCACACAGACACTGGGTGTCGAAACATAGGCCATGGATTGCTGATGTATGAAAATAAATGTCTAAAAATAGACTATTTACAGATGTTTAAAGATGTATGTATCTGGGCTTTGATATACGGTAGCACAGTTTTATGGATAGATCTCTGAAAAGCTGTAGACTGTACACAGTACAAGGCAGTGCGATTAAGGCTTGACAATGGCCCAATGCTTTTGAATGCTCTTCTTTGCTTTTCTGCAGGTATGGAGGGCAAATGTCACCTCCTCGTAAGTAGCTTCTACGTCAGAATAATCGTCACTCTGTTTAGACCACTAGAATGTGTTCGCCTAATAAACCTTGTCATACTGCAAAATTATTGCACTATACAAGACTTCATGATTAGATGGGACTGGAATTTTCCAATGGGTGACAGTGGTATAGAAGTCCACTGGATTTGATTGGATTTAGTTAGACTGGACTGGACCTTTCCAACAGATGTAGAAGTCGTCAGGTATGATTAGATTGGAGTACTTTAGATTGTGGACTTCTGCAATATGTTAAAATTATGGACTGTAGATTCACTTCAAAGGATTAGATTAGTATAGTATGATTATTATTATGCATTTATTAGTTGCCACTCGCTAATGATCAAGCATCACTCCATGACACTGACAAAATGTGAGTGAAGGACTTGCTCAAAGTCCCTGTACAGAAACCGTCGCAGGGTAGGAGGCGCTAACCTGTACTCTCCGCTTTACAAGGCGAGCGTTCTAACCAGTTAGCTACTATGGCCCAGTTGTACTATAGGTTGATGGTAGCAGTGCTGTGGAAGTTCTCACATTGCATTAGATTTGATGTACTAGAATTTCCATTCCCTTTCCATCTGTTGCCAGTTCGATCTGACATTGAGTTTGGGCGTGTGAGGGATGGGCGACGGATGGCTTCTTACGAAACTCTTGGACTCACCGAGCCGCTTGTTGTCTTCGCTCCGAAGGAGATAGAGGCTGCGCTCTTCCAGAAACTGAAGAAACATTTCGACATCTGTGGCTATGGTGAGAACAGAAGGGAGACCATTTCAACTGGTCAGCAGGACCTCCTTGTATGTATGTATGTATGTTTATGTAAGTGTGTGTAAGTATGTATTGTTTGCATATAGGTATATGTGTATGTATGTGTGCTTGTATGTAGATGTATGTGTATACATTTATGTATGGTTGTATGTTTGCTAGCTGTAGGACCTTCCATGTATGTTTATGTCCGTGAGTAGTTATGTGTGTGTATGCATGTATGTTGGCTTGTATGTATGTAAAATCGAGATTATGTGTGCATGTAAGTAGATTGTTATGCATGAATGCTTGTATGTTTTCATGTGTTTGTAAATGGTTGTGTTGCATGTTTGCAATCTGGATTTATGTGTGTATATGTGATTGTACGTATGCATTCATTGCATTGTATGTATGATGTTGATATATCGAGACACTTCTTACAGCGCCTTTTAGACAACTCATCAAAAGTGGAGCACCTGTCGTAATCTTACTGATCAAACCAGGTGCCTGGTAAGGTAGGCAGATACTCCTCTATGTATACATAGATATATAGTATATGCAAAGCAAACACCTGCAACTGTTATTATTCTTCTTCTTCTTATTATTTTTTATTACTTTTTTTTTACCCTAGGTAAGTGTATTTCCTCAAGAACAAAATTATTACTCATTATTATTATTTTTATTATTATTTTATTATTATTATTTTTTTTTACCTGAGATAAGTGTATTTCCTCAATAACAAAATTATTTCTCATTGTTATTATTATTATTATTATTATTATTATTATTCCTTGTTTTGCCCTGAGGTACTTTGTTCCCTCAGGGTCTTAGAGATTAAATCAGTTGTTTTTCTGTGAGGTTATCCCTCATCAAGTCCTGTGGGGCTGATACCATCGAGCTGCTGTAGGCCACCGCCTTTATTATTATCACTTTTTTTACCTGAGGTAAGTTTATTTCCTCAAGAACAATATCATTACTCATTATTATTATTACTGTTATTATTATTATTATGATTTTTTCCCCCGAGGTATATGTAATCCTTCAGGAGTCTAAAAAATTATGCTTATGATTATTATTTTTAATACTATTACAAATATTTTAGGGCATATGTAGTACTCCAGCAGGCAGCGACAGACCAAAGAGTGTTCAAAGAGGAAGTGGTCCAAGACAGGTGAAGAATGGTGAGCGCTAGCAGATGTGATGTGTATCCTGCAGAGCTTAGGGGTATGCAGGTGCACCTTCAAGTACCTTTGACTGGTGCTTGGGAGATGCTATAGAAATATTGAGTTAGGGTACTTTGCCTTGAGATCTCTGGGGTCCTCAGTTTCTGATCGACTTTGACCTTTGTGAGCAACCATGACTCTTACGATAGACGAGTAAATTACCTGATGGATCGTGACACCTCTGAGTGACCTTGACAGGTCTAAATGACCTTGACCTCTCTGAGTGACCTTGACCTTTTACTTCAGAAACGTGTCTCACAGATTCACCTGAGGCGTCGCGTGTCATGGACAGTCCGGACGTCGTCTACTTCAAGAAGTCTGCAACATCGTACAGTTTCATCCGGAAAGCACAACTCCGACGGCAGGTGAGCCATTTTATTGTCCTTGTCTTATACTCTGTGTGTCTGTGTGCTTGGATTGGTGTGCCTGAGATGCAAATTTCTGTGTGAATTGCTGCACATTACAAATTTCATCAATAGTAACAGAAATTATAATAAAAATATTATTAATAATACAAATAAAATTGTAAAATAATAATTATAATAACATTAATAATGATAGTAATAATTGGGGGGTAGGAACCTCCCGAAGGTGGTATAGAAATTGCAAATTTTACTGTCATTTATTTACCCTAACTTTACAATATATTACATTATTACACTGTAATACATTACCCTTTAATATTACATTGTATTGAATCGGATGATGCTACATTGATGGAATGACTGATGGAATGATTTAATGGATGATAGATGAATGGTTGATGGAATGAATCGATAATTGGACTAATCAGTGATGGAAAGACTGGATAATTAGACTAATTAATGATGGAAAGAATAGATAATAGGATGAATGAATGATGTAATGACTTGATAATTAGATGAATGAATGATTTAATGAATGGATAATTGGATGAATTAATGATGGAATGAACAGACTGTTGGATGCATGAATAATGGAATGTATGAATGGATAATTGGATCAATGGATAATGTAAAATGAATGGATTAATAATGATGTAATGAATTAAAAAAAGAAATGGATGAATAAATGATGGAATGAAAGGACTGTGGGATGGATGGATAATATTACTAAATTGCATACTTGGTTGCCTCTACTTCAAGCGGATAAGTGTTGTTTTTAGAGTACTGTCATGGTCTACTTACTGATGCATGTCTTTGTGTGTGTACAGAAGCGGAACACAGTGCTTATGTCGATGCCGGTCCACTGCGTTCGAACGATGAAGGAACAGCTGAAGCTCGACCCGATCGTTGTCGTCATCAAGTTCAAAAGCAAAGACGCCATTCCGTATGCCGGGAGTCGATTTTTGATAATTTATTGAAGTTTATGTACATTTATGCATAGATTTGTGCAGATTGATGCAAATTTGTTGGTCATTCATTGATCAGGTCCCTGGATTGTTAATTTATTTAGCAATGCTTGATGCACATATTTGTTTAATCACTCATTAATTCATCTATGGATTGATTGTTATCTTAGGTTATTCAGTTAGGTCATTAATTCTTTTATTCTTATATTCTATTGCTTGATTTGTCTCTTTCCGTCAGTCATTCCTCCAATTATCCATTCATTCCATCACTCATTCATCCAGTTTTCAACTAATACGTTCCATCATTTCATTGACGCAATTATCCATTCATTCATTCATGACGTAATTAATTCAGCCACTTTTCCATTCTTTCCATTATTAATTCATCCAATTATCCTTAATTCATTCCATCATTCATTCTATATTTCCACTTATCCATTTATCCAATTATAATTATCTGCTCATCCATCCATCCATTTGTTGAATCAGTTCTGGTTGTTTTTCAGAGAGTACACACCTGAAGAGGAAACATTGAATAAGTCGCCTGCCATCAAATTTAGTAAATGTTTTGCCATTTTCTTTATTATTTCAATTGCTGAAATATACCCATGAAAATGTCAGACTCCTCAGATTGCGTATAGTCTTGTGTACAAGTAAATTGAGTTTAGAATTAAGCTTTTAAAATTAAATTCTAGGAGATGTGTTGTAAGTATAAGTTTCACAGAATTCTTTATAGAAAGTGTGCTTTGGTAAAAGTAATTTTTAATGCGAAGATTTAATTAATTAAAAAATTGACCTAAGCCATATAGTCTGTAAAAAATATCAGAATTAAGATATTCATTTGGAAAATTTAATATTGTCTTGAGATAGTCACTGCATAATTGGTTTACAAGTATTCTCTGGAAAAAGTGTGTTAAAATGGGATAGTCTCTGGAGAATTGGGTGTAAGATTCACCCGATATGCCAAATGGTCCGTAGAAATTCTTTGTGAAAATGCATCTTCAGTTTTTCTTTTTCAAGTTCACTGTCCTCGGGCAGGTTCAAACGACCAATGGTGCCATTCCAGAAGATCCTGGGTTTCCTCCTTTGGTTTACTGTATCCATCCACCACCATCCGGTCCAGCAGCATCTGTCTAGGTTTCTTGCTCTCGTTCTCTATCCCTCCATTCTGCCCTCCATGATAGTTCTCAGTAGGGAATCCCCTCTCAGTATGTGACCAATCCACCTCCTGTGTCTCTCTTATAGTAGCCATAAGAGATCTCTCCTCTCCAGGATGCTGCTGGTGACCGCGTGGAATGGCGAAGACTTGTCGACCAATGCTCCGATCGGAACAGGAGGAACTAAGTCTAAGTCTAAGTAAGCCTCTTCCGCCTTATAAACACACCTCTTGTCTGTTTATCCTCAGTCCAACTTTTTCCATCCTTCATGTTAGATATTCTCTTGAAATTCTTGTTTGCAGTTCCAATCATGGTTGACGTGGCACTGAAGAACAATTTCTCATCCTCCGCAGCTGACAACATCATCACCGATCTCAAGAAGGTTGTCGATCGAGAGAACAGTGAGCGAGGAAAGAGCTCCAGTGAGTCGTAGCCATGATCAACTAACGAGCGTTGTCCAAGACCAAATGAACAATCGCTGAGTAGACACAAGCAGTAGTGAGCAGTAGCTGAGCACATAAAGCCTAATAAGCGATGATCATTGGTTGAGTAATTAGGCTTTATGAGCAAATAGAACTATGAACACAAAGGACTGTAAGCATAAGCATGTACAACTTTGTGAAATACGTTCGCATAGAAGCACGTATGAGAAGTTTCTTTGTAACATCTGAGCAGCATATAAGCAGCAGTTTACCACACCGGTGTTTCTATTCAGACTTTTTACAAGTCTGAGAAATTTTCGTTTTTGCAATTATATACAGGATTTATACATGGTGGGCAAAAAACGGAAGTGTTCTTAAACTGTGGGTCACTAAATGGGGTACTATTGAAAATGTTCCACAAAATTGAAGTAATTGCATTTAGCTGTGCTTCAGATTATGATTCTGGACGATGACCAACAATTAACATCTTGTGCGTTATGATTGTGGGGCTATAGAAGTTATTAGGTTGGGGTAGATTGGATATCATCATCAGTTCTCAATGCCAGCCATGTTCGATTCGAGCAAATGATTCTTAAAGAATGGAATATAAAGCTTAGCATTTCTTTTAAAACTGATTCCTTTTGATTGTTGCTTGTTGTGTGATATTAGTAGATTTCTTGATGATCTTGCAGTGTACTTCAAAATTGATTGTTTTGTTAATTATTTAATTGCTTTATTGTGTTCGGGTATGGTTAATTTGTATTGAAATAAATTATGATTGATTTTGGCTTATTAGTAATTGACTTTCTGGTAAATAATTTGAGGACCTTGCAGTCTGACACACCTGGTGACATTGAAAGTGCTTTACTACAAGACACCTGATGTGTGTGAGCAGTCGGGCCGCATTACTAGGCTACAGTATAGCAATTCTTTTCTTCACATTTATCTATGTTGCATGATAGTCTGCTGGACTGTCAACGAAGAGGTTGGGGGTTGAAATCTCTGCCAAGGCTTTGAGATTCTGGCTCAGTGTGCCTTCTAGACAGCTCGGGTATAATGAGTACAGTGACCATACACTATCGGTAGTAAGTTAATGCCGCTATTGATGTCAGTGTAGTGTTGAGCTAACATTTCTGTGCACTTCTTAGTAGCAAAGATAGAGTATGTTTAGTAAACACTTTTTCACACAGCTTTACGCTTTTTCGGACGTTTCTTTGAAACACATTGATATTCGTAGGAATATTGATGAACTCTACTTGTCACCCCACAGGTTTTCCATGTAAAATTTATGTCTCGCCTCTTCAAGAATTCGTACCCGAATCCAGCTGGTCATCTGCCTCCTCTCTGACAGAGAGCTCGCCAAAGCAAAATGACAGCCTGTTTCTTTGGACAACCCCTCTAACTCGACTCGGCACTCGTGAATTAGCTGGTGCCCTGCGCTTAGCTTTTGAGTGGCACTTTGGAAATTTCAGAATACGATTAAGATTACAATGCGCATCCATAGAGTAGTGGTCCATAGAGTAGTGGTAACATCACTGGCGTGAAGTGCAAGAGGTAGCGGGATCGCTTCTCGAAGCCTCCCCAAATTTAGGTCCACTCAGCCTTTCATTCGCAAGATGGCGCGTTGTTAAAATGAGATGTAGAACGTGATGGGCGCCTTGCATGGCTGCCGTGTACAGTTAAATTCGACTCGTGTAATAACTTGTGATCATCCGTTCATACTGATTTGTAATCATACTGCGTTGTCAGTTTGAAGATATTAAACGAAGATTATTTATTTATTTATCGACGGACTAATATCTTAACGCCATCACTCGGTCGGTGAGGTAAGGGCAGACCAAGCAACGACCTCTTACTGTATTATATAACGGGACCATGGTCATTATGTTCGTTCCGTGCCTCGCTCGGTTAGCCAACAGATTCCATCAGTGGCACAACGCGGGCTGCGTATGTGTCGGCTCAATGAACGTGTCAGGGCAATTGAGCAAGAGTTACATATTGGCGCGTTGAGCACAGACCATAAAAATCCGACACTCGCAGAAGTCCGTCCGTCCACGTTCTGTTCTCACCTGAAGACCGCTCTATTCAGCCGTCCTGGAGTCGGGAGCACCTCCGAGTAGTTCTCCTTGAAGAGGCGATATATTAATGTCCGGAATGAATTAATGAATTAGCCTATAAGCTACACTGCGAGTGAGATGTCGGCCCAAAGAGATTGGCTGTAGGCCTAGACATAATTAACGTGATTTGTATATAGGCCTAGATGAACTGTCTGCGAGTTAGGTGAGATAATTAACGTTGAGTGTACATGAGCTATTTGCGTTATTTATAGCTGAATGTAGGACCGATTATAAAAAATTCTATTTCTAGTCTTTCCAATGAACAATTTTAAGGTAAAATTTTAATCATTGTGTGAGGGCAGCTGTTGATACAGCCAGGCGCCACGCAGACGTTAGGAACTTAGGGCCTAGTTTTCACCCTGGGCCAATAAATGTAGGCCCAAGCGAGTTGCAGGCCATAGAGTCAGACTGATGGCCATTTAATTCCATCATTTAAAAACCTTTCTTTTTGCACGAGCCTATCACGTTGAGAGAGCTTCTGAATAGCTCTGCTGCGAGGAGTGCTTTACAATGTTAACATTACATTACATTTAGGTCTAGGACATAGGCTAATTATGGACTTTTACGGACACACGTCGATTAGCACAAGCGCAACTACATGTATAGGCCTACACAGCGTTTAAGAGCTTTTGTTGAGATTCGCAGTGCCTTTGACACGGAATCTCATCTCGCAAGAATGGGCTACTCGTATACAAGACTCAATATTACAGTCCAACGTACTATCTTCATGCGGTCTATAATGACTCCAAATCCTCGACCATGCAGGTTTTCTGCCTTTCTCAATCTGACTATTTCGTGGAAAGGGGCAGTTCTGCAGGTACCATTTTGCTGGCCCATATTATCTATAATCTATAGGCTGTAGACTCTATAGAAGTCTTCTGGGAAACACTCGCTCTGCAAACTGCCTGACCTAAAATCTAGACTAAAAACTTAAATTTCTTTTATTCATTACCTCTGTAGTCTCTTTCTGTGTCTCTTCGGACCCCTTATTTGGCCTTCGACCGGACTCGCCCTCGTATTATTATTATTATTATTATTATTATTATTATTATTATTATTATTATTATTATTATTATTATTATTATTATTATTATTATTATTATTATTATTATTATTATTATTATTATTATTATTATTATTATTATTATTATTATTATTATTATTGTCGCTGTGGCAGCAGCAGCAGCAGTAGTAAGAGTAGCAGTAGCAATAGGCGTAGTAGTTGTTGTTATCATCATTATCATCTTGCAGTCTTCTAAAGCATCGTGCACATAAACTATATGAATTAGGTCTATTCCCGAACCTGAATCCATCATGCGTATGCGTTACATGCGGACTAAGTGAGCATGTAACGCATGCCAAGAATGATAAAGGAATATGTGTCTATGTTGACTCTGTGTATGAAGACACGTCGTCACACGTTGACAGATCTTACATGAATCATGTTCATATTCATAAAAGTTAAGTTTAACGTGAGTTTCATCTACTATAATTTTATAGATAGACTACAAGGAAGTAATTAAGCAACTTGAAAAAGGTTTGCGCATAGAACTGTACATATTTATAGGCCCTCTACATTTTACTTCCTGTTAACAGACGGTAATAGGCCTATTGTTGGTTCAGCTGATTCTGCATCTGTTTTGGCAAAGACTGAGAAAGGATCCCTACTCATAATTTGATTCTGGGGCCAAGATTTAAAAGTCCTCGATGGGCTTCCTCGAAATCGAAACCGTAAGCTAAACTCAAAATTTATAAAGCGCTACTCTAAAGCTAGGCGCAGGGTACCAGCGTTTTCACTAGTAGGCCTACTGCTTCGTATGACTCGTATCTATGGGGTTGTCCAGAGAGCTTTGTCCCGTGGAGATTGGAATCCGGATGCCAGATAGACCAGAGAGGAGGAGGAGGAGGCAAAGCAGCTGTTACGGCGGGTTTCATTGAGGACGATAGAGTTTGGAAGGCAGAGGTTCAGATGGATTAGGGTAGGAATTCTTAAAGAGGTGAGATTTCGATTTGGAGTGGAAAGTTTGTGGTGGGTGATGAGTCAAGGAGCCTGAGGCAGATGAGGGTTGGGTGAGTGGCAGTATTGATGGAGGAACTGAGAACATTTGCATATTCTCAGTTACTCTATCAATATGTTCGTTCCAGAGTTGAGGTGCAATATGAGACATGGTTCGGTTGGAGAACTTGAGGCGAGTGGTGATTGGGGCGGGAGAGTGAGATAGGAGGAGGATCGGGTAGAGCGGGGTGGTTGGATGGTGAAGAGTTCGCGAAGTACTTTGGCTGGGACCATAGGGGGTAGTAGGTAAGCGAGAGGCCTTTTAAGTGGATGCGTTCAGGGAATTTAAGTGATTTAGGGACGGGAGTAATGCTTGGATGATGGTCACAGCTCGGGCGAGTGAATTTTAGATGAGTTGTAGACGCTTAAGTTGGGAGGTAGCGATAGTGGATGCAGTTTTAAAGTCAAGGCATGGGTCGAATGAGGCGAAGGTTCTTTTTGTTCTTTACAATGCAAGGCCATCTAATATAGGCCTAATAATTAGCTTAGGTGACGTTAGGTCCATAATTATAGATGATGCGTTTATATTTATACGCAGTTTTTACGTTTCTTCTGACTATTTCAGGACGGGTGACATTCAATGATTACAGAAGAGGTCCGTTTATGTAGCGCAATTTTTACGTGTCTCATGACACGATCGAGCCGCGGGGATGTTCTCTTAATTACGTATCGTAGCTCTGTAGCCTAGCGACTAGTCAAATGGCGCGAAGCCTGACTTTGACATCAGTGACATCACCTAATGAGATCTGCATTGGAGTTTTACGCCAGACGCTAAAAGAATTACGATCTCGCAGTAACGTTTTCCGGCTTCGTGAGTTTTTTTCTGGACCTCAGAGCGAATGGCCAACTTTGGATGTGTGGTCGACACGCGTCACGTGACTCGGAAAGTAGTTCCCGGATGGACGATTGGCGCTTGTAGCTTTGCGCAGACAGAGCGCCTCCTTAAAACCTGCAAATAAAATTTCACAGTACGATTTGGTTGCATTGTTCCCGTTGTTATTGGATTAGCAAGGCCGGCGGTTTGGAATAATAATCATGTCAAAAACTCCTGGCAACTTCATGTTAATTATTATGAAATAAATAAATAAAATAAACAAATAGCTTGTAGGCCCTATAGACTATATGCTAACAATGACAAGTGCTGGCTGTTACAGAATCTAGATTTTTAATCTCCGCATTTTAAAGATCCCGATGGATTTGATAGAAATTCAACACAAAAAATAAACTATCATAATAATAAAAAAAAGTAATAAGTGAATAAGATGATGAATTAATGTATCTGGTGCCTCTGGTAGCGGGAGGGATAGGCCTACAGTTTCTGCGGTGAACAACCAGGGCTGTAGTCGAGGGTATGCGCGGGTATATACAGCGTGTACTCACCTTTAGAGAGTAGAGACCATATAGACCCTACTCACCTCACAAAATATTTATATTTATTTATATTAAAATAAGGCCTACTATATATATATATATATATATATATAGCGTATACTCACTATATACTGTAGCGTATGGGCCTACTCGCCTCTAATTTATTTCGGAAAACTAACCGGTAGCGTGTACTCACATTTGTACTCTAATTCGACTACTACAGCCCTGTGAACAACCAACCTCTTCGAAAGTTGGTGTTGAAACAAGTGTAGATGATGGGATTGATAGAACTGTTGGCGTAGGCCAGGAGATTTCCGTAGTACTTCAGATCCGGATACCAGTAAGGTAACTGCAGCAGAAACAGGAGACCATTTAGCGATAATTAAACGCAAAGAGTTCATGCATTTAATCAGTTAATTTGTTTAAAACTTTTGTGTGTATGCTTGTTATGTCTTTGTGTCGGTCGATCTCGGTTTATTGTGCTTCACCAATTCTCTGTAGGCCTATGTGCGATTGCCTCTTCGACCGTCTTTCTGGCTGTCTGACTATGACTGCATTTAAATAATAATAATGCTAATATTAATTATATTATGATTATTATTAGTAGTAGTGGCAGTGCTAGTAGTAGTAGCAGTTGTTGTTTTTGTTGCATTAGTATTAGTACCAGGGTCCGATTTGTCAAAAAAGAAGCAGGGGGGTCGGAAATCTACATAAAAAATGACTAAGCCGAAAACACTGGCGGCGATCTTGTTTGAAATGTGGGGGGGGGATGGGAAACTTTTGAACTGATCTGGTCAAAATAGAGGTGTTTTCAGTAGGAGTTTTAGCTAAAGTTATCTACTAATAACAACAGAGCCGGTTTTAGGGTGGTGGGCTCTTTCTGCAGTGGATTTGTTGCCTTTGTTGATGCGCAGTCTTCAACAGGGACAACCCGCATAGGGCCTACCAACAGTTATAACATGTCATACTGACTCATATCTGTAGGCAAAGGTGCTAAAGGCAATGTTTAAACATTTTGATTTATTGTTATTTTTTAAATGTATATAAATGAAAATAAATTAGGAAGATCATTTTGCTCATAAATAAAGTGTCTTCTATTATATTCATAGGTGTGCAATAATTTCTCAAATACAAAACAAAAGGATAAGCCTTAAGATTCTTAGTTAGTTTTTAATAGAAGTTGCTGATACAGACAAACAAAGATATTAAAACTAGTGGTAAGCGGGACCTCCAACTAAAAACAGATAGGCCTAGCTTGAGTCAATTAATTAGGTCAGTTAGGTCTAAATTTGAATAGGCCCAATAGAGACTCTGCACGCTTTTCTATTGGTAAAGTCATCAATAAACTGATTAAAGTCCAACTGAATATCACTCTATATATGCTCAACACTGCAAGATGGATAAGTCACTCATGTCATACTTGTGCGAAGCCTGTTCTTAGGCCTAATTATTTTCATCTTAGACAGTGAACGTTCAGCACTACAGTTGTGACCATGATCACCAAGTAGGCCATAATTTCCACATTTGGAAATGAACTTTAACACCTTTGTCGAGAATTGGTACATGAACTGCTCCTGACTTATGTTGAGGCCTGTGCTACGTGTACCTGTCTTGTGTTTACAGTTTGACAAAATAAGAAAACTGCATGAGCTCATTGCCACGGTTTTCATCGAGGTCATCGCCCTATATTGCTACAAGATTTTTCACTGAGTTGTGTATTTCTTCATCACTACATGGTTCAATCCTAGATAGAAAAGCAAACCTTGAGCAGAGTAGTTCGTATGGTGCTAGTCTTCTTGTCAACTCGGTTGTGAATTGACCAACGATGGGCAAAAGAGTGTCAATCCAAAACTTCTCTGAAGCGAGTGCGCAGATTCTGGCGCTCAACCATAATCCAATGCTAGGAGACGTGCGTTTTGATGACGTGTTCTTGTTGAACATATTCTGCTGTTCCACAACAGAGTGAGATCCGACTGAGCGGGAACGTTGTTGAACTGGCGGTTATTCGACAACTGCAGTATCACCAGTGACACCAGGCTCAAATGAGCCTGCATTTTAGCCATCGTCAACGCGAGAGCAGATGTACTTATATCTGTTGCTTAAGGAAAGCAGTAATAGGAGGCGTCTTTGCAAGTACTCTCTCATTTTGATATGTGTTTTTCTTTACTAAACTTGCGTTTTTGAGAGCCACTAGGCCGATTAGTGCCCTTATGTCGATCTAAAATTCGATTCATATTTGTCGGCTGAAATTACTGAGACTCTTCAAATTATATCATGTAATACTGATTTGCAAATTCAAACTGTATGATATAAAGGTCCAATCCTATAGGACTGCGTGCCTCAAAGCCGCTACCAGCACAGAAATGACAGCCTACAGCTGTGGACTGCCATAGATGTGAATTGGAGGTCATTCGAGGTCAAAAGCGCCAGCCAGTGCTGGATTTCAGACAGAACACCACGGAAGACCTTTACCCCACAACTGGATGCTAGTGGCTTTGGAGCTGATATGCCTGAGCGCGGAGGGTGCTGGCTTGAGCACGGGTCTCTGTCCATTCGTTGTCTGCTGTATGTGAACCGAGCCCTTAAAGGTCATGCCCTGTGAAATATCTCTTACCCTGCTTCTGCCCACATCAGTAGACGACCTCAGTTTGAGTTAAAAGTAAGATAATCTGTCAACAGCTGTAGATACCAAGTTGTTGTATCGTCTCAGAGCCTGTCAAAGGATAACCTAATCCTTAGAAAGTATATCACAGTATCAACCTACACCAGGGTACCGACTGGATAATAAATAATTACTGAAAGGTGACAAGGCAGCATTGGAGTCTTTTGGTTTAGGACTGTGGCTAACGAATTTGAGGGGGTCAGGCCGACCCCCCGGGGGTCGGCCAAAGACTACAAGCAGGGGGGTCAAAAACAGAAGCAGGGGGGTCCAACCCCCCTGACCCCCCCGGCAAATCGGACACTGATTAGTACTTGTATTAGTATTGATATAACTGCATGCTACTGTTGCTACTACGCCACACGACTAACAAACCATCGATCGAAATTGCAGCGCTACTAAAACCGTGACGATTTCACATAGTCATTAAACAGAGGAGAGTTCGAACCCGGACTCTCGGTGTTACAAGACGAACAGTCAACCAGTCGGGCGGCTAATCACGGTGCCCTGAAGGACCTTTGATAATTTCGATGCAGTGAGCAGTTGGGGTCAGAGGGGTAGGAAGGAGAAGAGGTTGGCGTGGTCGCCTTGGTCGGTGCAGAGTTGGGGAAATGCGTTCCGAGAATTCATTGATTGATCGATGTTTCGCTCGACGTAGCACAAATTTAGGATTACACCGGACGACGGACTGACAGACGGATAGAAAGACACGGACAGACGAATAGAAAGACACAGGCAGACGAATAAAAAGACACAGGCAGACGAATAGAAAGACACAGGCAGACGAATAAAAAGACACAGGCAGACGAATAGAAAGACGCAGGCAGACGAATAGAAAGACACAGGCAGACGAATAGAAAGACACAGGCAGACGAATAGAAAGACACAGGCAGACGAATAAAAAGACACAGGCAGACGAATAGAAAGACACAGGCAGACGAATAGAAAGACAGGCAGACGAATAAAAAGACACAGGCAGACGAATAGAAAGACACAGGCAGACGAATAAAAAGACACAGGCAGACGAATAGAAAGACACAGGCAGACGAATAAAAAGACACAGGCAGACGAATAGAAAGACACAGGCAGACGAATAAAAAGACACAGGCAGACGAATAGAAAGACACAGGCAGACGAATAAAAAGACACAGGCAGACGAATAGAAAGACACAGGCAGACGAATAGAAAGACACAGGCAGACGAATAGAAAGACACAGGCAGACGAATAGAAAGACACAGGCAGACGAATAAAAAGACACAGGCAGACGAATAGAAAGACACAGGCAGACGAATAAAAAGACACAGGCAGACGAATAGAAAGACACAGGCAGACGAATAAAAAGACACAGGCAGACGAATAGAAAGACACAGGCAGACGAATAAGAAGACACAGGCAGACGAATAGAAAGACACAGGCAGACGAATAAAAAGACACAGGCAGACGAATAGAAAGACACAGGCAGACGAATAGAAAGACACAGGCAGACGAATAGAAAGACACAGGCAGACGAATAGAAAGACACAGGCAGACGAATAGAAAGACACAGGCAGACGAATAGAAAGACACAGGCAGACGAATAAAAAGACACAGGCAGACGAATAGAAAGACACAGGCAGACGAATAGAAAGACACAGGCAGACGAATAGAAAGACAGGCAGACGAATAAAAAGACACAGGCAGACGAATAGAAAGACACAGGCAGACGGAAAGAAAGACACAGGCAGACGAATAGAAAGACACAGGCAGACGAATAGAAAGACACAGGCAGACGAATAAAAAGACACAGGCAGACGAATAGAAAGACACAGGCAGACGAATAGAAAGACACAGGCAGACGAATAAAAAGACACAGGCAGACGAATAGAAAGACACAGGCAGACGAATAGAAAGACACAGGCAGACGAATAGAAAGACAGGCAGACGAATAAAAAGACACAGGCAGACGAATAGAAAGACACAGGCAGACGGAAAGAAAGACACAGGCAGACGAATAGAAAGACACAGGCAGACGAATAGAAAGACACAGGCAGACGAATAAAAAGACACAGGCAGACGAATAGAAAGACACAGGCAGACGAATAGAAAGACACAGGCAGACGAATAAAAAGACACAGGCAGACGAATAGAAAGACACAGGCAGACGAATAGAAAGACACAGGCAGACGAATAAAAAGACACAGGCAGACGAATAGAAAGACACAGGCAGACGAATAGAAAGACACAGGCAGACGAATAGAAAGACACAGGCAGACGAATAGAAAGACACAGGCAGACGAATAAAAAGACACAGGCAGACGAATAGAAAGACACAGGCAGACGAATAAAAAGACACAGGCAGACGAATAGAAAGACACAGGCAGACGAATAAAAAGGCACAGGCAGACGAATAGAAAGACACAGGCAGACGAATAGAAAGACACGGACAGACGGAAAGAAAGACACAGGCAGACGGAAAGAAAGACACAGGCAGACGAATAAAAAGACACAGGCAGACGAATAGAAAGACACAGGCAGACGAATAAAAAGACACAGGCAGACGAATAGAAAGACACAGGCAGACGAATAGAAAGACAGGCAGACGAATAGAAAGACACAGGCAGACGGAAAGAAAGACACAGGCAGACGAATAGAAAGACACAGGCAGACGAATAGAAAGACACAGGCAGACGAATAAAAAGACACAGGCAGACGAATAGAAAGACACAGGCAGACGAATAGAAAGACACAGGCAGACGAATAAAAAGACACAGGCAGACGAATAGAAAGACACAGGCAGACGAATAGAAAGACACAGGCAGACGAATAAAAAGACACAGGCAGACGAATAGAAAGACACAGGCAGACGAATAGAAAGACACAGGCAGACGAATAGAAAGACACAGGCAGACGAATAGAAAGACACAGGCAGACGAATAAAAAGACACAGGCAGACGAATAGAAAGACACAGGCAGACGAATAAAAAGACACAGGCAGACGAATAGAAAGACACAGGCAGACGAATAAAAAGACACAGGCAGACGAACAGAAAGACACAGGCAGACGAATAGAAAGACACGGACAGACGGAAAGAAAGACACAGGCAGACGGAAAGAAAGACACAGGCAGACGAATAAAAAGACACAGGCAGACGAATAGAAAGACACAGGCAGACGAATAAAAAGACACAGGCAGACGAATAGAAAGACACAGGCAGACGAATAGAAAGACACAGGCAGACGAATAAAAAGACACAGGCAGACGAATAGAAAGACACAGGCAGACGAATAAAAAGACACAGGCAGACGAATAGAAAGACACAGGCAGACGAATAAAAAGACACAGGCAGACGAATAGAAAGACACAGGCAGACGAATAGAAAGACACAGGCAGACGAATAAAAAGACACAGGCAGACGAATAGAAAGACACAGGCAGACGAATAAAAAGACACAGGCAGACGAATAGAAAGACACAGGCAGACGAATAGAAAGACAGGCAGACGAATAGAAAGACACAGGCAGACGGAAAGAAAGACACAGGCAGACGAATAGAAAGACACAGGCAGACGAATAGAAAGACACAGGCAGACGAATAAAAAGACACAGGCAGACGAATAGAAAGACACAGGCAGACGAATAGAAAGACACAGGCAGACGAATAAAAAGACACAGGCAGACGAATAGAAAGACACAGGCAGACGAATAGAAAGACACAGGCAGACGAATAAAAAGACACAGGCAGACGAATAGAAAGACACAGGCAGACGAATAGAAAGACACAGGCAGACGAATAGAAAGACACAGGCAGACGAATAGAAAGACACAGGCAGACGAATAAAAAGACACAGGCAGACGAATAGAAAGACACAGGCAGACGAATAAAAAGACACAGGCAGACGAATAGAAAGACACAGGCAGACGAATAAAAAGACACAGGCAGACGAACAGAAAGACACAGGCAGACGAATAGAAAGACACGGACAGACGGAAAGAAAGACACAGGCAGACGGAAAGAAAGACACAGGCAGACGAATAAAAAGACACAGGCAGACGAATAGAAAGACACAGGCAGACGAATAAAAAGACACAGGCAGACGAATAGAAAGACACAGGCAGACGAATAGAAAGACACAGGCAGACGAATAAAAAGACACAGGCAGACGAATAGAAAGACACAGGCAGACGAATAAAAAGACACAGGCAGACGAATAGAAAGACACAGGCAGACGAATAAAAAGACACAGGCAGACGAATAGAAAGACACAGGCAGACGAATAGAAAGACACAGGCAGACGAATAAAAAGACACAGGCAGACGAATAAAAAGACACAGGCAGACGAATAAAAAGACACAGGCAGACGAATAGAAAGACACAGGCAGACGAATAGAAAGACACAGGCAGACGAATAAAAAGACACAGGCAGACGAATAGAAAGACACAGGCAGACGAATAGAAAGACACAGGCAGACGAATAAAAAGACACAGGCAGACGAATAGAAAGACACAGGCAGACGAATAGAAAGACACAGGCAGACGAATAAAAAGACACAGGCAGACGAATAGAAAGACACAGGCAGACGAATAGAAAGACACAGGCAGACGAATAGAAAGACACAGGCAGACGAATAGAAAGACACAGGCAGACGAATAAAAAGACACAGGCAGACGAATAGAAAGACACAGGCAGACGAATAGAAAGACACAGGCAGACGAATAGAAAGACACAGGCAGACGAATAGAAAGACACAGGCAGACGAATAGAAAGACACAGGCAGACGAATAGAAAGACACAGGCATACGAATAAAAAGACACAGGCAGACGAATAGAAAGACACAGGCAGACGAATAGAAAGACACGGACAGACGGAAAGAAAGACACAGGCAGAGACAATGGTGTAGGCCTAGTAGGACGTAGGGTAAAAGAGAGGGGGAGACAAACAGACAGAAAAAGACAAATAGACGTGACAGCCAAAGAGCAAGGGGAAGTAATGGAACTGAGAGTTAGAGGGCGTGATCGAAAGACTGACAAAACAGACAGACAGACAGACACATATACACAGACAAACACAGACCGACCGACAGATGGCCACGGACGCAGACAACAGGCCCGGATTAAGCCCTCGGAGGGCCCCCTGCCAAATTCTTCGGGGGGGCCCTAAATCCCCTACCATTCCCTCACCATCCCCTTCTTCCCTTCCCAAGCGTTAATGCTTGTCTATTATTGACCATTTGACACACTTATAATGATGTGTAGCTTAATAAAATACCAAAAAACATGTTGAAATGACACTTTATTATAGGGTGCACTTTCTAAGACAGAGCTGCTGTTTTCAGCAATTCGTGACAGTTTGTCAGTATCAGAATCAGTCACGGTGCAAAACAAGGACTAGAAGTGAATGAAAGTTAGCTGTCATCCAATTTCAATGATTCATACAATTAATTTAACCTTAACAGACTGCAAAGTGACGTCGTATACAGCTAAGTCAATACAGTAGGCCTAGATATTGTTCAGTTTAACGGCTTCAAATTTTCTGATCTAAAGCAGGGGTGGCGAACCTTTTTTCAAGGTGCGTGCCATAATGCTGCTAAATCATTTCAGAAAATATCGTCGCGTGCCACTCGGAAGTTTGCGCTATTACACTTATATTTTTCTCATAGGTTTTAGTTAACATTAAAGCGTAACAAAAATGAATTAAATACGTTAATTATTTCAAAGAACGCTTTTGAATGGTGTTAAGATAAAGTCCTACCAAAAAGAAAATGTGGATTCCTACAATGATTTTCTATTTCTAAGTTTGAAATTCTGGGGGACACTCTAAATTCCGCGTGCCCAACAAAATTTGAATGCGTGCCACTTTGGGCACGCGTGCCATAGGTTCGCCATCCCTGATCTATACAGACTTTAGTTCACATTTCTCTACTCTAGACTTGGAATTGGGAAACTAATAAAGAACGTCATCGAAAGAAACAGTATCTAAGAGACCACTCTCAAGTCTCAACACTGAGAAGTTCCAACACAGTATAAATAATGTAATTATTTTAATTTATTTATACTGTGGTTCCAGGGCAGTTAGGCGTTTGCTGTCATCGTAGGCCTACTCTGTACATCTGCCACTGACGGGTCCAAAACAGACATGTGTGTTGTTACCGCTAAAGCAGTGCAATAGGCCTATGAAGTACCAGGCTCACAAATTTCATACACTGACGATGTACCTTCAATGCAAGGCGCATATAATATCTACCACCAATTGTTAACATTTCGATCCTGCCCTTCATCTGGCTCATTTGATGCGAATTTCTCTGGAGTGTACGAAAAATCTCTCCAGTTTCGGAACAGAGGCAACGCTATTTCTTTCCCTGTCAGTACGTTCTTTAGCGACTCGCCTGTTTTGAGCACCGGACAGTTGAAATATTTTATTCTTTGAAATTGTTCACTTTTCGTTAATTATTCAGCGTGGTTGTTTATTTTTTGAGACGAAGACGAAATTATCAATAAACGTCATAGGAGAGTACAGAGTATTAATATTTAAAAATATGGAATACCAATGAAGTCCTAATAATTATAACTGGCACAGATGTAGGGGCCATTGATCGCCATCATAAGAATCAATAACCAATTCACAACTGATTCCTGACGTAAATTTACACTGTCCTTGAAGAGAAAAGCTGAATACATGTGAAAATACACATTTAAAGAATTCTTCTTGTTCACCCGGGGGCCCTCTGACGACGGGGGGCCCCCCGCCATGGCATAAATGGCATACTGGTTAATCCGGCCCTGGCAGACAATGATCGATAGATCCCGAAGGCCTGAGAAAACTATAGTCACACGAACGCCCTCCCCAACCAACCCCATCTTATAAACCCCGTCATACCCAACCCCTCCCAAAGTAAGCCCTCCAACCTCAACACACCCGAAACCTCCCCCCCCCCCCATTTACTGCCAATCGACGACCGACGTGCATTTCTTTTAGATTCCGATGGAAGACAGTGAATAGGATGAATCTGGAATCAATAGAGAGACTGTCAGTTATTGCAGACACACTTGGAGACGCCTTTGTGCTGGCAATCTGTAGTGTCTAAGCAGATGTAGACAATTAGTGTGACCAGGTGACGATAGCAGATATTAACAAGAGTTGTCGGTTTTTAGGCTTGCACTTTTAAAATATGCAAATAGGTTAAAATTAGCAAATAGGCCTAAATTAACTTGTTCAATTAAAAAAAATGGGCTGGATTTTTTATCACGGACTTTGGACGCTGCCTAACTCAAGTCTCTGGAGACCATAAAGCTACGAGCTAGCCTACTACTCGCAACGTCTTTGCAATTACCATTCAGCGCTTCTACGCCGTTGCCTTCCGTAGCACTTTTGCTCAATCGGATGCAGTTTTATTCTCTTCGTACACGTTTAATTAACTCGAGGAACTATATTTCTGATGAAAAAGTAAATTAATTAATTTATATATTGTGGGCACGTTCTGCCGTTTTGGCCTCTGCTGCCGGAGCCCGCGTTATTCAATCATCCACGCTGTGCAATGCGCATACCAATGACCGCACACAATTGAAGCTTTACAACTGCATTGCAGCGATGAGATTATCTACGGAATATTGCGTGCTCCGACAATTGCCTTACCTACAACTTACAAGCAATCGTATTGGCACAAGCCACTTATGCGAATAGGTTGCAACCAATCTCGAGTCCTCAGACTGTGTCCTCTCTTACAAAAGCCAACCAATATTCATGCAGGGGACTGCATTACCAAAACAATTTGCTCCTCTAATTTTATTTCGCCAGGCGCGCATTGCATGGTCTACTGCGTGAGTAGTACCATTTGGGACTTGTGCTCTGGTCAGGCGCAAGGGTTGTGCGCGTTTGATGACCAAAATAAATGGTAGGGCCAATAGGAGGACCTAAAGTAGCGTTGTATGAAATGAAAAGACTAAGAACAAATAAAACAAGTTAAACTTCATCAAGAAATGTCTCTTTATCTTTGTGCCATTTTGTTCGACTCTTTCAAATAGCAAATACCTAACGCAGCCTGACCTACACTGCTTAGTCTGCTTCTCTTGTCTATCGAATTACTACGACCTGACTTTCAAATGTCTTCTAATATTTGCTTGCGATCTCACTTGAAGCGACCATCGACTGATGTGCTGGACAGATTGGTAAAGGCGCTATAGAAGTCATTAGATTAGAGTGGATTGCCAACCACGGTATATGTGGTCCAGGTTGATTTCTCGTTATGCACATCCATTAGGTCGTGGAAGACTGAATGACCGAATCCATGAGCATCTCTTTGTAGGCCCTATATTCCGGTATTTTGCAGCGGGATCAACATGAATGCCAGGTGTCGCTATGAATAATCAAACTACCATTTTGTTCCATCCGCAAGGCAACGTTCGCAATGAACGTTGCCTTTCGCACATACATTGTAAACGTGATCGGATATTGTTACGCTTATATGTTAACATTTACTTTACCATTATAACTTTTTGCTTTGTAGCCAATAACGAAGGCCAATTTCGATATAAAATTGTTTAGCCACTCGATCTTAAATCGTTCTTCAAGTTCTTCTTATATCCAAATAAACGGCAAAGTTTAGTCTTGGCATTTCATTTAAACGCAAACGATCGATTCCAGAGAATGACAACATTACATTACAGACCATGTCAAATGATAGCTTGCGACCAGTTAGTGGAGGCAGCAGTCAGGCTTACATCTCTGTATCACGAAGCATCCATCCTACCCCGCAGTGGCTAGAGTTCAGATTACAGACTAAAGAGTTCAGAGTAAGGAAAGCGCCCGCCGTCCGTGTCGCCCCCGATGACAACTGGTGACCAGCTATTGACCAAGTGTTTTATTTGACCAGATGAATGTAGCAGTCAGTCAGAGAAGACAGTTCATAATCATCGCATGGCACATGGTTACGTAACACGGGACAGGGAAACTTTGTTTTGACATTCAAAGCACAGAATGCTCAATAACACGTCAACGGCTGAGCTGAATTTTACCTTCAAGAAAACAGGAGCGCTCACGAAATTTATACGCCAGTAAGGGCTCCTGTTATGTCTGTGTGTCTGAGAAAATGGTCGTTCGCGCTATCCTCAAAAGCCCTCCACATAGTTTATTATTATTATCATTATCATTATAATTATTATTATTTTTATAATTATTATTATTATTATTATTATTATTTTTTTGCCCCGAGGTATACAGGATCCCTCAGGGACTTGAATATTAACTAAAATGGAAAATAAAGTGTCCGGAATGGCCCTATTCATCTATTTCCCGGCCGGTGTCACGAAATAAAGTCTCCCCCCGAAACAGAGTCTCCCTCGGGCTGAAATAATGTCTCCCCCGGAGACTCTGTATCGGAACAAAGTCTCCCCCATTGAAATAGAATCTCCCCTTCTACGAAACAAAGTCTCCCCCATTCTAAAATCGCCCCCTCTATTTCGGTTGCTTTTCTATATAATTTTAAATATGATTTAATATGTACATTTTCTTAAATAAGTGACTTTTATGTTTGTTAGTTGAATTGGACATGAAATAAATATAAAATGAAAAAAATATGAAATAATGTATTAACACTTTTAGGATGTCGGGCGGCTTATGTAATACTAGAACGCAGTGGAGCAATAACACACATTGTAATAGCTTATCTATAGGCTAATTAAGAAAATGGCTCTGACTAGAAGTGGACATTTTATTGGTGCTAGTTAGCGCTTGTTTCTTAAACGATTCTGTGATCAGTAAGCCCTTCCCATCTACTATCTGATATTGTATTCTTTTTACCAGCTAGCGCTAACTAGCTTCACGCTGATTCTTTGAGGGTTAGACCTGCCACTGATGTTGTGTTGGATATCGGTCGTTGAATATTATCAGCGTCAGATGTATCGGGCCAGATAATTAGCTACACAAGGAGGTAGACACAATACATGGGAATAACTAAAACTGTACTGGCTTCCTGATACGAGCTAGCACTGGCTTCTATGCGATTCTTGATGCGGATTAGACCCACCCTTCAACTGGTGTGAGCTGATATGAGTTGCGCTTGATTTTCTGCGATTCTTTCATGAAGTCAGTGCAGTCTAGAGATAAAGATTACTCCAGCATTTATTTAACCAAGGAAGCTAATGCCTATGTTTCTGGCAACTTTGTTAGATATTATAGATACATGTTCGTTAAAGGTTAAGTGCTCGTCAACATATACACCTAAAATTTTATAGAAGTGACCTGAATAATTTCTTTGTTATCAATTTTTATGCCAAAGTCAAGGATTGGAAGAGTTTTCTTACACGAGCGATAGGCCTATATTATGTAATTAGTCTTGGATAAATTTACAGAGAACTTATTAGCTTTAACCCATTAGTTCCTGATTTTTTTAAATCTTCTGAAAGTGTAAAAACATTGTAAATGATAAGTTTGGACAATACCATGCACAATTTCTACAGCAGTTTAGCTTTTAATGTTTTAGGAGTAAGTTTTTTAAGTGTCCCATTTTGGGGATGCTAGGCACATGTGGACGTGTCAACTTTGACATGTTAATATGTACATGTTATTTCACTTATGCCTGTTATATACAGCTAATTTTAAAAACACACAAACAATATACATACTCAGAATCAATTTAGATCTAATTTAATAGCACATCTGTAAAAGTAGCATGCCTGAATTCATTTATACACAAAATGTTCAAATTTTTAAATCTGTTGCATAGAGACAATGCTAGGTAATAGTACAGCTCATGTCTCATATCACTAGCATCAACTATAAAAAAATATTAGCTAAGACCTTTTTTTATCAATTAATCGTTTATTGATCCAAAGAAACCAGTGTTTACCAATCAGCAAAAGTAATGTCATATATCATGTAACAGATATACAGTGGTAATTATTCTTTTATACTTAATATTACTGGTGCAGTAATCTAAAACAGTAGTATGAAGCTGCTTCAATTACTGCTGAACAGTTTCGTGAGATGGAGTGAAACACTCCACATCTAAACTGACATTGCATTTCTTGCACTCTTTGCCTACTTTCATTTCACAGAGTGCACACCATCTTTGAGTCCCAATGGCCTGGATGTAGTGGTTCAGATGATCAGTTCGGATCTCATAAGGTACTCGTATGGCATGTTGTTTTGGTCATCCAAGGCTTCATCCAATACCCAGTCTTTCTACTGCTGAAAATAACTATTGCATACTTCACATCGAAAATCCAGTTGATCAAGCAGGTGATGCTTAGGAACTTGTGTTAGGCGGTACAAGAGCCAAGAATTCTGCATAGCAACATCAAGAAAATAGGCAAAGACTGGCCACCACCACTTTCTTGACCGAATTGTGATCCTGTAACATGACACGTTTTGGTCCATACGGTCAACTCCTCCCATGTACGAGTTGTACATACTGATCAAGTATGAATGCTCTATGCTTACTCGTTTGCCCTCAGTGCGCGACAATCGTTGTGCAGATGCAAGTGGCTGAACGCCACGACAGTTTGATGCCAGTGTTTCAACACTGTTAATCTCACAACAATAACAGATGATTCTGTATCCAACCTAGAGTCAACTGACCATCGTTTCTTCTGTGTGAACTGGTCAACTGCAGGAAGTGGACAGTCTTCAATTCTGTTGGCTCGAACCATTTCAATTTAGGGCGCTTTATAGGGATCCAAATTTGGGGCCCCTTTGGGCACTAATACTCCTGCCCAAACGGGCCCAAAATTTGGAACCCCTAATAAGTCATTCAGAATTAAGTCAGAATTCAGTCGATTCAGCAATCAAGTCAGAAGTCAAGTATTAGTCATTTAAGTTAGAATAAATTAAGTCAGAATTAAGTCAGAAATAAGAATTTTTGAAGTCAGAATTAAGTCAGAAATAAAAATTATTGAAGTCAGAATTAAGTCAGAAATAAAAATTAATGAAGTCAGAATTAAGTCAGAAATAAAAATTAATGAAGTCAGAATTAAGTCAGAAATAAAAATTAATGAAGTCAGAATTCAGACAGAAATAAAAATTAATGAAGTCAGAATTCAGACAGAAATAAGAATTAATGAAGTCAGAATTAAGTCAGAAATCAGAAATAATTAAGTCAGAATTAAGTCAGAAATAAAAATTATTGAAGTCAGAATTAAGTCAGAAATAAAAATTAATGAAGTCAGAATTAAGTCAGAAATAAAAATTAATGAAGTCAGAATTAAGTCAGAAATAAAAATTAATGAAGTCAGAATTAAGTCAGAAATAAAAATTAATGAAGTCAGAATTAAGTCAGAAATAAAAATTAATGAAGTCAGAATTAAGACAGAAATAAGAATTAATGAAGTCAGAATTAAGTCAGAAATAAGTCAAGTCGGAGGTCA